>JAJOZX010002806.1:0-377500 GCA_023014485.1 Bathynomus jamesi
TCCGCGATTAAATGTTATCGCTAATTCCACCCTCGCATTACCCCGTTCGTGTAAAGTATTTCGGCATAAATAAAAAGTCAGTAAATAGAAAATAAAAGTGTGTAATTATCCCTGGTCCCTTAGCTTTGTCCGAAAGTTTAATGGCAGCTCACCGGCCACGGCTAACCGTCTGCCTGCGTGTTTATAAATCACAGTGAAGCGAGTGTAAAGAGAAGGAAGAGCAATGATAAAAGACATTTAATAAAGTAAAGTAAATAATGAATTGTGAATGAGGGGAATCACCACATTTTTGGTTTCTAAGCGGTGTTCCTTTAAATTAATATAAGGGTGTTCCCACGTCTTCTGTACGAGCCTTATATTTCGGCCAAATTCGTTGCTACCCTTTTTTCTGTTTGTTTCCGTAAATTAAACAGTAAAATGCATTGTGTACCTCAACTGCAAGCAAATTCGAATTCCCATTCCTTAAAAATTCGTTGTATCTATAATTCAATATGGCGCGTCATTTTATTAATTTCTTCTCATAGCGGCATTTTCGAAATCTTCACGGAAGCAGACTCTGTTTCAACCGTTTCGACTAAAAATTTTGACTCCAAGAATAAACTGAGTTGGTTTTCTTTTTTTCGCCCGTTATTTTGTTTTCTTCAGATTTCGTTTTCTTCGGTTGTGGAGAGTTACTTAAAATGTAGAAATCCCGTCCGATGGCTCATTTCATTTTTTTTTCTCTTCAACTTTTATTACTCCTTATACAGCCAACCTATTTTGTGTTTAAAATTTTTGTGTTTACGTTTTCGGAATTCATCATAATTGTGATAATAATAATTAGTAAATAAAATTCACACTTATATGAAATTAAATTATTTACTTGTAATTAAATTGTTACATGCATTTTTATACGGTAGGTCTAAAAGGTTGGATCGTATAAGTAAAGCATTTCTAAGTATATATAAGTATATAGTAGCGAATTGCAAAAGATTAAATAAGTAACAATTTTCCAGTATCTAGTAGGCAGTTTTTATGATTATTCTTTGGCTGGATGTATATAAGTAAGAGTTTCAAGCCGACACATGACCATCATATGTGTATAATTTTAAGAGCTTTATAATTTTAAGGTAGTTAAGTATAATTTTAAGGTTTTTGTTTAAAGTCGAAAAATAATGGTTAAAGACACTAATTTATACTGGGTCGATTCGGACTGCTTGAGTTTACTTGCTTGCCGTATGTAAATTGTGCGAGACCTCAAAGTAAGCTAAAGTTCTTATAAAAACAAAAATTTGTTTATTTGAAATACAGGAATTGTTTTAGTAAATTCTTTTGATAAATTAATTTCGTTTTTTTAATTTTTTTATGTACATTCATTTTTATTTTATAGGTGGGCTGAATTTTGTTGTCTATTTTTTTTCATTCTTTCATGAGTTTTAATGAAAATTCCAAGTGATATTTTGTATGGATAGGCTGAATAAATTTTTTATTTATTCTGAAATTAGATTTTATTGCTTATTGATTTTTATTGTTTTTGCTTATTTTAAATTCTGGGTATAGTAAAAAAAAAATTTTTTACGTTCGCGCTTTTGCATAGAAAATATTACAAAATTATTTCATGATGTAGTGCAGTTTGATTTGGTTAGGGATATTTTTATAGAGGTTCGCTTACAAACAAGTGAACACTCGCTTCATAATACAGTGAATTATTTCAATTTTTGTTTACGTAGTAGGTTGCGCTGTACTTTTTGGTTTATAATATCTTTTCTTATTTATAATAACGATGAAAATTTGTATTTAGTTTCACTTGGAAACGATAAATTACTGGAATTCCTGTGAGTTACAAACCATGTTGGGTTTCGTGTTATCGGGAGTTGATGATGTGAAGTTTCCGGTTTTCATTTTTGTCTAACTGTATTGATGTGATTTCTGACGGTAGTTTGAATAGGTAATAATATTTTTTAAATTATAATAACGGTTACTATATATGGGCGCGTTTATATTTATACTGTGCAGTATCGTTTCGTTGAGCTTGATGATTTTTTTTTTATTATTTTTTCGGATGTAATTGCCATAAGTGACCTTATTGGTAGCTAGAGCATGATTAAATTTTTGCGAAATTCTGTAAAATTTGTCATTTTTCTGTAAATTGGCCAGAGCAAATCATAGTTATTGTTTCGGAGTGAAGTGTTGAGAAAATTCTGTAAATTAAATGTGAAAAGTGATAATCAGTAGCAGTACAAAACTTTCGATATTTTTTTTTTTCAACCGAATTCAACCATTGCGTTTAGTTGACCAGTCACTCACACACACACACACACACACAGAGAGAGAGAGAGAGAGAGAGAGAGAGAGAGAGATAGAGATTAGAGTTAGAGATAGAGATTAGAGATAGAGATTTTTATATATATATATATATATATATATATATATGAGAAGAGAGAGAGAGAGACGAATGCGCAGCAACTTAGTGCAGGGCAGTTTCAATCGAAGTTGTCTACTGGTATTTCGGGCAGTCCTGGTCCCGCTGCTCGATGCTTTGCTCAAAATGCGTTTTAGCACTAGGTAGGCAAACCACGAGAGTTTGAACGAGTGTCTAAGGCTTTACTGTCCATAGAGGCATACAGTAAGTTCGTTGTGAAACCACCTACGGCGAAGTGATCGTTTGATTAATGCCATGTAGGGAGTCTTTCAGCTGGACGTAGGAGGAGCAGCGTTCACCGACAAAAGTTGAGATGAGAGAGGCGAGTTTCTTCATGACTTCTAGAATTGCAAATTCCGTCCAATTCCGGTGCGTGGTTCCACTTTCAGTATATCTCCATCGCCTGAGCCTCTTTGAATTGGACGACTGTTTTTTCGCCACTTTTTGGAGAGAGAGCGGAACCTCAAACGTGATGAGCTGATCTGTTGCATGGTGATGCAACCCCTTGCATTCTAGCGAAGTGAGCAGGAGAGCTGCGATTGAAACTGTAAGACGTCTGTTGTCAGCTTTGCGGATTGTTATCTAAACGTCCAGAAATTAATGTACACTGATTAATTATTATTTAATGAAATTATAAAGTGAAAGGGTGCCATTATTGCCCAAATTTGTCGGTTTTGTTTTGTGGAATAGTATGTGCGCGCTGGTCAGTATTTTTTTTTTATAAACATTTTCTTGTTCTTTCTGTTGCCCTGATAGTAACTATATAACTATAGGAATATTTGTTTGGAATGTAAAGCGATCTTTGATGAGGAATCGCTGGAATAGATTGTGAACTTGAAATTTGTTGTAACCAGTTCAGAAAATTATCCTACATTTTACACATAACAGCTTTATTACAGGTCGTACATTTGATTACACAGGGCTGCGATGGTTTTGTTTCCGAAATATTTTATCACAGTAATTTTTGAACGCTAATTCCGAAAATATTCATTTTTCGCCATCGCGTACAGATTTTCCACAAAATGTCATATTTCATATTACATATGTAAGTAATTTCCATTTTAATTAAAACTACTGCCTATAAATGCTTGGTTTCACCAAGACATCAAAGAAATGGAGAAGAGATATCAGGGAAGGTGGGACATCAGCATGATGGCTGATTACTGCTGGATGTTGAAACGGGATACTCCAGAATTATTGCATAAAAGAAAAGGAACAGCGCGTACATTCGAGACTAAAAGGCATAGATCTCACAAGAAAACTTAGGACAAATAAAGATGAATATGTAATTGACGTTGATAGTCTTCTTTCTTTTTAATTAAAGTTGTTTGCATTTGTAATTAGTAGAACAAAGCAAAATAGCAAAGCAAAATGGAAATTGAAATAAATAATATTTATTAATAATGTTGTTTTTTCTCTTCCAATTTGCAGAAAATCCTTACGTGATGGATAAAATGGACACCTTATTCGAAATTAGCGTAGTTGAATTATATAAAATCAATTATTAGTAAGAAAACAACTCTTACAAAGTTCTCATTCGCAGGTCTCATCTGTGAGATGTTATTTTATGCGAATGTGAAAATTATAAATTTTTCTTTCGATTTTTATAAAATGATACAAAATATCTAATGTGTGGAATTTGTCATTGAAATGATTTCTTGTCTATTCTAACTTTGAACTTGTTAAAGAAAAAACTGAAAAATAAATAAAGTTGAGTAAATAAATAAATTTGTTAAAAGAAAATAAATGAAATAAACAAGTTTTCCAAGTGAAAACTTATTTTCAAGGCGGTGATGCGAGTATAGTGTATTGGTTTTTAATAAAGATCAGATAATAATGTCTAATAAGAATTAAAGGTTTTGTTTATAAGAATTTAATAATGTTTTGTTTAATAAAGAAGAAAATAATGTTCAATAAGAAGTTGATAATGGTTTGTTTGAAATTAAGAATATAAAGTGCTAGTTGGCAACACCTGAAATGGGTCTAGAGAAACGGTGACATGCCCAATTCAGTCTCGGGCGGGGGTTTACCCCGATTGGGTGTCTTTCGTACGAGTAAGAGTATGTTATTGTTTATTTAAAATATTTAATTCTCTCTCTCTCCGAGATTAAATGTTAACGCTAATTCCATCCTCGCATTACATCGTTCGTCTAAAGTATTTCGGCATAAATAAAAAGTCAGTAAATAGAAAATAAAAGTATATAATTATCCCTGGTCCCTTTGCTTTGTCCGAAAGTTTAATGGCGGCTCACCAGCAATGGCTACCCGTCTGCCCACGTCCGTATAAAGCCACAGAGAAAACGAGTGATAATAGTAAGTAAAGAAAAAATACTGAAAAGAAAGCGAAGAGTAAGAAGGAAGAAATGTATGTTTATATAAATCACTACAAAGAAGAGAGCCAAAATCAAGGTCAGGGGTTTTCGAGATGCCTAGAGACACTGCGTTTGAAAGATGGGAGGTCAAAGGCAGGAGGAAAGATGGACTGAGGAAGATTGTTCCAGAGTTGACCGGTTGAGTAGATGAAAGACTGAAAATACCGATTAACCCTTGCATTAGATAGTTGGACAGAATAGGAATGAGAAAGTGTAGAAAGTCTGGTACTGCGTGCTCTCCTTAAAGGAGGAGACATGCAGTTAGAGAGTTCAGAAGAGCAATGTCCGTTATGATAGCGATAGCATAAAGAGAGTGAGGCAACATTGCGGCGAAGAGAGATAGATTGAAGACATTCAATAAGAGATGGGGAATTGATGAGACGAAAAGCTTTTGATTCCACCCGGTCAAGTACGGCTGTGTGGGTTGAACCACCCCACACACGAGAAGCATACTCCATACAGAGGCGAACAAGACGCCTGCACAGAGACAGCGACTGAGTGGGGGTGAAGAAACTGCGGAGGTGGGACACACCTAACCTCTTATAAGCTGTTTTAGAAAGAGTATATGTGATTTTTACAGGAAAGATCACGAGAACAGGAAACGCCAAGAATGTTAAGAGAAGAGGAAGGATTGAGTTGTGTGTTGTTGAAGGTAAGGGGATAGTCGTGTGGAAGATTGTGACAAGTAGACAGATGGAGGAACTGAGTTTTTGAGGTACTGAAAGCCACACACATGGTTTTCTCTGCTCGAATCAGAGATAGTAGAATGATCAGAGGTCAGGTGACATATAGCCGCCTCCGTGAATCATGAAGCGACTGCTGTGAGGGACTGGGAAGCGGGTGGAGAAGTGAAGAGTGGAATCATCGGCATAGGAGTAGATAGGACAGGAAGTGCGAGTTAAAAGCTCATTAATAAATAAAAGGAAAAGACGGTGACAGGACAGAACAGTGAGGAACACCACTATTAATAGCTTTAGGGGAAGAACAGTGGCCATTAGGGCATATCATACTCTGGGTTCAGGGTTGAAATTTTGGAATAACAAAGTGGCTAATATGTATTCCTATGTAAAAATTAATTCTAAGATGGGTTTATTATTTGCAACTTTTCCGAAAAATCTCGTTTTCATTGTCAAAATCGCGATTTTCTGATTTGAAGGCTGCCTAACGCAGCCTCAGGGCATCCAAACCAAAGCGCGCAGCTGTTCTGCATATGATTTAGTATAAAAGCTGCTTTTCTGACCTCATCCTTGCTTTCTTGCGTGTTTCAACACCTCTGGGTGCTGAAAAAATGTTTAGATTTCACGTAAAACTTAAGAATTTTAAGTTTTTCTTCAAAGAATAGGCGCGGCTCAGCCACTCGAACCTGAAAAGCTCTTAAGTATGTCCTGCTTCGATCTGAACACTGGGAGCATTTCTCGATGGTCTATCCTGGCTCCCACCCACCCATCCCTCCTCTCGTGACAGTACACAGCTTGGGAAACAGTTGAGACTTCCTGTACAGCTCTCTCGCAGGACTGAGTATGAACAGAGAAAGCGTCCACTTTGAGTGGAGTTTTCCTGAGATCCTCGAGCTCAGTCAAGGTCATCTTGCAGGTGAAAATAGGCTCGTAAATATTCTCTGATTCCCAGTTGATGAGATCCTCAGTGAAGTGGCTTGCAGATTGACTTTGGGATTTTTATGGGGCCTCACTGTCGTATCACCAAAGTCTCTTCCTTCTCTGATCTTCTCTATCTGGCTCACAGCAAAAGCTCTCTGATGCTCATCCTCACTGCACAGGAATGAAGCCAGGATGTTCTCAGGATGTGCGTGGTAAGCTCCTCTTGTCACTGCAGCAGAGATGATGTTCCTGACCTTGGTAGTCTGGTTCCTCAGCAGCCTCAGGCTTGAAAAAAACGTGTGCATGACCAAATTTGAAGTGGTGCTTCACTTTGATGTCTTAGTACATTTTGAAGTAGAAGTTAAGGCAGAACTTCACGAAGACCTGGAGCCTCCTCAACACCTCCCCCTTCAGTCCGTGCTCTCTCATCCACAACAGCAAGATGGCCTGTGCTGTAGTGAGCCACCTGGATTGGTTCAGAGGTCTGCACTTGAGACCAGCCAACTGTGGACTGAGACTTCCAGACTTGATGGCTTTGATCAGAAGATAGCAGTTGTGCTGGTCTGTGGAGAGAGATTTGACTATCTCTACTGGCAGCTCTATGATATCTTCAGTTCCTTCCACTGGTTTGAAGTTGAAGTTGACCTCAAGTTCATTCACTTAAGAAGTTTTCCAATAGGCCCACTGAAGCCTGACGGGGGAGTTACAGGGCCGTCCAGCTTGATGATAAAGTGCCTCAGGGGGCTCGTTCACATGGAGCTGACAGATCATCGAGTGGCACTTGCGACCCAGCATCTTCTCCAATAGGGCTATGGCGCCTCCAGACCACCCCGTGTTGGTGGAGTCTCCTCCAATTATTACAAGGCTCTCGTCAGCTCCGTGATCCAGAAGCCACTCATGCAGGCCCTGAGCGATCTTATGAGCAGGCTTTTCTCCTTCCTCAGGTTCCTCGGGAGTGAAATGGAAGAGGTACTTTCTTTGAGGCTCCCACGTGATAGTGTAATGCTCCTCGATCACTTTGCCAGGATGAAATCTCCCTGTAACTTCGTCATATTTCAACACCTTTGTGTTCCTCTCCTGCTTGCCATCAAAGAATATCCCAGAGATCTTCTCCTCTGACCTCTGCGTGAGAGCTTCAACTGATGAGGCCATTACTTCCTCCTTGGCCATCTACTGATAGAATGCTGAGCTTCGCCTTCTGCGTCCAAATGGTTACAAAGATTCAAATGGAGTCGATTTATTTGCTTATGTATGTATGTATTAATCCTGTGTAAGAGTTTAGCAAAGTTAATGTGTCTAAATGGCAACAAATTACGACAAAGGGTTAAAAATATGAGGTTGTGTTCAATTGAATATTCGGTATTTCAACATAGAACAGAAAACCGCAATTTTGAACATAACGCGATTTTTGGGAAAAGTTGCAGAAAAGAAACCCCTCTTAGAATTAAATTTTACATAAAAATACATATTAGCCAGAGTGAAATTCGGACTCGGAAAAGTATATGCCCTAGTGGCCATCTACAACTGCAGCTATAAATTGGCCAGAAAGAAAATTAGAGATGAAGGCATAGAAGGATAGAAACCGAAGGAAGGCAGTTTGGAAATCCTATTAAGGATAGATTCAAGAACTTTGGAAAGGTAAGAAATCAAAGCAGTTGGACAATAGCTGGAGGGTTGAGAGCGGTCACCCTTCTTTGGGACAAGCTGAATGAAAGCGAACTTCCAGCAGGAAGGAAAAGTACCAGATGAGAGACAAAGAGGAAAGAGTTTGCCTACGCAGGGTGTCAGCACAGAAGCACAATTCTTAAGAACATGAAGAACATCAGGACCATACGCCTTCCTAGAGTTGAGTCCAGATAGGGCAGTAAACACGTCTTTAGAAGATATTCTAATTTCAGACATAATAAAGTCAGAGTGGGGAGGAGGTGGAGGAACAGCACCGGAATTGAATCCAGGAGGGAAAGAAGAGGAAATAAAGTTGTTGAAGAGGTTCTTAGCTAGATGCCAGAAAGAGCGAGAAGAATTAGAATTGGATAGCTTTTCACATTTTTGTCTGATGAAGGAATTTTTGGCAAGTCGAAGAACAGATTTTGCACGATTCCGGGCAGAAATATAAGCTGAGTGAGAGTAAGGAGTTGAATGGCGACGGTACCTTCTGAAAGCCTCCTCTCTGTTGCGGATAGCATTAGAACAAGTAAAGTTAAACCAAGGTATTTTGCATTAGTAGTAGGAATAGAATATGGAATGTACGTCTCTATGCCCGAGAGAATCACCTCTGTGATGCGCTCAGCACACCCAGAAGGACCCCGGCCACGGAAGCAGTAATCATTCCATGGGAAATCACAGAAGTACTGCCTAAGGGCCTCCCAATAAGTGGCGCCGAAGTGCCAAAGGCGCCTCCTCTTGGGAGGATCCAAAGGCCGAATTGGAGCGATAGGACAGGAAACAGATATAAGATTGCGATCGGAGTTGCTCAACGGAGAGAAAAGTTTCACAGAGTAAGAAGAAGGATGAGAAGTAAGAAAGAAATCCAGAATGTTGGGCCTATCTCCAAAGCGATTGGAGATACGAGTAGGGTGCTGTATAATCTGCTCTAGTTCACCAATGATGTCATTGAAATGGGAGGAAAGTCAAAGGTGGTGGTGAACATTGAAATCTCCTAAAATGGAGATTTCAACAAAGAGAGAGTGGGAAAGAATGTATTCCACTTTGGAAGTTAGGTAGTCAAAGAATTTTGGATAGTTAGTAGAATTAGGAGAAAGGTAAACAGCGCAGATGTATTTAGTTTGAGATTGGCATGTAAGCCGTAGCCAGAGGGTATAGAATTCGGAAGATTGGAGTTCGGGAATACGAGAACAAGTTAGGTCATTGCGTACATATACCCAACATCCACCTTTGGAGTGAAATTGAGTATAGAGAAAGAGGGTACAGAAAAGTGGCTGCTGTCAGTCGTCCCAAACACCTGAGTTTCAGTGAGGAAAAGAATATGAGATTTAGAAGAGGGGTAGTGGTGTTCAACAGATTGAAAATTTGAGAAAAGGCCACGAATGTTGCAGAGAGGTTCAGGACATCTTGAATCGGCGGTAGCAGATCCAGCCCCGCTGCCCGGATCTACGTTCCCGGTATCGGAAATGAGGGGGGAGCCAGAAGTGTGGATATTTAGGGTCTCCTCCCCAGGAGAATCCGAGGCTCTTGAAATTGATGCATTTTTTTTTTTTAATTTTGAAAAGATTATGTAGTGTGTAAGATGCATGTGTATGTGGTGAGGAATAGGGAGAGAAGTGTGTGTTTGAGGGCGTGCTAGACTGCTCACAGGGTAGAGGAGACACGGAAAAAGATCAGCTAACGAGGACAGTGACAGGAGAAACGGGAGTTCCAGCATTTCCTATCTTCTGTCTAGCGTCCCCCCCCCCCCCCGGATTACTTCCCTGGTCAATTGGTGTCGACAATCTCCTCCTCCATATATATATATATATATATATATATATGTGTGTGTGTGTGTGTATGTGTTTTAGTGGCAATAAGCGAAATCAGGCATTAAGATAATGCCTAGGCAATAAGCTGAACGTCAAGAATGCATATAGCATTAGTTGCAATGGTCACTTTCACTGTGTTGGTTATGTTAGGTTAGGTTATATGTATTATCATAGATATTAAATAAGCATTATAATTATATGCATTCTTAGCATTTCGCTTATTGCCGCTAACATATACATAGAATCAAATCTCCCATTCCCCGTTCTTTGCCTAGTTGAGAAAGGAGTGAAAAGATTTTTAATATCTATATTTACGAGTAAAATCCCGTGATTTGTATCAACCCAAATAAAGCTGCAAATACGCTTTCGTTGCACATTTGTTTTTATTCATCACGAAAAACAATTTCATAATATACGTGTGTTTATATATATATATATATATATATATATTATATATATATATATATATATATATATATCTATCCTATAGAGCTAAAATATGTCTGTGTGTGTGTCTGCTTTCTTCGGAACCGTGCACGGACTAAACGGTACATCGGAAAATTCTGCAACCACCACCAACTGACAGCCCATGAGCTGCCGATGTGCTCTGTCAAGTTTCTCGGTCCTAGGTCACTCCACGGCCGAGGAAGAGCTATTTAATGTATATTACAAGTGAATGTAAGTACTTCGAAAACGATACCCAGGTTGAAGACCATTGTATAATTACACAATCTTCCAAGGTAGTAGTATGACCGCAAAATGTTGATCAATTGTTGCAAGGTGCCACCCCCCTTCTCCCTGGGGGGAATGGGGGAGGGGTGGTGGTAAATTGGGGAGAGGGGTGGGGGTAGTGGGGGATGGGGTAAATGGGGAGGAGCAGTTTGGTAGTCTCGATATAAAGCTAGCTGTGACATATACTGTTACCTGCCCGGAGGGAGATAGCGAGCTACCGCTTGTACGGGGCTCCAATAAACCTTAGCCCCCACCTCTCATGGCCTAAACCATTAGAGGTACAGTAAAACTAAACATACCTTACAAAAGAGAATTTAATCCTGCATTTAATGAGAAACAATTAAAACTTGGTGTTCCGCCATTGACTTCCAAGACAGCCTGAATTCATTTTGGGTAGCTTGCCAAAAGTGACGTGAATAGATCTTGATCGTTACGCAAATTTGCTAAAACAGTTTCAATGTGTTGCGTCATTATATCCTTCGAAAATCGATTTGCTGCAGGTTCTTGAAACGAGACACATTCAATCTTGTCCTTTATAACTGATCCAATGTGTTCACAGACGTTCAGGTCAGTAGAATTTCCTGGCCATTCTTCATTTCCAAAGAAATCGATCTCATGGTTCCGCAACAACTGTTGAGTGGCTAATGCCTTAAAGAAGGGGGCCTTATCATGCAGAAGTGTGGACTGATCGACATCCATAACATTGTTTGGGTTTCTTAGAAAAGGAATGACATGCTGGGATAGAATAATATCACGAAAATACTGTCCATCCCAACTCTGACCATTTGGCTTCAGCATCCACATGAGCTTCTTTGCAGTGAACAAAACAAACACATCAACACAGTCTGGACTTTTTAATAATTCGCGATAATGTTCATGGTCATCGATTTCATCTGGTGTTGTGGCCCACACTCGATCATTTTGGTAGTTAGTCCGACGTGTGACGTAAACAAAAAATTCATCGGAGACAGCTAAATGCATGAAATCATCCACATCCCAATCTTCAAGATAATGGGCAAACCACATTCTGTCATCGATGTTAAGTTGAATTTTTCTTGGCTTTGGAAGTTCATGCCAAGGCTTTAAACCTTGCCTATGACGGTACACTCGAATGATCTCACCACTAACGATCTTTCCTCTCAATACTTCGATCTCTCTTGAAAGTTTAGCACAGCTGTTTTTCCGCTTACGCGTACCGCTTTCAATGATGTCCTTTGTTTCCTGAGAGAGTGGTAAATTTGGGCGCCCAGATTTGGTTGTATCCATTTCACATTCATCCAAAGTTTTATTCCAATTTCTTTTGACGAAGTCCTCACATCTTCGCAACTTTTTGGCAACCCATGAACGTGTTATAAAGGTGGGTCCAGCATCACGAGCTTCCCGAAATGTTATTGCTCGTATGCGATCTATCACACGTTGCCTCTCCGAATCACCAATTAATTGAGAAGCCATTATATTATCACTTTATCAGCTAGAGTAATTTTAATACCTGCAATAAATAAAGAATTTTATATATTTTTATAATCACTAAAAACTATTTCGATATAAGTAAACATGTAAGCTGCAAATGGGGGTGCTAAGGTTTTTCGGAACCCCTTTTATACTATATAAAAGCAAGTTATGTGATTCTGTCTGTATCTGTCTATGAACTTTTGGGGCTCTAAAAAGAGCCCTACCGGCGGTGCTGCCAGTAATTGGGGGACCGCAGGCCCCCCAATTACTGTAGGTTCAATTATTTGGTCAATAAAACTATAGAAAAGAACGCAGCAATGAAAATCTTAAGCTTCAAATTTAATCCAATCAGCCCACCCCAAGCAAGTGCTCAGCATAACATTTATAGAAATTTTATATATATATATACAGTATATATATATATATATATATATATATATATATATATATATATATATAAATCGGAGTCAAAGAGAGGCCGCTGCTGAATTTAACAGACTGCATCCAGACCGCGAGCAAATAACACAGAGTTGTGTTAGCAGACGCAGTGGACCTTCAAGGAGGTCCACTGACTATGATACAGCGACTGCTATCCTGGCTTATTTTAACAGAAGTCCCAATAAGTCTCTTCTGCGATTGTCCGCCGAGAGAGGAGTGTCGAAAAGTAGCATCCATCGCATTCTTCAGGCTCACAAATGGCATCCATATAAACTTCAGATCCTACAGAAATTAAGCGAAGATGATCCCGACCGGCGGATGGAATTTTGTGAATGGGCTACGGAACAACATGCTCGGGATGCCAATTTCCCGTCCACCATTCTGTTCAGTGACGAGGCTGTTTTTTATGGAAATGGTGAAGTAAATCGACAGAACACCCGCTACTGGTCTCAAAACAACCCTCACTGGTATACCTCTTCAAAGGAACAAGGTGCATCTCGGGCGATGGTATGGTGTGGCATTTGGAAGGATCGCATCATAGGCCCCCTCTTTTTTGATGAACATGTCACTGGAGGCACCTACCTACGTATGCTCAAGGAAGAAGCATTTCCCAGTGTCTTGAACGAAGAAGGAAATTTCCCAGCATGGTTCCAGGAAGACGGCGCTCCTGCACATTACAGCACCCAAGTAAGGGAATACCTGTACCAACAATTCCCTGGTCATTGGATAGGACGTCGAGGGCCTGTGGAATGGTCAGCTAGAAGCCCAGATCTCACGCCACTAGATTTTTATCTCTGGGGCCACTTGAAAGCGCTGGTATACGCAGAGAAAATTAGGAGTGTTGAACATTTGCGGCAGCGCATTATTGGGGCATGTAACACCATTACTCCTGACATCATTCACCGTGTGCTTGCTGACTGGGTATCACGTCTGAATTTGTGTATTGAAAACAATGGTGGACATATTGAGCACGTTCTGTAAATAAAAGCTTTTATTTTGCCTTTTTTTATTATTTTTCCTATGATGCCGGACTTATGGGACACCCTGTGTGTATATATATAATTTAGGGCGGGTCGATTTTCCACATGTTTTGAAATCGCAAGGTGAATAAGTGCCCAGTAGTTATGTTTGGTTGAGAAATTAACCCAAAAATTTTTTAGAGCAAACGGATAAGGGCCTGCTTGCGGATTTGCAATTAAAGTTTGTTATGGTTTTTGACCCAATTTTCGTCATACGCGATAGGTAAACTCGTCATTTTTGAAGATATAATATTAACTAATTATAGATGCAGCAACTCAATATCATTTTCTATCCCAAGAGGAGACAATGCCTAATGTATATCATGTGTTTTAAGTGTAAAATTATAAAATTTCGTTGAAAAAACATGCATTTTTGCTAATTTAATCACATATTTTGGCTACAAAACTTGAACAAATATTTTCAAAAGGTGATAAATCCAAAAAAATCACATGTTCTCATGTAAAAAGAAAAACTATTCATATAAATCATCATAAGATTGAGAATAATGTCCTTTTGACAAATGCAGGACGCATCTTTCTGCTCAGTTCTTTAGTAAGGATTCATGTGTAACGAGTTTCGAACCCGTACACGGTATGGAAAGCCTCTGTCACTAATTTCACCCTCCTCTCAACACTGAGAGTGAGAAGGCAAGTCTGGAATGTCTGGCTTAGTGTTAGTGTCCATGAATGACTGGATTTTTTCATCAGATAGGTGCTGTGTAGTAGGTGGTTCCATGACATCAGGGTCAGTGAGGTCGATGAGCTCATGCCAGTGATTTGCATTCCAATTCACCTGGGGAATTTTCTTCCCTGCTTCCTGGTTGCTCTCCATTCTATAAATGATAAATGAAAATGAAAATATAAATGAAAATATAAATATAAATGAAAAATAGTACTCAAATATTGCCGTTTCAATAATACAAACAAATTACTCACTTAAAGTGACAATTATAATATTTTTTCCATATTTTTTGGAGAATAACAGCTTTGGCAAAAAAAAAAACTAATTACAAGAAGCGCAAAATTTACCTGTGTCTGAGAGTGAGTATAGTCTGAAGCCCAAGATTCCTGATTCTGTCTTCATCATCTTTCACTATGGCATAGAGGATGTTCTCAGGTCAGAGACAGAAAACATTACCCTGGATGTTCTGCTTTACAATGTCTTCCACATCATCAAATGGAATCAGCCTCAGTCGGCTGATAGCAGAGAAGAGGATGCGAGGAGAATCATGCAGCTTAGAGGATGCCTTTATCTCAAACCATGCAGGAGCATAAACTCGAACAATGTCATGGACCAACTTTTTCAAATTCAGGTTTGGTCTGTTGTCTCTTGTGTACAAACAAAGTCGTCGTATGGCAAGAGTTAACCATCTTGCATGGTTAAGTGGACCAATCTTCCAAGCAGCCCATCTGTCATCTACTCTTCCTGATCCGATCCCTCTGCAATACTCATACAGAAGCCTTTGATCATGACTGAGGTCTTTCAGTACTTCCTCTGGAATGTACCCTTCAATGATTGGAGTTTCCACAGCTTCAAACTGTACCCGAGGTTCATCCTGGATATCTTCTGCGCACTTTTGCTCAAGGGGCCCGCTGAAACTTCTTGGGGCAGTTGTCACTCCATCCATTTTTTTGGAAAGAGCTTTCAATGGGAGTTCATTCTGATGCAGTGCGCAACCAAGTGTGCAGTTTCCTCCCCAGAGTTTCTTCAAGTTTTACCACTAAACCACTCTTCCAGCCAGTGTTGGTTGCGGTATTATCAAGAAGACTGGCTCGGATACTTTCAAGGCTATTATATTCTTCAAGAACACTGAATGTCTCCTGAGCAAGGACCTCACCAGTGGCGCCTATAACAGGAATTGTTCTGTGGGTCAAGTAGGCGCCAGGAGATTTTCCATCTTCATAGGTGAAGGTGATGTGATGTTCTGCGTCAACACACTTTCTGAGAACAGTTTCCCCTTCAGGTGTCTTTATTTCTTTGTAAGTCATGGTATTCTCGTCAACCTTCCCATCCACACTAACACAAATGAGCTGTGTCTTTTTCTCCGATTCTACACCCTCACTAACTACCCTAATTTGGGCTTTGGCCCTGTCTAATTTGCACTTGTCAATCATGATGTGATTGATATCAATTTCAGGTCTCAGTAGGCGTTTGATGTCATGGAGCAAGGCATTCCCAAGAGCTGCGCCCAGATTTGATGAACATTCACCTCTGACAAGTTCCATAGCATATCTGGGAAACTTTAAAAGGCTGTAGTCTCCTGAAGGCCTCTTCCTAGGCTGCCATTCATCTTCTCCTTCCTGAAAATAAATGGAAAATATTAATGCGTCTTCTGTTTATTTATTTATTTATATTTATTTATTTATTTATAATTATATATAATTAATATAAATAAAAGGAAACTAACCTCGCCACCAGATGAACTGCTTGTAAGTCCAGGCAACTCTGTAGGCTGTATGAAAGATCCCACTAGCTCAACTTCCTCCTGAGGTAGTACATGTTGCGGTCCTTGTTTGGCCTTCCTGTCTCTTTTGGCAGCAGCTGTGTCCACTGAAGACAGCTGGTATGCACCCTTAGGACCTGTTTTGGATCGCTGATCACGAAGGTATGCGCTTTCTTCAAGTGGCACCTTTGCATTTCGATGGCAAACACAGATGATGTGTTCTTGTGTACACTTGTCCTTTTACAGTATACTCTTGAATCACTGCAAGGCAAAATATCCAAAGAACAGGAACAGGCAGAAATATCAAAAGGTTTGTCCAAGTTAGCATCCAGATTTCGCTTGACACTTGCCTTAGCTTTTGTTTTGCCTTTTATTATTATTTTTCCTATGATGCCGGACTTATGGGATATATATATATACACATATATATAGGGTGGAAGAAAAATCTAAGTATTTTCTACAATCAACTATTTAGTTAACAACATTATACAGATAAGTGTTCAAATAATGAAACAAATTAAACAAAAAGTGTATAAGAATTTTATTCATACAAATATTTTGTTAAATTGTAATTTAATCTTCAAAGCGTTCTCCATCCGCAATGATACATTTGTGGATTCTCTATGTGAAACTCTTCATTGTTCTTCTGAACATATCGAGTGGGATCCTTTTCGGTTGTTCGTCTATTCTGCGGTTAAGGGCATTCACATTTGAATAGATAAAACCAGGTGTGTAGAGTTTGTCACGCAAATAAGCCCAAAGCCAGAAATCACATGGGGTTAAATCAGGTGATCTGGCTGGCCACTCGATGGGACCTCGCCGCCCAAACCATCTTCCTTCAAGGTTCGTATCCAAATCTCACGGGTAACTACAGAGTAATGTGGCGGCCCTCCATGTTGATAACGCCAATTCCTGCCAACGCCATCAATAAACTGTGGCAAAACTTTGTCTCTCAATACCTGGCAATAGCGTTTCCCATCCTTCGTATCTCTCGATATGTCAAAGGAAACGAGTCCTGAATAAACACTGCACGCTCAAACTGTTAGTGTAGCCATTTTAACGGGTTTACTCAATCGTATTTTGGGATTTCTTTTCGCCCAGTAGTGAACGTTGTGTTTGTTTCCTTTACTCGTTAAACCAAAAACACATTCATCTGAAAATTTGATCTTCAAGGAAATCTGGATCACTATTGAACTTCTGTCTCATCGTTTCAGCAAACTGCAGCCGTCTATCAGAATCATCGTCGTGTATGAGCTGAGAGTAAATAGTTTTGTAATCGTGGTACCCCTGTGATTTCAATATTTATGCTACTGAAAATTTGAAAATACCCAATTCCCGTGCGACTTTTCTCATTGAAGTTGTTGGATCAACTTGTAAAGTAGCGAGGACATTTTCTTTGTTGTGGTTACCTGTCGCTGTTACTGGCCTTCTGCTTCTTGGACGATCTTTTACCAGGCTCCCTGTTTCCAAAAGTTTGAGCTTCCAGTATCGAAGAGTGGTTGCATTTGGTAGTGGTTTATTATATTTTTCTTGAAATAAACACAAACTTTCTTCACAATTATTATAGGAAAATAGCCCACGATACAAGATACACTTTTTCTTCATTGCTGTATTCCATCCTCACTGACATGGCACTGACTGGGGCTGCGGCCTAGTGCCTTCCTGTTCTAGACAAGGGTCATTCCTGGCCTTGTATAGTTGCTTTGAAAAGTATCGCATACACTGCAGTGATATCATTGGGATTTAGTTATTATTAACAAATTATTTGTATGTATAAAATCCTTGGAGACTTTTCTCCCACCCACCCTCCCACCTCGTTCAGGTTCCGTGTGTTGGTCTTTCTTCACACGAAGGTCAAGCTGGTGAACCCGCCTCTAGGTCTGGCTTGGTGGAGGAGCGAGTAGCTCTTGCGCTCTCCACCGCACATAGCCAGGTACACCCGGCTCATCTGGTACCGTCCTGAGCCAGGCATCTAGTCTTCTCTTGAAGGCTTCAACTATGACCCCTGTAACGTTTCCGAGGCCCTTTGGAAGCTGGTTAGAAAGTCTTGGCCCCCTAACAACCAAGCTATTTTCCTTCAGTGTTGAGGAAATCCCTTGTCGCCTTTAATTTGGGAACACTACACATTCTGCCTTTCCTATTTTCCAGCGCTGTTTGTGTGGTAATTGGGTTTAGTTTTAGGTTTGGTACCAGTTTTTCGATTATGGTGTACCTCTCTTCTTTCCAGGAAGTACAGATTTAGTTTACGTAGTCTTTCCCAGTAGTTGAGTTCTTTGCAGCCATCAATCTTGGTTGTGAAATGTCTGAGTTTCTTCTAGTTTATTAATTTCTTCCTTTTAATATAGGAACGTCAAAACTGAGTAGTATTCAAGTTTTAGTATGATCAATGTTCTCAGCAGGGGAATCATTACTGTCTTGCCACTCCTTTTGAACGTTCTTAGTACCTGTCCGGTGACTCTTTGTTTATTGCTATCAGATTCTGTGTCTCAAATTTGGCATCATCGGTCATTATTACCCCCAAGTCGACCGCTTTCGTGCTTCTCTGAATTTCCTGTCCATCTGGAGCATGATATACAGTCTGTTTAAGCTCTTCATTTCTACCATATCTCAAGAGCTGAAATTTCTCGGTGTTAAATGTCATTGTTTTCTTCTGACCATTTGTATATTTTGTTCGTGTCCCTCTGCAAGGCCTCCACTTCATTTGCATCGCTGATTTTTCTGCTGATCTTTGCATCGTCCGCAAAGGATGTTATTATATTATTGCTGCTTACTCCACTGTCTGTTAGCAGCTGAGGAGGAAGTTTCTAGCAGTGGCTGCATCCTCCAGCAGGGGACATGTCAGAGCGTCAACGTCCACGAAAAAACGTGGAACGTCAACGCGAAGAAGAGGCGACGTCAAACCGAAGACATCAACGAGCTGGTGGCCAAACGGTTGGCCAGACTGGCAGTTGACGGCCTGCTGCGTAGCACGGTCAGAGTGCCGATCGGCTCCCGGGGCCGGACTTATACCAGCGTGCTATTTTTTTCATTTATGAGGATCAATTGTGTGCCGGACGTGCTCCCCGGACTACTCTTACTCTCCGGCGACATTAAGACTAATCCAGGCCCCACTACAACTTACACGTGTCACAATACACAAAGACAGACACAATAGGACCATGAGAGACATACAGTACAACGTAGATGGCCTCACAAACAAAATCATTCCGCTTAGGGAATTCGTACACAAACAAAACATTCACATAACACTTATACAAGAAAAAACTAAAGCGCACACACAAAACACCCACCATTCCTGACTTCACGGCGATCCGTCAAGATCGTACTGGGGGTCGACTCCTCATTTACATACGTAAAAGCATTAGCTACACTGATGCCACCCAAAACATTACAAACACAATCCAAGCAGATAACACGATAGAAATACAGGCAGTTAACATTAAAACACGCGCAAAACACAACACCACACTAATCAACATTTACATCCCACCAGATAGTTCACTTCAGGTGCCAGCCAATTACAATCCACAGTTACACAATCTGGCCTCTCTCACTAATGTCGTCTTAGGAGGAGACTTCAACGCTAAAGACACTAGTTGGTACCTGCACAACCAAAACACAAGAGGTGCCAACATAGCCACACAACTAAACAGCCTCTTTATTCTTAACACAGAACACACACAGGATACTCAAACTCCTCCCCAGATATAACGTTCTGTTCCTCTTCAGTAGCAACACACACACTGGAGAACAGAAAAACAACTGATACCAGACCACCTGCCGATCATCATTACAACACGTTCTACACTCTGCACCAACATCCTTAGGCACACTTACAGAAATTACAAGAAAGCTGAGTGGAAACAGTTCAAAATAAAGACTGAGGAACAATTCACCACATTAAACAGCACACCCATCATAAACATCAATATAACACTCAAGACATTTAATCAGATCATCAATAATGCAAACAAATACATATCCAAGGGCAACATTAGGAAACAACCCAAATTACACTAGAGAAATAGCCCACATCACAAGGCAACGTAACAACCTTAAACATAACACACAAACACCACACACAGAATCCATAAAACAGCAGATACAACAGCTCAACACAGAAATAAACAACAAACTCAAAGAAAAACAAACAAACATTTAGGGAATTCATAACACTAAACCACTCCACAGATACATCCAGGCTATACAAGACTATAAACAGCATTACCCACTCTAACAGCGGCATTCACACCTCACACGCGGCTATCTGTCGCAGCCAAAATAATATCCCAACATATACACAACAAGCTAATATTCTAGTTAATCACTACGCAAAGATAAGTGTGGAAAATTCAGCAGCCTAAAAAGTATCTTTACGGCGACCCGCGTCCACCCCTCACCTCAGGTTCGACAAGGTATTGTGTAAATTAAACCTTAAACTTAGGGTTCTCACAACTTGGACGCTATTAATAAAATAATGGCAAATATGTTTAATAGATTTAATTTTAAGCCAATACTCTTGACTTTTTGGCCTTTATACAGTTAAATTGGTATAATGATATAATTATACCTTAAATGATTAAATATATACAGAAAAGATATGCACAGCCTAATCCTAACCTTAACCCTAACTTAATCTTATCCTTAGATTTTAAATCGTAACCATACTTAATATTAGAATAAAGGGGAGTACATAAATCGTTTCATATGTACTAAACTAATATATCTCATAGAATCCTATTATATCTACCATGTGGTAACATATAATTCGCTGTAAAATTTGGCACAATATGCATTGGATCAAATGTTTAATTATATTTACTTACAATTAAATAACTCGTAAGGCAAGCTTAAACTCTAGATTCGATAGATTTAAATTAATTGGTTAGATACAGTAAAAACAAGCCACGCGTTAAATAACTAAGTAAATAATTAGAAATAAATTTATTTAATTTAGATTGAAGTTGGGTAGATTTATATTTAGAATTAATTAATAAGTTAGTTTTCTTTAGTACTTTAAAATATAAAAAGCGCAAAGAAAACGATAAATAAGGAATGATTGTTATGCTATGATAGGTCAGGCAAAATGAAAGGATCCATCTTTCTTAACAGGTTTTAAAATGTTGGATACTAAGCTTGGATGGTACTTATAAAAAAATGTTATAGATTTTGTTCCAAGATAAATCTTGGATAAATAATAGTCAAAATTAAATATATTGCCCAGATTAGATTAATACCAGAATGTGCTTACCTTAGACACAAAGTCAACAAATAATTAAAGTATTGATTACATACAGTCCTCAATGATTTCATCCTAAGAAACTAGCCTAACCTAACAATTCAATAACTCCTAAACTGAATTAGGACCTTTTCCAGTTTGTGTACCGTTTTTCATATAATTTATTTTTGAGAATATTTTTGTTAAAACTAACGAAAATATCACGACTTAACCTAACCAATTATCAAGAGCGTACAGTTGATCTATTAGTAAATAGTAAATACTATTCCAGAAACAAACAATGTTATAATTAATAATAGATCAACTGTACGCCCTTAATAATTGGTTAGGTTAAGTCGTGATATTTTCGTTAGTTTTAACAAAAATATTCTCGAAAATAAATTATGAAAAACTGTACACAAACTGGAAAAGGTCCCTGAATTATTATACGAGAAAAATAACACCAGTACACATTTGAAAACTTGTCGATCGATTTTTACAAACTAGTTGGTGATTCTATATAATTTGAGTGCGCTGATCTAAAAAAATATAGTTAGTTTTTCCCTATCACGTATGGTTTTCTTACTACAGGGTGTGTCATAAATCCCCCATTTATCCCCAAATGTGAACCATCTTATCGAGACCAACATTGGATTGCACATGCTAAACCATAAATTGTGTTGTTATAGACTACAGTAACGCTTACATAATAATGTAGGGTAAATATATATAACAACCAGTCCCGTTCCCAGCAAAACACACACTCCCCTCCCATCAATGGGTGGTTAACATTTGGGGACAGATGAGGTATTACAATACCCCTTGTAGCACGAAATCTTTAGGTGATAGAGTAAAACCTAATTAAAGCAGAATTAAATAGCTCCTAGCTCTTGGACAAGCATATTGCTTGTTTATGAAAGAAAAAAAAATAACTGAAAGAAACAAAATATATTTACCTTCTTTACTTGCAAACATTTCAGGACTTATTCCAAAGACTTAAGTATGTGTCGGATGCCAATAAATTGTTCTCCTGCAATCTAGACCCCAAAAGTTCTGCAGAGTCCTTAGGCAGATTCAAATCCCTGACTAAGTCATTTAGTTCGGCTTGGGTTAATGGTTTAGGAGGATCTCGGTCAGCTGTTGGCTGTTCATAAACATCATCATTGTCTGGATTTGGAGCTGAATCAGAATCTGAATTGTATTGATCCAGACTCTCGGGTGGGCGGGGAATAGGAACTTCTGGACCATGGGGTACCGGCCTTATTGCAGATGGAAGACTTGGGTATTGAAGGCTCTCTTTATTCTTTGCATTATAACCTTTAACATTGCAAGAACAGAAGTAGCTGTCGTCGGTATGGTTTCTAGGCTCGCGCCATACCATAGGGATCCCAAATGGCAAACTTTTCTTTTTACCTTTGCTCCAATTCTTTAGTGCCGCAACACACGTAAGACAAACCTTGTGTGGAGCCCAACTTTTGTCTTGATCTCCTAATTTAATTCCAAAATAAGCATGATAAGCTCTCTTAATGAAGGTCGTTATTGCAGATGGAAGACTTGGGTATTGAAGGCCTTATTGCAGATGGAAGACTTGGGTATTGAAGGCTCTCTTTATTCTTTGCATTATAACCTTTAACAATGCAAGAACAGAAGTAGCAGTCGTCGGTATGGTTTCTAGGCTCGCGCCATACCATAGGGATCCCAAATGGCAAACTTTTCTTTTTACCTTTGCTCCAATTCCTAAGTGCCGCAACACACGTAAGACAAACCTTGTGTGGAGCCCAACTTTTGTCTTGATCTCCTAATTTAATTCCAAAATAAGCATGATAAGCTCTCTTAATGAAGGTCGTTACATTTGTCCTTTGTTTTACATCAACATACCGACCACAAATATAACAAAATATGTCTGGACTATGGGTACATTCTCTAGAAGCCATTATTAAAATTTTAAAGACGTAATGTTAGAATTATCTATGTGAAAAATATGAAAAAACGAAATTAATTAAAGATAAAAAAGGTAAAAAATTACAAAACGCCCCAAAATTGTTTTGCTAATAACTTTAAAACTGTGGGTGATAAAAAAAAACTGGTAGCATTTTTTAATTCAGCGCAGCGAACTGCTTCAGAATCACAACTCAAAATAAAGAAATCGATTTTCATGCAGACCGGTGTAATTTAGATAAAGCACAAAAATGACTAGATTTTAGACTTAATTAAACTGCTAAAGCTTTAAATCAAAACTAAAAGCAAATAAATTTCCTAACTGAACCTTCTGAATCAAGGCAAAATTTGAGACTTCCTCACAAAGCAAAGGCTGATTGTAGACTCCTAAGAACCTAACCTAACGTACGACTTCCACTTCTAGACTCTTCGAGAAGCTTCTAGAAGCTTAGTAGTTGGTTTATACAATTTCGGAAGAAAACGAAAGTGTATATACATATATTATCAGTTATTTAATATTATGGATTTATAAACTCTTTTAGTAGAATACATAATTATTATGATCGAATATGAATTAATTATTTATTTTCGTTGATTTTGGTTGGTTTGTGGTTGTTTTAACAGGGTTTAATTGGTTTTTAATATATTTTGATAACTGTTATGCCGTTGGGAGTATATTTTAAGAATTTTTGAACCTACTGTCTAAATATTTTAGACAATAAGTCACTTAAACAGAGACAACAACCAGAAACACGCAGACAGACAAACAGCCAGACACAAGAATACCTACAGACTCGACACGACCATTACATCTTTCAATACAGACCAGACCACCAAGATCATCAAACACATTAAGAATTCGAAGGCTACTGGACCAGACAACATATCTAACATACACCTTAAACACTTGGTCCCACAGGGAATACTAGCTCTCACAAACATCAGCACATGTTCATACCAACACTGTACTATTCCTAACATGAAACAAGGTAAAATTATTGCACTACTCAAACCAAGCAAAAATCCAAAAGAACCAGCTTCCTATAGATCTATTACTTTACAATGCACACATTCAAAAGTAACAGAAAGATTACTTACAAATCACGAACTCAAACATACCACTATCGCCAACTGAACATGGATTCAGACCTCACCACTCAACCACGACATTACTCACTAACCTCAAGCAGCACATCATGGATGGCATCAACTCTAGACGACCAGCTCAACGTACACTATTAGCAACAATAGACATTAGTAAAGCATTTGATGCTATCCCACGCTTCCCTCTCATAAACAAAATACTCAGAACAAACATGCACAATAACACCAAACGGTGGTTGAGCAACTATCTTTCAGGAAGGCACATGACACATTTAATGGCAAGTCATCCAAAAACAAGCTTTTTCCGAACGGGCCCCTCAAGGCTCTGTTCTCTCACCAACACTGTTCAACTTATACATGCATGACATTCCAACACCCATAGATAACAAGTTTACCTTATCATCATATGCAGATAACATCACTCTAATATCCACCCACAACAACACCGACACCGCTACAAATAACCTACAAACATATATAAACAGTATACAAGCCTGGCTCAGACAGAATAGACTGAAAGTAGCGCCCACAAAATCAACCATAACCTTGCTAACAAGCAACACAAAAGAACACCAGATAACTCCACAGCTTTTCCTAAACAATACCAACATTCCACACACTCAAAGGGCCAAAATACTTGGGGCCACATACAACGTCAAGACTTAACACGATTAGAGTACTAACAAGCACAAACATCGGACACCAGCAGGAAACAACATCACTCAAATACAAACAATATATTCGCTCAGTTATGGACTATGCTAACCCAATACAAAACAACGCACTTCGCATCATTACAGGAAGTATTCAATCAACACCAATAGAACACCTGTATACAGAAACAAAAATACTGAAAATTAGGGAACATTTAGACATGAGGGGACAACTAACCCACAACACCCTTGCCACTAAATGTACAATCATGCACCAACACCTCGCACCATTAAGGTAACACCAGAGAGACAATATATCCAAATACTCCATTCCATACCACGCCTCACAGACATCACAGTACAGAAAACACATACACACACACCTAACCCACAAAGCACTGACACGACTCGGTCCCAATGCGGTCCTAGGTGCGAAGCCGCCACCCATTGACAGGTCAGAGACCAACCTGAGCAGATCGGATCGAGTTAAGTTAGCACGATTCCGATGTGGACATCACCCTAACTTACAGACATATAAACACAGACTAGACAACTCCACAGACGACACCTGCCACCTGTGCCAGGAAACACCACAAACAATTGAACACATTATGACAGACTGTAACGCTCTAGCACAACATAGAACACAACACAACATCACTACTGCGCTGAACTTCTGGTCCACTCCGGAGAGGGCGATCGGTTACCTGCGTGCCGCCGGCTTGCTCGATGAGGGTGGGCTGATCGGCTAACCAACAACAACTCCACTGTGTATGTCTGTTTGCATGATAATGAAGAGGAGTGGGACCAGTACTGTATCTTGTGGTACTGGGCTGCGTACCTCTGATTCTGATTATGATACACCTTGAATTTTGACGACCTGTAGACGTTCTCTGAGGAAGTTAAAGTTCCATTTTCCCACTTTGCCTGTTATTCCCATATGTCTCATTTTATGTGCTATTATACCATGATCGCATTTGTCAAAAGCTTTAGCAAAATCCGTTTATATGATATAATTTTCATTGCCTTCAAGTGCATCTAGGACATTGTTATAATGCTCCTTAAGTTGTGATAAGCATGATCTTCCTGATCGGAATCCGTGTTGATTTTCGTTGAATCTTTCTAGTGTCTCCAAGAAGTCATAGATTTTCTCTGACTATTCTTTCAAATATTTTGGTGAGGTGGGACGTTAATGACACTGGGCTATAGTTCTTTGCTTGAGATCTATCCCCTCCTTTATATATAGGAACAATGTTCGCTCTTTTCAAGATGCTCGGTATTTCCCTAGTGTCTAGGGATCTTCTCCATATCCAGTATAAGGGTGTAGCTATTTCATTTTCCCAGTTTTTAATCAGTAGTGCGTTTCATTTGTCTAGACCTGCAGCAGAATGTGATTTAATTTGTCTTATAGCTCTCGCTACATCTTCTGAGGTAAAATAAAGTCTGTTATACATCCTTCTTGCTATTTCTCTTCGAAGAATGTATCTATGTCAGGTATCGCTTTGTCAGTTTTTGGGGTAATGAAGACCGATTCATACTGGGCTCTCAATGTTTCAGATATTTCTTTTAGATCGTCTGTTAGTTTATTATTTCCTTTCCTTAAGGGCCCAATAGTAGCGCGCGTTTTTGTTTTCCTTTTCTGATAGCAAGAGAAGTATTTTGGATTTTCCTTTATTGCTTCTACCGCCTTTTCCTCTTCCCTTTCTGTATTTTCCTTAATCAGGGTTTGTATTTCCCTATCGATACTCTCCAGTTTTCTTGTATTGCTTTCCTGGCATTGTTGTCTCCGCAATTAGCTAACTTCGCCGCTACTCTCTTTCGTTTGCGGAATATTCTTCTCTTTTGCCTCTCTCGCCAGTTCCTCTTTCCTTTTGGCTGTGCTTTCGGAGTATATTTTTTTTAAATTTTCAGCGGCTTTTCTTCCAAGGTTGTTAGCATTTCCTCAGTTGTTTTATTCTCGAAAACTGTTCACCACTCTATTTGGGCCATGTGTGATCTGATTTCTTCCCAATTTATGGTCTTGGAGTTTAAGTTAAAAGCCCCAAATTTGCTTTTTCCTTTCGTATGTACATTATCTTTTAATGTTATCGCCATATTTGTTAATAACTCGATTATGTTGTGGTCTGAGATAACAATTGGGGTTATTTTTATATCAGCAATCAAGTTCGTGTTATTCGTGAATACCAGATTTCGGCACTTATTTTTTCTAGTATTTTCTGTTATCCTCTGTCAACATAAACTCGTTTGTGAGAGCCATCAGCATTTTTGCTTGCTCCTGGTCCTCTCTTGTGCCCCCCTCATCTTGCTGTATAAATATATTTCGACCCACCTTTTTGTATTTTATAAATGGGAAATTAAAATCGCCGCATATTAGGGGATGCAGAGTTTACGGACTTTATTATGGTTCTGATATCATCAATGGCATCCGAAAATTTTTCAGTTGGTGAATTTGGAGGTCTATAGATGACTATCAGTATCACGTTTAGTTTTTCTATTTTCACTGCAAGGGTTTCCACGAAGCTGTTGGATTTACTTATTACCGTCTCTGTCATATACCTTTCATGTACGTAAATAGCACAGCCACCTTTATGTTTCGCTGTTTTATCTGCTCTTAGTAAGTTGAATCCATCGATATGCAATTCTTTCTTATCGATACAGTCAGTCAGTTCGGTTTTATTCTTGAATATTTGCCAGGACAATGTTTATGTTCTTTGTTTTGCATTGCCTCTTGTGCATCTTAAGTTCGTTGTCCTTTGGTCTCGCGTGTTTTGTAGCCTTGTGGTCCTCCGAGATGGATCCGTTCCCGCATACCTGTTCTGGTAGCTTCTTGCCACGAAGCGGTCAGGTTCGAGGGTTCCCATCTGTGTCAGCTGCATGTGCTGCAGAAGACTTAGCAGTCGTATTGTGTCCGAGATGTTGAAAAAATTTTGTTTGCTCTTTGCGTTTAGAGTTTTGTTTGCTATTTGTGTACATATTTTTTTTCCTCTCATTCCTCCTGTTGTCATCTGAAACTTGTCCTTTGTCCTTTGAACTTGTCGGGAGATGATGGTCGAAGCATTTTTTCCCGTACTGGCAGGTTCCATATGTCGCGTAGGTTTTGCAAATGTTCGGATGGTAGAATTTGCACTTTCCACCGAATTTGCGGTGACCATTATTGTAGAAGTAGTTGCCCAAGGGAAGGTGTTCGTAAATACATTGTCCTCCCATATACCTGCAAATTCCTTTCACATTGTATTTACATATAGTTTCTTCCCCATTTTTACTTGGGGCCATTGTTTTTGGTGGTTTCAGTTTGATTTCTTTATTGTCTGCTTGTCTTTTCCTATTGCTGCTAATGTCCTTTGTTTGAAATCTTTGTTTTTGGTTTTGTGCCTCTGTTTCCTCTGTTAGTGCTTCTTTTATTTCTGTTTCCCGTTTACTCGCTCTTTCTGTCTTTTTTTCCTGCTCATTTTTCGCAGTTTCCTCTTGTACTATCTTCGTTCCTTCTATTTTTTTCTCTGGTCGCTATTCATAAATTCTTTTTTTGCCTTTTCCTTATAGTCTCGTTCTGCTTTAAAGACTGTAAACGAGTTTATTTCGATTATGCAGGTTTTGCAGAATGTGTATATATATATAATATGAAAATTATTTCACGAAAGTAACACGTGAAAAATATTTATGATGAATAAAACCACGAAGGAAAGGAAACACAAAATGGTGCTCAAGCGCTTTCGTCTAATGACATCCTCAGGAACACTGAGGATGTCATTAGACGAAAGCGCTTGAGCACCATTTTGTGTTTCCTTTCCTTCGTGGTTTTATTCATCATATATATATATATATATATATATATATATATATATAAAAACTGGAAATTTTTTTCAAGAATTAACATTTTAAAAGGTTTGTATTTTTTTATCGGAAATAAAAGCATGTGTTTCCCAACCTTCATCATGTGCGTTCCCGAAAATGATGTTCGCACAATTCACGACACCGAACACTGGTCGAAGTTCGACAAACTCCCCACCATAAGTTATTATCTTATATATACAGGGTGTTTCATAACATGTGGGACGCACTATCAGGATGGATTCAGGACCTAAAAAAAATGAAAAAAGCCTATATAAACATGCCCGAAATCGCTTTTTTTTCCGAGTTAGAGCCCCTTTTGTGTTCTACCAATCTTTCCACAAACTGTTTACAAAAACTGCTTGCCGACAATGTTTGTGAGTGTGTACGAGACTTAATTCATGTATGGCCTTGCCGATTGTAATCTTTCGTACACTCTATGACATGTTTCAATATCGTTGAGTGTAGATCCATCAGTCAGTCAGAGGTGCATCGCGGTGTTTCACTGTTCGTATTCGTAACTTCTTACCGTGAATACGTGCGGTCTTGTGAAAAAAAACCTTAAAAGTTTTTGTGCTATTCAGTGACAGTCTGCATTTGAAGTGAGAATGGAGACTTATTCAAACAGAGAAATGGCGGACATGCATCTTATGTATGGACTTGCTGAGTATAATGCGGCCGCAGCAAGGCGTTCATATGCGGAAAGGTTTCCGAATCGCCATCTGCCAGATAAGAAGACCTTTCAGAGAATAGACGACCGTCTTGGTGATACAGGATCATTCAACAAGGGAGTTTCAGATGGTGGTAGACCAATCAGCGCCAGAACTATTGAGTTGGAGGAGCGGGTCCTGAATCGCGTCGAGGAACATCCTGGTGTCAGCACCCGAAGGATAGCAGCAGCAGAGGGAGTAAGATACACAACTGTGTGGAGAATTTTACGGGAACAACAGCTTTACCCATATCACATTCAGAGAGCACAAGGCCTTACTGAAGCTGATTTCCCACCACTAGAGGCTTTTTGTACTTGATTCCTTCAACAGTGTGCTCGTGATCCTCTATTTCTATCCTCCGTGTTGTTTTCTGATGAGGCTGCCTTTACAAGAAATGGCGTGATCAATTTTCACAACACTCATAACTGGGTCGAAGAGAATCCGCATGCCATCATTCAGTCAAGGCACCAACAACAATTTAGTATCCATGTATGGGCAGGACTTATTGCCGACAACTTAATCGGTCCTTTTGTTTTGCCTGGAAGATTAACAGGAGAATCCTACTCCAATTTTTTAAGGAATGCTTTAAGCGATTTACTAGATGAAGTTGCTCTTGGTGTCCGACGTCGTATGTGGTTTATGCATGACGGCGCTCCGCCTCATCTTAGTCGAGTAGCCAGAGACTATTTGGATGACCATTTTCCTGATAAATGGATAGGCCGTGGAGGACCCATTGCGTGGCCTTCTCGCTCCCCCGACCTGAATCCACTCGATTTTTACCTGTGGGATCATCTGAAATCCATCGTTTACATGACACCCATTGACAGCGTTGAAATGCTTCGCCAACGTGTAGAACAAGGATGCCAGAAAACCCGAGCAAAACCTGGAATGTTTGAACGTGTCCGGCAGTCTATGACGAAGCGTGTTCAGGCGTGTATTCAAGCGCAAAGCGGTCATTTTGAGCACTTCCTTTAAAGGTAAGGCGGATACTTGCTGGAACACATAACAGGTTGTAACTCGCAAACAAAGCGATTTTGGGCATATGTTTATATAAACATTTTTCATTGTTTTCATGTCCTGAATCCATCCTGAAAGTGTGTCCCACATGTTATGAAACACCCTTTGCACACACACACACACACACACACACACACACACACTTCATTAGCACAGCGTTCATTATGAGCGAGAAGGGCCAAGACCACGAAGAGCCCGGATTTCAGCTGTTATATGCAACTACATTCATGACTGATAAATGGCTTGTCGGCAGGCCGTAGGAAGAGAATTGAAAATAAAATTATCAGGTCGGCTCGCGACCCCAAATATGATCTTCGCGACCCCGAGGCTTGGAAGTCCTGCTCAATGTGATGTCCTCTCAACTCATTAATTCTTTGCAGACGAACAACAAAGTTTTGCAGAACTCTGGACGGACTATCTGTTGAAATCTGAGAAATTTCTTGTTCAGTTGATGCTATTTTGTGTGGATTCTATTTAAAACACACTATCTTTTAACTAACCCCATAGATAAAATCCACAGGGGTTTAGATCTGATGATGTTGGTGGCCATGATATTCCTTTATCATAAACTGCAGGAAATGTGTTGAAGACGACTCTTCCGTCGAAAATATCGTGCAAGTATTGTGAGCTGAAAGAACATCACATTGAGCATGTTTTGCATTAGGGAACTAATTCTCCATGTGTATGGAAGGTATAGTCAAAATTTTATGATTTTACTCCAGTTAATAAAAAAAAACAATCCTTTTAAAGTGTCACATGTTTAAAAGTTAATATATACGAGCGTAATTCAATAAGTATCCGCACTTTTTATTTTCACAATTTTATTTTCACATCTGATAGATTATAAACACATCACTTCTCAACATAGTCTCCCTGTTTCTCAGTACACTTTGTCCAGCGATCTACAAGCTTCCTAATGCCATCACAAAAGAATGTTTTTGGCTGTGTGCGTAGCCACTCATGCAGCGCCTCCTTCAGGTCATCACTGCCATGGAATTGCTGACCTCTCAAAACGTCTTTTAGTGGTCCAAACAGGTAAAAATCAGAAGGTGCCAGGTCTGGACTGTAGGCTGGATGGACTAAGTGTATTGAGAAACAGGGAGACTATGTTGAGAAGTGATGTGTTTATAATCTATCAGATGTGAAAATAAAATTGTGGAAATAAAGAGTACGGATACTTATTGAATTACCCTTGTGTGTATATGTATATATTTCACAATTAAACACGGATTAAACAACGGATTCCCTGACGAGGTGTAGCTCTGAATACACGAATCGTTTTTCTTTTTCCTTGTGGATTTGCATCATATATATATATATATATACACACACTGTATATACACTACCATATAACTGAGGCAGTAATATACACAAAAGTTCTAACCTCTTGCCGGGACCCCGGGGGACCTTCAGTGAGATTTAAATGCAGGACTGTGCAGCTTTTATGCAGTCCCATTCGATTGATCCAAGAAATGTAGCTAAAATCCTGCCTTTCCGGGTAAATTGAGTTAGACCTACTTTTAGGGGGAACGCAATATACGGTACTCATATCTATGCAGTCTTATGTTTGAATTTAAAAGTTCCTCTCTCTCTCTCTCTCTCTCTCTCTCTCTCTCTCTCTCTCTCTCTCTCTCTCTCTCTCTCTCTCTCTCTGGCGGGGAGGAAGCGGAGGGTGGGGAGAGAGCCCTGTGCTTTTCTATCCATTTTCTACTACTGATAGAATAGTTAAAAAATTAACAGTTTACTAACAGGAACGTCCCCGAGTGAACCAAACGGTCTTTGGGGCTTCCTCTTGTCCTTGTAACGCACTCTCTCTCTCGTAAAAAAAATTATACATATATACTCTGTTGGGAAAAGTCTTAAATTAGGAGATGCTGGCTAGCTGAAGGTGCTTCTGGATCATTGCTCCCTTAGATAAGTAATTCCTATGCGAAGGACGCAATGCAAATTACGAAATTATAAACCTTTCTTGAAAAAGGGGAGAAATCATTTTCTTGATGCGCACTTTCTGGGAATTCCGAAATTAGTGTATGCTGACTGGCTGGAGGTGCCTTTGGAGCAGTGCTCCCTTCTTTAAGTAATTGCAGTGCGAAAGATGGCCATGAAAATAGTAAAATTTTAAAAGCGAGTCCCTCATCACAGTCGCTTCGGCATTCAACGGAGAAATGATGAAATGATTATTTTTTGGTATATAATAAATAAATAAAAGAATCCATAAAAAAAATTCATGGTGTAAATTAAATTAAGCTATCCTTTATTTTCCGCTGTCTTCTAATGCGTAATTGGGTACACGAGATAAGTGTACACATGGTGTGAATAAACTCTGAAACTACTCTCTTTATTATACTTTTTCCTACTTTCCTATAAATCTTCTTTACAACTATTTTCTGTCTGCAGTGGCTGGCGGAGGGAGAACCTTATCTGTTCTCTACTTTACTATTACTCTTATTCCTGTGTGAAAGTTTTACACGTCTACAAGTGCAAGATTTCAGTATTCTTTTGTTTCATTCGCTTTTTTTATTTTTCCTTTATTTTCCAAACTTCTTTCTTAGGTTAGCCTAGGGTGGATCTTCGTGTCTTTGTTATTCTGTAAAATATCAGGTCATCCCATAAGTAATGTTTTTGAGATCGGAATTTGAAGGACAAAAAAAAAACTCAACTGAAACTTTTTAATCTAGTATATATTTTCCATCGGAATCAATGACACTGCTAACGTCCTACAAGCTTTTCAATGCCATGTTTATAAAATTCAGGCGGTTTTGAGGCAAAAAACGTACAAAGACTGGTGTGCAGGTCATCTAAAGAAGTATACTGTTTCTCGTCAAGATAGTTTTGCAGACTCCTGAAAAGATGATAATCTGAAGGCGCAAGGTCTGGAGAATATGGAGGATGTAGAAGTTTTTCCCACCCAAGCTCCTCAATTTTTGCAGAAGTGATCCGAGCGGTGGAACACGATTCCTTTCCGGTTAACCAAAGAAGGTCTCTCTTCTTTTAGTGCAGTGTTCAATCGATCCAGTTGTTGACAGTAGACTTGAGCGGTGATTGTTTGGTTGTGTGGTAAGGTTTCAAAGTGTATTACACCACCTTTATCCCACCAAACACTAAGCAACACCTTCCGAGGGTGAAGATTTGGTTTTGGCTGTGGTGTCGCTGGTTCTCCGGCACAAACCCACTGTCGACGGCGCTTAACATTCTGGTACAGTATCCACTTTTCATCACGTCACTAAACGGTGCAAAAACGGATCTTGGAGTTCACGGGAATGAAGAGCTGTGCTAATGTGTACCCGCACCCTCAGATTGTCGACCGACAATTCATGTGGCACCCATTTTCCTAACTTAGGCACTTTCCCGAGTTGTTGCAAATGTCGACGGATGGTGGACGGGGATGAATTGAGTTTCTGGGCCAATTCTTCGACAGTTGTTGAACAGTCTTCTTCAAGTGCGGCTAACAGCAGGTTATCATCAAACTCAGCAGGGCGTCCAGAGCGTGCTGCATCTGTCAAACAGCAGTCACCATTCCTAAACTTTTGAAACCATCTTTGACATTTCCTCACATGCAGAATATCGTTGCCATAAACGTCCTGAATGTTTCGCGTTGCTTCAGTAGCACTATTCCCTTTTTTGAACTCGTAAAGCATTATATGCCTGATATGCTCTTCTGATAACGCCATGTTTATGAGGGGTTCACATAAAGCAAAACACACGTCTTCAGTGGTCAAGGTCTGTAAAGTATGTAGCGAAACACGATAGCTCTCCTCTTAGATATGACCTTCGGAAAATTTATGCTTAAACCGAGTAGGACTAGTTTAAACTTAATCTATAGTAAAAAACGACATTACTTATGGGATGACCTGATATACTGTATATATATATATATATATATATATATATATATATATATATATATATATATATTAGTGGCGTACGCAGGATTTTCCAAAGGGGGAGGGGATCTAAATTTTATTTTTATTCTAAAGAAGTTATTTTTTGGTCCTTAACGAACAAAAATAAAAATTAATGTTAAAAAAGCCGCTAAAAAACTTTTGTCTTACTTCTCGAGGGGGGGGCCAGACCCCATGGGCCCCCCGTTTGCGTACGCCATTGATATACATATATATATATATATATATATATATATATATATATATAATCAGAATGGGTTTCGTAAAAATAAATATTGTTTAACAAATTTGTTGGAGTTTTTCCATGACGTCATCGTACTTGTGACTGTGATTGAGCGATAGATATATTTAGATTTTCAAAAGACGTTTGACAATATTCCGCATAAACGATTGTTGGAAAAACTTAAAGCTCACGAAATAAAGAGTCAAGTTCTTATTTGGATTGATAACTGATTAACTTGTAGAAAAGAAACAGTAATAATAAACGTGGAAAAGCCAAGGTGGGCTAATGTAACTAACGGTATTCTGCAAGTGTCCATTTTGGGAGCAGTATTTTTCATAACATACGTTAACGATCTTGATATCAATTTAGTGAGTAAAATTTCTAAATTTGCCGACGATACTAATTAGTTTACTAGTTTACAAGACAGATAGAATCTACAGTACGATCTTAATAATTTAGTAGAGTGGTCGGATCACCTGATGATCAGGGCCCACAGCCTCAATTACCAAATGATTAGCTTCGTTAAAACTAACGAAAATATCACAACTTAACCTAACCGATCGTCAAGGGCGTACAGTTGACCTAACCGGCCATTTAATTTAATTTATTATTATATTTGGTACTGTAAAGCAAACAAGAATACATGGGGCCCCTGATCTTCAGGTGATCCGAGCGGTCTAATAATTGTCAAATGAAATTTAACGTAGATAAATGTAAAGTCATGCATATAGGTTACCACAACAGTAAATTTAACTACACTATGGGAAATAGTGTGTTAAACGAAGGCTCTGAGGAAAAACATGTGGAGTCATTGTTATTAAGGATTTAAGTTCTCAAAACAATGTTCAGTCGCGAGCAGTAAGGCTAATAGAGTATTTGGTTTTATTTCTCCTAATTTTAAATATAAATCTAAAGCTATTGGTTTGCTATTATATAAGTCGTTTGTTAGACTTCATGCTGTACAGATTTGGTCGCCCTATATGACTAAAGATAGAGAAATGATAGAAAGGGTTCAGCGCCACGCAACAAAGCTTATTCTAACGTTAAATGCTAAGACACATGAAGATAGACTCAGAGCTGAATTTGTGTGGCATGAAACTCGGCATTTGAGAGGCGAATTAATTCAGGTGGTCAAAATTTTAAATAGTTTTGATAATGTAAATTTCTTTGAGTGAAACCATAGGAACATTATGAAAACCAGGGGTTTTAAAATAAGGGGTAAAAGATTTGAAACAAATGTTGCAAGGGAATTTTCCACCTACAAGACAGTCAAAACCTCTGAATAGCTAATTAATTGTGAAGGATGGCAAATCTTTAGTTATATACTGTTTATTTATTGAGGTACAAGCAGTGAAATCCCTCAAGACGTAAATGTGGTAGGAGGAGCTGGTCTGGTCTGGTTACAGATCACTAGATATTTTCATTTTCAGGGGTGCTACCTGGATACACAGCGTAGGATAGTTAGTACTTTTCAGGAAAATCGCGGTATACTTAACCTAGTAAGATAACTTTTTAGTTTATATAGAAGTAGTGATGTTCCCTTTTGCAATAAATGTAGTAGGAGGCGCTGGTTTGGTCTGGTTTCAGAGCACTTGGGGTTCTTGGATGATGGAAAGCTTGATGAGAACTCTCGGGAGTCAAAACCTCCCAATGAACATATGCATTTTCAGAGAAAATACTGAACTAGAGTAGAATTTTAGTTTTAAATGGTGTATAATAGAATTTCATAAGAAAAAACAAAAAAACCGTATATGTACACTGTCGGGGAATCCTTAAATTGGGAGGTACTAGCCAGCTGACGGTGCCTCTGCACCAGTGCTCCGTTATCTAAGAAATTCCTATGCGAAGGACGCAGTATAAATTACGATATGATAAATCTTCCTTGAAAAAGGGGGAAATCATTTCTTGAGGTGCACTTTCGTGAGATTTCTTAAAATGGTGTATGCTGAGCAGTTCGAAGTGCCTATGGATCAATGCTCCATTATCTAAGTGTTTCCAGTGCGAAAGATGGCAGTAAAAATAATAACATTTTAAAAGCAAGTCTCTCGGCACAATGGGTTTGACACGCAACGGAGAAATAATGCAACGATCAAATCCTTAAAAAAATGCATGGTGCAGATTAGATTAGGTTGTTGTTGTTGTTGGTTAGCCGATCAGCCCACCCTGATCGAGCAAGCCGGCGGCACGCAGGTAAACGATCGCCCTCTACGGAGTGGACCAGAGGTTCAGCGCACTAGTGATGTTGTATTGTGTTCTATGTTGTGCTAGAGCGGTACAGTCTGTCATAATATGTTCAATTGTTTGTGGTGTGTCCTGGCACAGGTGGCAGGTGTCGTCTGTGGAGTTGTCTAGTCTGTGTTTATATGTCTGTAAGTTTGGGTGATGTCCACATCGGAATTGTGCTAAGTTAACTCGATTCGATCTGCTCAGGTCTCTGACCTGTCACTGGGTGGCGGCTTCGCACCTAGGACCGCATTGGGACCGAGTCGTGTCAGTGCTTTGTGGGTTAGATGTGTGTATGTGTTTTCTGTACTGTGTGATGTCTGTGAGGCGTGGTATGGAATGGAGTATTTGGATATAATGTCTCTCTCGTGTTACCTTAATGGTGCGAGGTGTCGGTGCATTATTGTACATGTAGTGGCAAGGGTGTTGTGGGTTAGTTGTCGCTGCTGCAGTGAATTGTGTTCCCCTCATGTCTAAATGTTCCCTAATTTTCAGTATTTTTTTTCTGTGTGCAGGTGTTCTATTGGTGTTGTTTGAGTACATCCTGTAATGATACGAAGTGCGTTGTTTTGTATTGTCTGGAAGGGGTTTATGTGTGTGTTTGAGATAATGGGTGCCCAGCATGGGTTAGCATAGTCCATAACTGAGCGAATATATTGTTTGTATATGAGTGATGTTGTTTCCTGCTGGTGTCCGATGTTTGTGCTTGTTACTACTCTAATCGTGTTAAGTCTTGACGTATCTTGTTTTTAATGTGGTTTGCAAAAGATAATGATGTGTTGTATGTGGCCCCGAGTATTTTGGTCCTGTGAGTGTGTGGAATGTTGGTGTTGTTTAGTGTAAGCTGTGGAGTTATCTGGTGTTCGTTTGTGTTGCTTGTAAGCAAGGTGATGGTTGATTTTGTGCGACCCAATTTGAGTCTATTGTGTGTGAGCCAGTCTTGTATACTGTTTATGATGTTTGTAAGTTATTTGTAGCGGTGTCGATGTTGTTGTGGGTGGATGTTAGAGTGAGGTCATCTGCTTATGATGATAAGGTAAACTTGTTATCTTCGGGTGTTGGAATGTCATGCATGTATAACTTGAACGGTGTTGGTGAGAGAACAGAGCCTTGAGGGACCCCGTTCGGAAAAAGCTTGTTTTGGATGACTTGTCATTAAATGTGACATGTGAGTATCTTCCTGAAAGAGAGTTGCTCAACCACCTTTTGGTGTTATTGTGCATGTTTGTATTGAGTATTTTGTTTATGAGAGGGAAGCGTGGGATAGCATCAAATAGTGTACGTTCAGCTGGTCGTCTGGAGTTGATGCCATCCATGATGTGCTGCGTGAGGTTAGTGAGTAATATCGTGGTTGAGTGGTGAGGTCTGAATCCATGTTCAGTTGGCGATAGTGGTATGTGTTGGTTGGTGATTTGTAAGATTAGTCGTTCTGTTACTTTGGAAGGTGTGCATAGTAAATTAATGGGTCTATATGAAGCTGGTTCTGTTGGATTTTTGTTTGGTTTGAGTAGTGTAATAATTTTACCTTGTTTCCATATGTTAGGAATAATACAGTGTTGGTATGAATATGTGCTGATGTTTGTGAGAGCTAGTATTCCCTGTCGGACCAAGTGTTTAAGATGTATGTTAAATATGTTTTCTAGTCCAGTAGCCTTCGAATTCTTAATGTTTTTGATGATCTTGGTGGTCTGGTCTGTATTGAAGGATGTGATAGTCGTGTCGAGTCTGTAGGTTTTCTTGTGTCTGGCTGTTTGTCTGTCTGCGTGTTTCTGGTTGTTGACTCTGTTTAAGTGACTTATCTTTGCGTAGTGATTAACTAGAATGTTAGCTTATTGTGTATATGTTGGGATATTATTTTGGCTGCGACAGATAGCCGCGTGTGAGGTGTGAATGCCGCTGTTTGAGTGCGTAATGCCGTTTATAGTCTTATATAGCCTGGATGTATCTGTGGAGTGGTTTAGTGTTGTTATGAATTCCCTAAATGTTTCTGTTTGTTTTTCTCTAAGTTTGTTGTTTATTTCTGTGTTGAGCTGTTGTATCTGCTGTTTTATGGCTTGTGTGTGTGGTGTTTGTGTGTTATGTTTGAGGTTGTTACGTTGCCTTATGATGTGGGCTATTTCTCTAGTGTAATTTGGGTTGTATTTCCTAATGTTGCCCTTGGGTATGTATTTGTTTGCATTATTGATGATCTGATTGAATGTCTTGAGTGTTATATTGATGTTTATGAAGGGTGTGCTGTTTAATGTGGTGAATTGTTCCTCAGTCTGTATTATGAACTGTTCCCAATCAGCTTTCTTGTAATTTCTGTAAGTGTGCCTAAATAGTATGACAGCAAAAGAAGATAGTGCAATGCAATTGCAAATGTTGATCAATGTTGGAAAGGGGAGGGGATGTTGCAAGTGGTTATGCAACAAGGGGGAGGGGGTTATGCAACAAGAGGAGGGGTTATCCCCCAAGCTGCACTGAAGGGGAACTACCCCAGCAAACTGGGGGAGTCCACCTAACCTCTTCGGGGGAGAAGCTGGGACGGCCTCCCCCCGCAAAGGGGTATACCTAACCTAAGAAAGGGAGAGAAAGGATGAGGGTCTTTGGGGGAGAAGTTGGGACGACCTCACCCCCCAAAGGGAAACCTAACCTAAGCCCTAACCTAAGAGAGAGAGAGAGAGAGAGAGAGAGAGAGAGGAGTGTTTTCTGGCTCCGGCCAGACGCATATTGAGAGCTCATCCGAGCGCCCGCTGTCTTCTCAGCTCCTAATCAGCCAGTTGGGTTAGAAAGCTTCTCAGAAGGCGTAAATGGCCTGTTCAGGTGTACATTATTAGGGTTGAGTTGCCAGGTTGTGCTATTTAATTAAAGTATATATTCTTTACAGTTGGCTTAGCCCGCCAGTTGGCTTAATCCGCTAGTTGGCTTAACCCGCCAGTTGACGTAGAAGACCTAGAATGCAGGTGTATATATTAATTAACTTTTCACCTGCCAGATTGCGCTATTCAGATATTTTTGACAGTTGGCTTAGAAATCCGTCAGTCGGTATAGAAGGCCTAACCAGCCATTTGGTATACATATAACTAAATAATAATATCGTTTATATATGCAACCAAAAGAAGTAAATAAAACACCATTACATCATTCCGTTTATTTAAGCGAATTATTGGAATTAATTTCATGAAATATACATTCGATAATATAATACAAACGAGGAATATACACATTAAAATATATTATTCGCATTTGTTTTTTCTAAAGTCAAGTAATTGCCAAAACAATAATAATAATAATAATAATAATAAATAAACTCAGATCTTCTTAAAGATTTATCCATTAAAAAAAATTTAAAACACGGGATGAAATCTATGGAGTGGGTAAGATATATTTGACACGCCCCAGAATTCACGGATCAGCCAATTACAGTACAGTGGGTGGCGCATGAGAACGGCCCCAGCACCTCTGGTTGGTGGATGGCAGCACTCACACGTTATGCTCCACCCAAATTTCACCGACGGCCAACAGGAAACCCGCGATTCGGGTATTGTGGTGTTTACAATTAAGCCCCCGTATATAAAAGGGAGCATTTTCATATGGAATCCACAACAGCTGTATTTATCAACGAGTAAGTACTACAGAAATATATCGCCATGAGCCAATCGCAACAGCTTTACATCTCTCCGCAAGTGTTTGAAGATGGAGACCTCTATGCAGGGGTTACGCTCCACCTTTTCTTTTCGGAGCAACTGACCGGAACGCTCTACTTTCAACGCAAAACATTGCAGAAATTTGTGATGGGGAGAAAGAATTTACCGTTGATGACGTCGTTGAAATGTAAGTAGTTAATTTAACTTGTGAATCGGGCTTTATACTACGGTTCATTCAGTGCAAGTGTTATAATTTATAAAAAGCCATAATAAATTGCGTTTTGAAAAACGTTTGTGATTTAAGCGGAAGGCCGGGTTTTATATATATATATATATATATATATATATATATATATATATGTATATGCTTCATTCAGCCCAAGTGTTATAATTTATAAAAACTCGTAATAAATCGAAGTGAAAGGATATCTTCCCATGGGTCGAGGCCCGGTGCTGGCAGACGATGCATAACACACCCATCTAATCTTCCTTACTGATAACTTAAAAATTTATAGAAAGTTCTACAGGTAGGATTTTAGAATTACTAAAAACTTTTTAGATTTGCCTGCAGCCCCGGGCTCGTTATCCGGTGCTGGCAGAAGATGCGTAGCATACCCAGCTAATCTTACTTTTGAAATCTGTCAGGATATCTGCTTTGTGATTATAATTTGCCAGTCACCCTAATCGGCATTTTCTCTTCGTGTAACTAATAAAAATTCAATTTAATTTAACGTTAAATAAAAAAGATTCAGTATGAACTAATCATGTTAATTTCTCCTTAAAGGACCGATGCGGAACTTGATCATGTTATAGCTACTTTTCGCGAAGCTTTGATAAAAGACATAAATGACGACGATTTGGAGGATTTACCGGGCAGCCAGACCAGTGACCTGAATACCGAGGTCGAGGTATTGGCTCACATCCGGTCCAACGAATGCTAGGTCATCGAGGAACTAATGTAAGTTTTTTTGTGGTTAAGAACAAAACACATTGTATTTTCATTTAATTTATTAAATGGTAGAAAGCATGTTTTAGTACAATTCTGCTTACAGAACTAGCGTCCATTAAATAAGACTAACATTAATGGAGACATTTTAAAGTTATAATTATATATATACACACATAAAATTTTACACACTATAACGAGTGCGTACAAATAGGAACCCTTTTTATCTGTCTGCATACTGATTCATCATTCATCTCAGTGTCGCACAAATCGAATAATTTTAAAAAATTTATAAATCCCTTCCCACGTGACATGTGCAGGAGAAACAAAAGACAGTACATGCCACAAGTATTAGTAAAATATCCTTGGAAACGGTAAGGATTCCAGACAATTTCAGGGACATGTAGTTGTTCGATAAATTGTACAACCACAGGGTCACTGTAGGGCTGAGTGCCGAGTGAATCAAACTAGTACATTCTTTCCCTATTTTTAAAATAGATTGCAAACCAATGAATCCCCTTCATTCTTCGCAAACACACCTATAAATTTGGAGCATGTGTTTCGGTCACTTTTCATTACTCTCTGGAGTGTATTTGCGTCCATTTTAAAAGTCTGTGACAAAGTTCCGGAAGCGGTCAATTTCTATTCGAGCTTGTGATTCGAGTTACACGAGTACGCTAATAGGTGCATCTATAGGATTGGCGAATTCCAATCTGACTGAGATGTTCCCACTTTGTTGTGGACTTAAGTGTGTATTTACACCAGCAGATAAGTCAGAGGTAATATCAAACGGGTAAAGGTTAAATTATTCGACAAATTCATTCTGCGTTACGCCAAACCCAAGCTCGTCACAGCCACCGGCAATATGGGCGCGATTACTATAAGCTCTCGCGCAGAGCGGGAGCACAGCGTCTAATGAGTAGTCCGTAACCATAGTTCCCCGTAATGGAACGCCATTTACGTATAGAGTTGTATTTTTAAGGCCGAAATTCTCGAATTTAAAGGCGCTCTTTTTATATTTTCCATTCGTCGATGCGTAATCCTGCATTCCAATTAATATCCTTTTAGATAGAACCCCCAGGGCTACGTTTTCTAGCTGTTTCGAGGCCAACCCGGCGGGCACCGTGTATAGCTTGATCTGTACTCTGTTAATTTGGTATTTTACTGTTGCGTGTATTAAAGTTTTTTCAATTTCTACATATTTCTGGGAACTTAATTTCACTCGCCGGACACGTAGATATATTTCCATGATGTGAATCACAAGGGGTTTTGCGCCCTCTTGATCAGGTCCAAGATTTATGCAGATCTCAAGAGTCGTGCGGTTGAGTTTTAGTTTCATGTTGACGCCGTTCATAAGCAGTTTCTCCTAGAACGTGAAGTCTGTACGAAGACGTCCAAAACACTCTTATATCTTTTTTTTTTTAGAATTTTTAAATTTATCCTTTATACTACTTTCATCTTCAGTCTGATAATAGCTCTCGGCAGTTAAAAAGGTGTCCTTCGCTACTTTTGAAAATTTGAGGGCATTTTCCAGATAGGCTCGTAGGTGATAATAACCCGTTCCTGCCGATATGTTAACCTCATTTAAATACACCTCACACTGGCTGAATATGGAGTGTAGAAAGTTAGTTTCAGGGTATGCAAAGTAACTATCATCGCAGTCTGTTCCATCTGAATGGGCTATACGCAGTTCAGCGTACATGTGCATACGCTTGGATCGAAAAAGTATGGGCCTGAGCTGGATATCACGAATTCTATAGGGGCACTCGGTGAACTAATTGTGTTTAATGGGTTAATTGTAATAAAGTCGCTATGCTCAATAGAAATCTGTGTAGGGTGCATATCGAAAAGGGACAGTTTCGATTTACAACATTGTGAGCTACACGGATGGATGAAACGCGCCATGACGAGTCAGAAATAGTGCCACCTCTCTCAACAAGTAGTAATCAGCCTATGATTCGTGTGAGTAGTGTCCTCAGCTTATATCAGTTAAAAAATGATCAGTCATAGGCTTCATACGCTTAGGACACTTCTTTTTTTATGTTCTTTTACGTTTAGCGCCACATGTTGGTAACTCCTTCTTCCGGACAGCACTCTTCTTCTTTCCAGCACCACGCATTTTTCTCTGCATCTTTGATGATTTCGTCCCGTGTACGTTTTAAATGGTTTTTTTAGAGCTGCTTTTGGTTTAGTACCACCCATTATGTCTTCTACCGCGTTAAAACCTGATTGTACGCCTTCCTCCCGAGGTGTCTAGCATCCCCACTTCAACAGTGGGAGAGCCGTGCGTAGTATGGTTGAAAAAATGTATCCAACCACACTCCCACGCTGATATCTCACCCCTCGATAGACTGTGAAAGGCCTTCTGGTCATTATAACTGAATGCGACGAAAGTGTAGCTTCACTGTTAAGCTCCAATCACCGAATGGGAAATTTTTTTCCTCAATCGTTCTTATATATATTGAGATATTGGTTAATAGATTAGTCGCAACATTAACATAATGGGGCTTGTCATATGTAATGCTCAAAATCTTCTCTCTATGGTTGGGAATGTGTACAATGCGCAGCAGGAGCGCATGGGTGTCCCCAACAAATTGATGCTCCACGATATTGCTGTAAATATAGCACATGTCTGGGATGGGTAGCTTTCACCCAATTTCTCCCTCTTCAGCTAATACATTAAGCTGGATAAGTCATGTTGTGCCTCGTGAAAGGTATCTCTTTGAAAGGCTGCACCATATCGACCCTCGGCAACAATTGTGAACAGCTCTTTGTCTTTAATATTTCTACTAAGCGTTGATTTTAACTTCAACGTGCGTGCAGGCGTGTCTATGTTTAAGACTTCAAAAAGTAAGTCGTTTGTCAGGTACGACTTTTCAAGACTTTTGTTAACCCCGTCACAATGTCCATGGCTCTGTCATAATGACCGATTCCTAGTGTTATATTTGTACTATAGTACTGTACCTTACCGAACAGGACGGATCGCAAAGTGTTGTCTAAGGTTATGCCTAATTTTTCACACTCATCGACTCTTCTAAGGATCCGAAATATGATCTGCTCATTTTCAAGGATTAAAAATTTGGTGGCTAGCTGGAATTCACAAACAACAACTTCGTACGAATCACGTTCCAACTCAATGGGTCCATGGAGTTCTGTTACAAATTTCGCCAGGGTGTTGTCAGGATGTACAGACAGAGAAGAGGAGGACGTGAGTGTGACATAGAAGTGATTAGGCGCCATGTTGCATACTATTTAAGCTTCATTATTGCAGCAGCTTTTATATAGGTGTTGAAGGTTTCTGGGTACCCTAGCCATTTCACCAGGCATTAGGAAGCTTGTAGATCGCTGGACTAAGTGTATTGAGAAACAGGGACACTATGTTGAGAAGTGATGTGTTTATAATCTATCAGATGTGAAAATAAAATTGTGAAAATAAAAAGTGCGGATACTTATTGAATTACACTCGTATATATTAATTTTTAAACATGTGACACTTTAAAAGGGTTGGTTTTTTTATTAACTGGAGTAAAATCATAAAATTTTGACTATACCTTCCATACACATGGAGAATTAGTTCCCTAATGCAAAACATGCTCAATGTGATGTTCTTTCAGTTCACAATACTTGCACGATACTTTCGACGGAAGAGTCGTCTTCAACACATATCCTGCAGTTTATGATAAAGGAATATCATGGCCACCAACATCATCAGATCTAAACCCCTGTGGATTTTATCTATGGGGTTAGTTAAAAGATAGTGTTTTAAATAGAATCCACACAAATTAGCATCAACTGAACAAGAAATTTCTCAGATTTCAAAAGATAGTCCGTCCAGAGTTCTGCAAAATTTTGTTGTTCGTCTGCAAAGAATTAATGAGTTGAGAGGACATCACATTGAGCAGGACTTCCAAGCCTCGGGGTCGCGAAGATCATATTTGGGGTCGCGAGACGACTTGATAATTTTATTTTCAATTCTCTTCCTACGGCCTGCCGACAAGCCATTTATCAGTCATGAATGTAGTTGCATATAACAGCTGAATTCCGGGCTCTTCGTGGTCTTGGCCCTTCCCGCTCATAATAAACGCTGTACTAATAAAGTGTTTGTGTGTGTGTATATATATATATACCGTATATATATATATATACGTATATATATATATATATATATATATATATAGGGTGTTTCATAACATGTAGGACGCACTTTCAGAATGGATTCAGGACGTCAAAACAATGAAAAATGATTATATAAACATATGCCCGAAATCGCATTGTTTCCGAGTTACAACCCGTTATGTGTTCCAACAAGTATCCGCCTTACCTTTAAAGGAAGTGCTCAAAATGACCGCTTTGCGCTTGAATACACGCCTGAACACGCCTCGTCATAGACTGCTGGACGCGTTCAAACATTCCAGGTTTTGCTCGGATTTTCTGGCATCCTTGTTCTACACGTTGGCGAAGCATTTCAACGTTGTCAATAGGTGTCATGTAAACGATGGATTTCAGATGATCCCACAGGTAAAAATCGAGTGGATTCAGGTCGGGGGAGCGAGAAGGCCACGCAATGGGTCCTCCACGGCCTATCCATTTATCAGGGAAATGGTCATCCAAATAGTCTCTGGCTACTCGACTAAAATGAGGCGGAGCGCCGTCATGCATAAACCACATACGACGTCGGACACCAAGAGGAACTTCATCTAATAAATCGCTTAAAGCATTCCTTAAAAAATTGGAATAGGATTCTCCTGTTAATCTTCCAGGCAAAACAAAAGGACCGATTAAGTTGTCGGCAATAAGTCCTGCCCATACATTGATACTAAATTGTTGTTGAGGCCTTGCCTGGATGATGGCATGCGGATTCTCTTCGACCCAGTTATGAGTGTTGTGAAAATTGATCACGCCATTTCTTGTAAAGAGAGCCTCATCAGAAAACAACACGGAGGATAGAAATAGAAGATCGCGAGCACACTTTTGAAGGAATCAAGTACAAAAAGCCTCTCGTGGTGGGAAATCAGCTTCAGTAAGGCCTTGTGCTCTCTAAATGTGATATGGGTAAAGCTGTTGTTCCCGTAAAATTCTCCACACAGTTGTGTATCTTACGCCCTCTGCTGCCGCTATCCTTCGGGTGCTGACACCAGGATGTTGCTCCACGCGATTCAGGACTCGCTCCTCCAACTCAATAGTTCTGGCGCTGATTGGTCTACCACCATCTGAAACTCCCTTGTTGAATGATCTTGTATCACCAAGACGGTCGTCTATTCTCTGAAAGGTCTTCTTATCTGGCAGATGGCGATTCGGAAACCTTTCCGCATATGAACGTCTTGCTGCGGCCGCATTACACTCGGCAAGTCCATACATAAGATGCATGTCCGCCATTTCTCTGTTTGAATAAGTCTCCATTCTCACTTCAAATGCACACTGTCACTGAATAGCACAAAAACTTCTCAGGGTTTTTCACAAGACTGCACGTATTCACGGTAAGAAGTTACGAATACGAACAGTGAAACACCGTGATGCACCTCTGACTGACTGATGGATCTACACTCAACGATATTGAAACATGTCATAGAGTGTACGAAACATTACAATCGGCAAGGCCATACATGAATTAAGTCTCGTACACACTCACAAACATTATCGGCAAGCAGTTTTTGTAAACAGTTTGCGGAAAGATTGGTAGAACACAAAAGGGGCTGTAACTCGGGAAAAAGGCGATTTCGGGCATACATTTATATAGGCTTTTTTCATTGTTTTTAGGTCCTGAATCCATCCTGATACTGCGTCCCACGTTAGAAGTGGAACAATCCCGTTTTTGGATGTGCGTGTACATAGGGAAAGCCCAGGTTTTAAGGTTAGTATCTATCGGAAAAGAACAAACAATTTGTCCTACGTACACTTTTACTCTGGACATGACACCCCCATTAAGAAGGCCATATTTTCTTCAACGTTTCTCCGCGCTCTTAGGATCGCCAGTCCGGAATACATCGATGCCGAATTGAAAAAAATCAACGGTATTGGAAGTGATCTGTGCTACCCACCTGCGTTTATGGAATCTTGTCTTAACACGCAAAACGAACCTTCTATCGTGTGAATAATAACACTCGCACTTTGTCAAAGAATTTTTTAGTACTTCCATTTTTCCCGGGCTTTTTAGGCATTGCTAATGTACTTAAACTTTTGGATATTAATGTAGTATTTTCATATAAAAATATTGTGAAAAATATCATAGTAAAAAATAGCCCTACCATTAATTCAGGTATTATCTATAAAATTGGGTGTAAACAATGTGATTCCTTTTACATTGGTCAGATGGGAAAGGATTTGCACACGCGTGTAAAACAGCTTCAATATTCCGTTAGAACGGGACAGTCGTCCAGTGCCCTTTTTGTCCATTTGTCAGAGTTATCTCACTGTATTGATTGGAATAATGCTTCAGTTTTGTTTCACTCTAGCAACATTGTTAATAGAAATATTCTTGAGTCTGCTATTATCCAACTTACAAATAACTTTAACATGAGCAAAGGTCTTTTTCAACTCGATCCCGTTGTTTTGAATTCGTTCAGAATGGATTTAGACAAGAAGGGCAGAGTGCTAAAACTTTGGTAATTTTCCCTTATAAATTTGTATGCTCCTCTTACAATTATTTTTCAAGTTATTTTTATTTTTTATTTTATTTATTTATTTTTGTGACCTATATATCATTTAGGCATTATCTATAAAATTGGTTGTAAACAATCCAATTCGGGCAAAGGGCTAAAATTGGAAGTTTTCCTTACAAATTTGTATGCTCCTCCCACAATTTTTTTTCTAGATTTATTATATAATATATATATATATATATATATTTTACACACAGACCGTGCTTGGAACAAGGAACTCTTCTGAAAAAATTAAATCCACTATAGTACAAATGAGTAATGGTAAATGACAAACACTATAGTTTTTCCTTTTCCATGATGTTAGCCAGACGTGGGCAATGGGTCATTCACAAAGACACTTATTTGGACTAGTTGATTTAATTTTCCCAGAAGCGGTCAGTGTTCCATGCACGGTCTGCGTGTAACATAAAAGTTTCTCGGGGAACCATTCTGAGTTTCATCCCATATATACACTATATATATTGTTTCCTGTTTTATAAATTGCTTTAATTTTTTAAACTAAAATTTTTTCGGCCAATAAAGGTTGTTTTTACAATCAAAAGAGCCAATAAATCTCCGCCTTCGATTTTTTTTTCTTTTTTTTTCCCTCTTTCAGGCAATCAAAATTTATCTTTTGAAGACTTCCCTCCTACAAGTTTAGCTCGATTAAAAGATTATCGTCCACGAAACTTCCCAAATCTACACTTTATAGAAACTTTTTAAATATATATATATATATATATATATATATGTGTGTGTGTGTGTGTGTGTGTGTATATATATATATATATATATATATATATATATATATATATATATATTGAGAGAGAGAGAGAGAGAGGACCGACAAGAAATAGACTAACAAGTAGACAAACAAATTTTTTGTTCCACGCCATCATCAAACATTCTTGGAAGACACACATGGTCAAGGAATCAGAAACAATGAAGACGTCTGTTTTTTCCCAAAAGGCCCTCGAAAGCAAGCCCTTGGCAACAAATGACGTGTAGGAGGTGTCTCAGAAATGCCCGCGAAACTCCGCGTCTCAGATCAGAGGTTATATAAGCGAGGGTCCACTGACACACTTCTTCACTCGCTCGCTCACCTCTCGCTTGCATTTCTCGTCACAAGTCACGCTTCTCCTTCGTCAGTAGCACAACTCGTCACATCAACCGCCCTCCGGCTTCCCGCCGGAGGAGCGGCCTGCTGTTCCTTCAAAGCTTCCGATCTATCATCAAGTAAGACCTTTTACAGACCGCCTGCAGAAGCATTCCTTCGAAGCCCAGCGCGTTCGACTTCAGCCGGCTTCAATCCCTCAAACATCATCTCAACTCTACACGAAGCGAAGCAACACTTGAGGCGACCGGTGCTCGTTCAACAAACTTCAATGGGACGGTCAACATCACCTCGGGCCTACGTTCTACAAGGTCAACCTTCAAGCATATCCTTCATCTGAAGAGGCTGCATCAGGCAACCGGCGCCCGTTCAACAAATTTCATTAGGACGGTCAACATCACCTCGGGCCTACAATCTACAAGTCAACCTGCAGGTATCTATTCTATCCAGGGGTATTTCAGTAAGCCTACCCCTTTTTGCTTCTTCTTAAACAATTAACGCGAAGCCTGCGTAGTATAATCGGAGAACCGCAATTTAGGCTATACCGAAGGCGTCTCCATAGTCGTCCAAACTAACTTTCTCTAAGACTGCAGTAGGCCCAATTCAAGTTGTCATTCCAATACCGTATGCGTGTACCATCCTGCTATTGTGTTCATTCAGGTAATCCATAAATATTTTGTATCCGTTTATTTATGTGATTTATTTAAGCATTTTATTATTGACGGCCGAATCCACTTCCCGTGTACTAAACGCACGTGTATTCTTTATATCATTGCTTGGCCCATTCGTGTTCCATTTATGCATAACTCTAGCCTACCTAAATGAAGGCCTAATCCATTTACAGTGTACCAACTTACGTGCATTTCTTCCAATCATAATTAGGCTGTATCATTTATTCCATGTCCATTTTTGCATGCCATTAGCCTACCATAAATTAATGTATTATTTTACAATTAAGCTCTTAACCATTTTATTTATTGGCTCAGCTCCATGTCATCTTAGCATAATATAAATGTCGTTAAATAATTGTTATTCACTATAATTACTGTCAATCATTTGTTATTCACTGCAAACAAATAACAGATTTATTTTCTTAATTAAATACAAAACAATAGGGTGCTTTTTATAACCTTCATAGACTTATTAATATTATTTTGTTTGAGTGTAATCCAAACTGGTGACCTCGAAGCAATTCGTATCACTCGGAAGTAATTATAGTGGGCCTACACCATTAGCCACCTTCAAATCGGTGATACCGTAAGACATCGTAAATTGTTGACCCAGCCTGTCATTAACAATCAATCATTACATCACTTAATCATTAGCACTAAATTAATCAGCATCACCTCCTTTTATATTTTTTAACTGGAATTTTGTAGAAAACATTTTTCCTTCAAAAATTTCAACATTAAAAATGGAATTTTGTGAAAAGCGAAATAAATATTTCATGCAAACATTGGTCTTAAAAAAATGTTTTCTTTGCAGCTAATTTTAAGAGGTGGAGAAGCTTTTATGTCTTATAACCATTTATTTAGTCTTTCCTTCTATTCATTATATCTATTATTTTCCTCAACGTTTACATACGATATACAATAGATTATTATATAGTTAAGGGATTATAATGAATTACATAATTACTATCATTGGCATTCTCAGAATAACTTTAATTCTTGTAAGCTTCGGTAAGTTCCTTCTTCAGAGCTGTGACTTCAGGGTCTTCTCCATATGTCTGCTTGAATGTTAGAAGCTGAAAAATAAGAATAATTTAGCAAATAATAATAGTAATCATAATAATAATAATAGTCATTACTCATTGTCAATATGACTATACCAATGTAGCTAGGCTGACCATACGTACCGTTTTGAACGGGACAATACCGTTTTTTTAATATTTCCTGGCCGTCCCGTCGTTTTAATAAAAATGTCAATTTTGTCCCGGTTTATGTACTTACTTTTTCATGAATACAGAATATTACATAACCCCCGTCCCTTTTTTGCCATCCCAATGTCCCGTTTTTGTCTCAAGGAAATATGGTCAGCCTAAATGTAGCGTACTATCCTTCATTCTCACCTACAATTACTTTTACCACATTTTCCCCAACATTCTCATTTCTCATCCAGTCAATCTGTTTCACACCCGTCATATGCTTCTTAAATTATTTATCTCAACTTTTCTTTCTCCTTTCTGAGGCTAACTATCTTGCCAAGCAAGGTCTCACATCATTACATCAGTATTGGCACCCATTCACCTTCATGTCAATCTTTTCCTGCATCTACATTCAAGCACTTTTTTCTTGACAGAACTTTAACTACACCCATGACTTGCTCACCTTGCTTCACTCTAATTTCCACTTCCACTGTACTTGTACATCTTTTGTCAGTCAAACACTTCGGATACTTAAGTTCTTTCACAACATCAGAATTATCTCTACCCACTACAATATTACATGCTGACTCTCCTTCTCTTTCGAAGAGAACAACCTTACTTTTATTTAGTTTCGCTTTCAATAATTTCCTTTCACATACACATAGGCGGATCCAGAGAGGAGGCCAGGGGGCTTAATTAAAACAACGTAGACATAAGTATTCAAACGTTTTACCTAATTTCGTTTAACCAGGACGTATGGGGCCTTCAAATTAAGCCCCGTTGCTTCAATTAAGCCCCATGGCTCCCCCTCTGGATCCGCTTATGCACATACATCAACTGAATGTTTTACTGCTTTCCATAATTCATTCTCCGATTTAGCCAGAACCACCACGTTATCAGCATAAAAGCATACATGAGACGTGACAGCTGCCACCCATTCTCCTCCAAATTCATATATTCTCCTCTCTAGCAGCCTTGTTTTCATTTCACGCGTAACCCCATTCATATCCATGCATACGCACATTAAATAACCATGGCGACATCACACAACCCTGTCATACTCCAACACTAATACTGAACTAGTCGCTCAACTTACTCCTGATTCTTACACAAGTACTGCACTACTACCCACATAAAAAGTTCACTACTTTAAGAACTTAAAGAACATACCACTGACACGATATAGTTTGAGCACTACCCACAAGGTACATCTATTCACTTTATCATGTGTTTTCTCCAGATCCACAAGTGCCATACACACTTTTTTCTTCCTACCACTTAATTTTTTAATCAGATGTTTCTCTTCATAAATGCATCCTCTTTCTTTCCTAAAACCGCCTTGTTCATCTTGAACCAAAAGATTTGTAATCATTTTTTATTCTATCAGCACTCGTCCGTATACACTTTCAGTTATACTTAATATTTTTTAAATTTACTTCTCTCACCATTATTTTCAGTGTCAGTTACAGCTTTTGTCCACTCACCTGGGACGCACTCACTTTCTCACGCTTTTTGACATATCTTGCACAGTCATTCAGTTACCATTCTACCTCCACATTTAATCATTTCACAACATATCCCATGAATTCCTACTGAATTAATTTCTTTTCAGCTTGTTTAATGCTTGTTCAACTTCCTCTAATTTGATGTTTTTCATTCCTTGGTATATAGTTCTACGTGTGCCAACAAAACCAACTGCATTTACATTTGATTCCTATTCATCCACTTCACCAACCATCTCACTAAAATACTCCTTAAATCTCTCGCGTAGTTGCTTATCTTTCACTAACGCATTGTCATTCTTATCTTTCATATTACCGGTTGTTCCACCTGACTGTCCTTCGCATTTTCTCACTTCTCCATAATAACTCGACCCTCCACATACAGCTCACTCACATCCCTTTCCAAGAAGGAAGGTGAATGAGCTTAACATTCTTCTTGCGTTCTTTATACTGTACAGCTCATTATATTTTCTTTTCATCAATGTCAGGCTGAGTCTGAAATTCTTTCACGCTCTCTTTTTCTTTTTCACTATTTTTTCACCTCATCGTTAAACCATGCAGTCACCTTTCTCTTCACTCCATTTCGTACACTCGTACACATCAGATGCCCTCTTCACTCAGCATCCCTTATAAACTTTCCTCATACCGATGCGTTCATTATCTAGTATCTTTCCAAGAACTTTCATGCTCTGTTCTTCTTTCTTTACTCTGCTGTCACGTCACTGGAATTCAACTAGTCAAATATTATCGCGCCGTTTTACCCTTGCAGGGTTGTCAAGTCTGACTGGAGCACCAATACCAAATTTCCTTTAATTTAGTACCAAATGAGGCAATTTATTACCAAATTATATACAAAAAGCCTGTTGAGATGAGCCAATTGCTCTTTTCACCCATGGATATTCTTTTTCCCATTCACTATGGTACAATCGCCGGGTTTCATAATCCGATTCCCACTTTGACATTGTTGCAATTAATAAGTTACATAGTTTAAGAAAAAACACACTTCAGTCAACCGTGAATCTCGATAAACTGACTGACGCATTAACACAACTAAGAACACGCCACCAATGAGCAATGACAAGCGAGAATTGCACGCATGCGCAATGCAGGCCGTAACTAATGCTGCCACATGATAAAATTTTAAAACTGCAACAAGTTCGTAACGTTCGTTCGCATTTTCTATAACAATTCAGAGTAAGCTCCAAAGTCCAAAGTCAGTTAAACAGTAAATTTATAACTGCAATTTGCTTTAAACATCAGTGTCATTTTAGCAAATTTGAATCAGCATGTATAAATACTCAGGACTGAATAATTAGTAAAATTGATCGAAACTTTTAACAATGATTTGTTGTAACATGTTCATAACATGATGTGGAATGCAACGTTTATGAAACTCAATTTTTCTCACATTCTTATTTTTATATTACCAAATTCAGCTCATTTCATTACCAAAATACCAAATAAATTTTTAAAATACCAAATTGCTTTTTCATTACCAAATTTGCCCAGATTTGGTAATGAATAATACCAGATGGCAACCCTGTACCCTTGTCTCTTTACAAAATACAATCATAAGGTTTGACAAACCTCCACTCAGTCCACGAACTGCTTCTTTATGACGTATATCCTCAGCATATCTTTAGTCATTAACAAATTTTATTAAATTGTTCTCCACTTCTCATCTCTCGATATACAAAATACCATGGAAAGTTATGGATGGCCTTGTGTTGTAAACTAAATATTTAGTATTTTTTCAGCTGGTTTGAAATTCATTAAGAAAACAACGAAAAATTTTGAGACGTGTGTATATATATATAATATATACACACATATATATATATATATATATATATATATATATCGGCTATTGATTGATGGCGTGGAAAACGCAGTTTAATAATAAACAGGAACACCAGAGAGAAAATAAACATCCTTCAAGGTTTAATCAGTACCAACGTTTCGGAATGCACTAATTCCATCTTCAGGACTAAAACAATAAAATGCAAAATCACATACAAAATACAAATTGCTTAATAACAATTTAAAATAACAAAGTTAAAAATTATAAAAAGTAGCTAAGAAAATGTAAAACATTAAAACTAAAAGGTAAATAAATAAAATAAACGAGTACCTTAACCAAAACATAACAGATCTACCGATGATTCATCAGAATTTAGGTCTGGTTTTAATTTATAAATAAACAAAAATTCCACAATTTGGAGCTTAAGGTCAGAGCTTCCAGCAGCAAGTACGACGAAATTAGACTGTGCAATTGGGTGGTTATTGTTGTGTGAATGGTCACGTGTGAGAGAATTAGGTGGTTTGCCAAGAGGTAAATTTGTACGGACCGATTTACCGAGATGTTCGTAAATACAGAATTTTAAGTGTCTTTTAGTTTTACCTATATATGACCCCATACAGTGGTCACACTTGTATTGGTAAACTATGGATGACTTAAGAAGTGTAAGAATAACATCCTTGTATTTAAATAAATGGTAAATCGATTTAGACGGGGTGAATATAATTTTTATACATAGTTGTGGGTAGAATTCCTTGAGCAATTTTAAAAATTTGTTTCTAATGTTAAAACTTGAGGTTCCCATATAAGGCAAAGTGAAATACAGGATATCTTTGGGGACTGTAATTACGTTATCTCTTTGTTATTTTAAATTGTTATTACATGTGAACTCGGAATTCTTTGTAGAATTGGGTAACATGTGCGAGTCGGCCATTTTAAGTAAAAGTGATGTAGAGGTATTAGGGGTAACCAGTGGTAATTTTACATACGTTAGTGATATGAGTGGTACCACCAGGTGGATTGATCATTGTCTCACTAGTAATAATCTAAAGGATCGAATTGTTAGAGTTCATATTCTGCATGATTTCCTTCTTTCTGATCATAGACCATTAGAAATATTAATTAACTTTACCAATTTATGCGCAACACGACTTAACAAGAACTCAATAGGTAAGAATAATCGCGTCGATTGGTCCAATGTTAATATGCAGCAGCGAATAGAATACAAAGACAGAACAAGTCACCTTTTTAATAATTTAGAAATTTTGCATCTTGCCTGTAATAATCCTTGCCCAAATAATTCTCACTGTAAACTCATAGATAGGTATTATAGTAAAATAATATCCCTGTTAAGAGAAGCAGGAAGCCCCCTGATTAAATCTTACAACTATCATACTAAGATTATTCCTGGATGGAATGATTTTATTGCCCCCCTGAAGAAGGAATCGAAAGACGCCTATGATTTGTGGTGCTTTCATGGTAGACCCAGATTAGGACCAGTATACATGAATATGTGTAGAAGTAGGGGTCAGTATAAGGCGGCCATAAGGCGATGTAAACAAGAAGAAGAGTCTATTCGAGCATCAAAAGCCTGTGAAGCTCGCATAAATAACGATAATAACAAATTTTGGAAATTTGTTAAGAATCAAACGGGTGTCAAAAATGTCCTCCCTCCGACAATCGATGGGGTGTTGGGGGAGGATGAAATTGCAAAGCTGTGAAAAAACCACTATTCTAACATTCTTAACAGTGTGAGTAGGGATAATCTTAAGATAGATTGCAGCGAAACGATTGTGGGAGGGACAAGGGAAAATACTTTGATATCATTTTCTGAAGTAAAGAGGTTAATTAAAGAGTTAAAGACTGGTTCTGCGTCAGGGGTAGATGACATCGAATGAGCACTTAAAATATGCAAATGACGTAGTATGTCTGCATATATCATTGCTCCTATCAGCCATGCTTGCTCATAGCTATATCCCTGCAGAGTTCATGAGGGTATATATCTTGCCCCTGATCAAAAATAAGTACGGAGACATTCTGTCGAGCAATAATTACAGGCCTATTGCTGTCGCTTCCTGCTTCTCGAAACTACTAGAAAAAATCTTGTTACTCCGATTAAATGATTTCCTATGGACATCTAATCAGTTTGGCTTTAAAAGGTCCCACTCAACTGACCTCTGTATCTATGTACTTAAAGAAACAATATCTAAACACATTGACAGTAATTCAACTATTTATAGCTGTTTCCTTGATATAAGTAAGGCATAGGATAGGATGAACCACAATATTTTATTTGCAAAACTAGAAAACAGGAAGGTTCCCATGTACATATTAAACTTATTGAAATTTTGGTATTCCCACCAATCTTTCACTGTTAGGTGGGGCAACGTACTATCCGAATGTTTTGGCTCCTCTTGTGGGGTGAGACAAAGTTCCTTGCTCTCCCCTATGCTGTTTGATGTGTATATTGACGGATTAATTGCTTCACTTAACGAGGCAACAGTGGGATGTTGTATAGATAACACAAGGATAAATAACTTAGTTTATGCCGATGATATGGTGTTAATTAGTCCCTCTGTTAAGGGTCTGGATCGGCTACTAAAAGTCTGCGAAGAGTATTCGCAGAAACATGATATTCTTTTTAATGTTACAAAAACTAGGGTTATGCAATTTCATCCTAAAAGCTGTAATCAGCTAGCTGACATAAGGTTTAAAATGAATGGTGAAGTAATTAAGGAAGTACAAGAGTTTAAGTATGTGGGTCAAACTATTACCAGCCCCTTGAGTGATGACTCGGATATAAGAAAACAATCTCGAAGCCTGTGTGCTAAAACGAATATGACCATAAGGAACTTTCGATTCTGTACAAGTGAAGCTAAAGACACTCTCTTTCGTACTTTCTGCAGTAATATATACGGACAGCAACTCTGGGTGAATTATAAAAAAGGTTCTGGCAGAACCCTAAATTTGCTGTACAACAGGTCTTTTAGACTCTTACATAAATTACCCCCGAGATGCTCAGCTTCGCAAATGTTTGCTACCCGCAATGTCCTGAGCTTCCCGGAGGTAACAAGACGTGCTTCAATACAGTCTAATGCAAAGAATTAAAAAATCAACCAACCCGATTATCCAAGCTATCCATGAGTCCTGCAATTTATCCTCTAAGCTCTGGACTTCTTGGTACGAAAACGTCTGTCTGTAGCTCCACTTAACTTCGACATTACAGTATTATTTCTAATCAGTTGTATATATTTCTATCCTTAGTATATGAACTGTCATTGTATTAATAATATTTGTCATATGGACTATAGTCTGCCAATAAACCTTTTTCATTTTCATTTTCATTTAAGCAATTTGTATTTTGTATGTGATTTGGCATTTTATTGGTTTAGCCCTGAAGATGGAATTAGTGCATTCCGAAACGTTGGTACTGATTAAACCTTGAAGGATGTTTATTTTTTCTCTGGTGTTCCTGTTTATTATTATATATATATATATATATATATATATATACGCAGTATATATATATATATATATACGCAGTATATATAATTTAGGGTTTCAAAAATTGACCGAAAAAAATTTTTGGAATTTTTTTTCGGGCCACCCTCTGATTATGTTTAATTTGTTAAAAAAGTAATGCATGCAAATTTTGAATTAAAAAAATTAATTTTTAGGGGTCGCTACCATAAGTTGAAAATCAGACACAAAATAAGAAATATATGCTGTTTCCACACCACCCTTGAGGTGAAGCATACAGCGCGTCACCTTATTTTTTAAGTGGAAGTTACCCGGTAGGCCTATCATAACCACTCTACATTTTCAAATTGACAGTTCTTCTGTAATAATAATAAGACTTCCGTAATAATAATAACCTTTTGTTCATTATATTTCACTGTTAATTTCTTAATGATGATATTGTCTTCTTGTTTTTATTTGGAAGAGCAGCTCTCTATTTCTTTACCACTTGGAGGAGATACTGTTTTTGTTCTTCATCATTTGTGATTAGTTTGTTGTATTCATCGACTAATCTAACTCCTCTTTCTGCATTGTCATTAACAACTTGAATTTTTCTTATGACTTGTTTTACGTTGTTGTAGCAGTCATCTTCATTCCACTCTTTAGAGTTCTTATTAAGAAACGTTGATGGTAAACCAAATCTATTAAAAAATTATTTTGTATTTGCACTAACAAAGTCTTCCAGTTCTCTGTTTTCAATAACTTCAGGGTCAATGACCACTTTTTTCTCTGGATTTGGTTCGGCGCCGTTTTGCAATGCTTGCTTCATTCGGTATTTAGTTTGGTGTAGCACGCCATCATCAAAGAAAGCAAATGCTATTAACTCCTCTGAAAGATACCATAAATGATTCATCATTTTCTTCAGGGCAACAGTTGCAATGCGTTCATCTTTTACTTTGTACAGTTGCAGTTTCTTCAACATCTCTAAATCGAGACGAGGAGCGAGAACTGAAACTGACGTTGTAAACCAGGATTTAACATATATGTGTACAGCAAAGAGGCAGATATCTCTAAGGTCTTTTTCTTCTCTGGGTGTTAATTTAAATTGTGTTTTAAACAACCAAATTTTCATGGCATAAATGACTTTTGCCATCCATCTTGCTAGATGAACGCCAGCTGGTCTTCTGAATGAAACTCCTCTCTTTGGTACTCCACCAAGGAAAATGATTGTCAGTTCCAGCAATTCTTTGTAATCGTCACGAGGTTGATGGTCTTCAAGTTGAGTGGTAGCAAACTCAATCACTTCTGTATTTATATCAGTAATACTGGGTATGGTATTTGGATCATCTAATGCTGTTCTGTAGTTTTTTGTGTCTAATTTTGACCATTTCATTCTAAATCGTTTGAAAATTGCAATATCAGGTCCTGATGAAGCAGGCAATGAATGCGAAACAACAGCTTCTAACACTATTTCTAGTATGTGATGTCTGCAGGCCAGCCACAGCATACGTTTGTTCATTTTCTGTTCTAGAAGAACACAGGCACCATTTCTACGACCTGTATTCAATGCTGTGGTGTCAAAACACATGCATTGTATTTTGTCTGAGATATCCCAATCCAAACAAACTTGGTGGACGGCATTTGCAGTTAATTCTCCTGTGCTTGCAATGATTTTTGGAACACCAAGAAGTTGATCAATGCCATCTCCTGAAATCAGTATAGGGAGTCGTTCAACAACTTCTCGTCCTTTTATGTCTTCTATTAGTTTTCCGTCCCAATGAATAGTTAAAGGAACATCAGCTTTAAACTCTTTAAATTTTCTGAGATATCCCAATCCAAACAAACTTGGTGGACGGCATTTGCAGTTAATTCTCCTGTGCTTGCAATGATTTTTGGAACACCAAGAAGTTGATCAATGCCATCTCCTGAAATCAGTATAGGGAGTCGTTCAACAACTTCTCGTCCTGTTATGTCTTCTATTAGTTTTCCGTCCCAATGAATAGTTAAAGGAACATCAGCTTTAAACTCTTTCTTTAAATTTTCTCCAAATTTTTTCCGAAATTTTTCTCTTGCTCTTCTTATAGATGAATAACACATTGCATTCTTCTGCATTTTTTCCAAGACCTTCAATCGTTGGTATCATCACTAATGATGCACTTCTATTGCTCATTTTTGTTACATCAGGGCTGCAAGCAATGTACCATCAAGAAATTTTTGTTTCTTTCGTACAGTCTGTTTTGAGGTGGATGGTTCACTAGGATCAACCGTAAACTCTTCATCAGATGTTGTATTTTGTCTTTCAGCGCCAGAACTGCTAGTTGAGTGACTGAGAACTACAGTTTCTTCAAATCTCGACATCTCTCTTGCTTTTCTTATGTTTAATTGTTCTTCCTTTTTCTTAGCATACTTTTCTTTCTTTGCAAACTCTTTATCAATCCCATCCATTTTTCTTTTTCGCCCCTGTTCTCGCTGGAGTTTTAGAAATAGCTTATCTTCTTCAATATCAATTAGCTTCATAGCATCTGCATGTGCTATATCAAACAGGCTATCTAATTCTTGGTTCCATTTGGTTTGCTTATCTAATAGATTTTTTTATTGTTTCGCCTTATTCTCTTTATTTTTCTTTAATCCTTGCCATTCTTTGAACAGTTTCTCAATTTTGTCAACAACGTGCGACTTCTTTCTAGTTGGAATTCGTGCTCCTCCCCATACTGCCAACACATCATTTGCAGTAGACAAGCAGGCTTCTCGAATTGTTTGTTTTTTGTTTCTGTAAGCCATAAACAAAGCCATAGTTTCTCGCTTTGATGGAAGAACTGTTGTTTTAAGTGTATCTGATGGTTCTCCAATAAGCCAAACATTAGTATCTTTTCTTCAGGCACGTGCCGTGAGTAAATACTCAGGGTAGGCAGACTCAATGCGCGAGCGAAGCGAGCGGCTCCAAGCTAGGGGGTCTGGAGTGGGCGCGAGCTCCCCCAGCGAGTTCCGGGGCGGAGCCCCAGCCACCAACGAATTTTAAGCATAATTAACCCCTTCCGCACCATTTGTGCTAATTTTTGGTCAACAACAAATATTTACTTACCGCTTTATATTTGTAGATGATTCCATTCTCTCTCTTTGTTAGTAACAAAAATATCTGTAATTTTTTCAAAGAATTGTAAGTGGGATTTTGCTCCATTTTAGTAAATCTTTCCTTTTCAATTGAAATTAGGGCAAGTGATGAAAGCCTTTCCTGTTTCATTCTATTCCTGGTGTAGCTTTTAATTCTTTTCAAAGCTGAAAATGACCTCTCAACAGAAACTGTTTGTAGCTGGAATTGTTAAAATCAATTGCAACAGCTTCACCGCTTCAGGAAACGTTAGTTCAAGTCCATTTTGAAATATGAAAGCAAGCAAATCTTTAATTGATTTATCCCTGAACACTTGTGCACTATAAATTCCAGCTAGATCAGTTTTCAATCTTATGACATCGAAGAAGTTACCATAATTCTTCTCTAAACTTTCTAGTGCATCCTTATCAATTTCTGTAGCTAGTTTTAGAAACTTTTTACTACCAACTAATGAAATAAATTGTAAATTTTTGAAGTCACTGTATCTTGCTTCCATATGCTGCAGTATATCATTCAATATTAGACAGAATATTCTTTCTCTTTCTTTTTTAATTGGACCTTTTGTACGACATTTTGATTCAGTCAAGTTATTTTCTTTGAAACATTCTTCAAACTTCTCATAGATATCATCAAAATTTTTGCGCAGACCCTCGAGGGAATTCATTGTTTCATTGATTCTTTCAATGCAATATGGAATATCTATAATTTTAGTTTGTAAGATATTGAAGAGTGTGTCAGTTCTAATGAAAATCTTATCATATACCATGAGAAGAAAGTATGTTGAATCTTTCGTTAGCCAATTATATAATCCATTACTCCTCACTAAAGTATCTGAGTCCCACAATAAAGGATTGCTGTCAATGTTGTTGAAAAGTTTACAAAGGTCACTATGATAGTGTAAAATAGTTTGCACTAGCTTTGAGTTAGAACTCCATCTCGTTGGTGCAGCCTTTGGAATGCGTTTATGTACTATTTCATCAAGAAATTGCGTTCGTTTTGTAGAGTGATTGAAAAATGCAGCAAGACCATCAATGGTTTGAAAAAGATTGTACATTCAGGTATAAATTTCGCTGACTGAGATAGAACAAGATTCAACTTGTGAGCGTAGCAATGGGTAAATAACGCTGATGATGCCTTTTCTCTTACTTTAGCTTGAACGCCATTTAAATGCGATGCCATTACCGATGCTCCATCATATGTCTGTGCTACAAGCTTCTCAGCACAGTTGTATTTATCTAAATTTTTAAATATGCATTCTGTTACACCAGTAGCTCTTCTGTCTTTAAGTTCGTCAAATCCTATGAAAGCCTCTTTAATTTCAGAATCCAATATATCTTAAAACTGTGGAACATTGAGCTGTATTTGAAATATCAGTCGATTCATCCACTTCTATAGCAATGAATGGGGATCTTGCGATATCTTCTTTAATATTATTTTCTACAGCTATGCCTACTGCTTCAATCAAGTCATTTTGTAGCTTGTTAGAAACGCCAGAAAACACGGATGAAGTCTGTAAATGTTGTGCTAATTTTTGGTCAAATTTTGCAGTGTAGTTCAGTAACTCAATATAGTTTCCACGATTTAAAGAGGATTTATCTTCATTATCACCGCGGAAAGCAAGTTCTTGTTTAATCAAAAAGCAAGTAGCAGAAATTAATGTTTTCAGTATGTCTCTGTTTTCCTTTACCTTTTTATTGTGAATTTTAATGCTAAGTTTTTTTTGCTTATCTATGCTCAAGTCGATTCGTGTAGATCCAAATGTTTTCAACGATATTTGACTTTCATAATGCGCAGCAGACCTCTCGTGCTTACTTAAAGCATTAGTCAAATTATTTAAATCACAATATCCTGTTCTTATCCACACACTTTCACTAGATACGGAAAATAACAAGCATGGAAAACAAAAGAGTCTACCTGTTGTAACACAACCACAAAACCACTCTTTCTTGCTGTACCACGTCGTTTGAAACGTTCTGATTATTTTTGTTCCTTTACGCTGTAGCAACTGTTTCAGTTCCGGTGTCGGCCTACCATTTTTAATCACATTCAACCTTTCTTCATAAGACAGTTTAGAAAAATTCTTAAGATACTCACTGTCCATATTTGAAAAGGGTTAAATTTTGAAATAAAATGTCTAAAATTTAGTTCAATCACCAGAGGCAAACGACAACACAGACGCGCGCACAGCCACACACACCCGACCATGTGCCCGAACGGCAAAACACTGAGTGAAAAGCAGAACTAAATCTGCTTATATAGCGCAGTATTTGTCACAGCTTGGAGCTCCACTCACGGCACGTGGGAAAATTTCATTGTCAAGCGTTAATATATATAGAGGTTGAAAGGCACGGGGAAATTGTGCTTCTAACACAATATTATCCATTTACAAATTTATACATTGAATTTCATACATTAAATGAACATTTATATAATGAAGTGAAAATCATTTACTTTTTATATTTAATATTTTTAGTTTTATTCAGGGTAAGCACTGCCTACCTTGCCTACCAAGAGGGCACGTCCCTGCTTTTCTTGTGTGCATAGCAGTACCCCTGCTAGAAGATGGCGGGGGTTCCATGACGAGAGTAGATAGCAGAACCTCTTACACTCACGACAGTCAGACGACTACTGAATTATAGCTGTACAGACAGTACAGTGTACAAGTGCCGGTTGCCCTCAATATTCGGTCACAACAGAGTGTAAATGGTTACAAGGGTGTTGTGTTTACTCAGCACTGTTAGCTCTATGTGCATTAACGCACTTATCACACGGAACAGATATTATAAGAAAAACGTCACAGTTCAAAACTCAATTTCCTGAAAGTAAACAGAAAAATAATAGTTTAGATTACGGTAGCGACCCCTAAAATACATTAGAATCATCTGAAATTTTGTATACATTACGTTTTTACCAAATTAAACATAATTAGAGGGTGGGCCGGAAAAAATCTAACAATCGATATTTTTTAATCACCCTAAATTATATATATATATATCAGGCACGTGCCGTGAGTAAATACTCAGGGTAGGCAGACTCAATGCGCGAGCGAAGCGAGCGGCTCCAAGCTAGGGGTCTGGAGTGGGCGCGAGCTCCCCCAGCGAGTTCCGGGCGGAGCCCCAGCCACCAACGAATTTTAAGCATAATTAACCCCTTCCGCACCATTTGTGCTAATTTTTGGTCAACAACAAATATTTACTTACCGCTTTATTTGTAGATGAATTCCATTCTTCTCTCTTTGTTAGTAACAAAAATATCTGTAATTTTTTCAAAGAAATTGTAAGTGGGATTTTGCTCCATTTTAGTAAATCTTTCCTTTTCAATTGAAATTAGGGCAAGTGATGAAAGCCTTTCCTGTTTCATTCTATTCCTGGTGTAGCTTTTAATTCTTTTCAAAGCTGAAAATGACCTCTCAACAGAAACTGTTGTAGCTGGAATTGTTAAAATCAATTGCAACAGCTTCACCGCTTCAGGAAACGTTAGTTCAAGTCCATTTTGAAATATGAAAGCAAGCAAATCTTTAATTGATTTATCCCTGAACACTTGTGCACTATAAATTCCAGCTAGATCAGTTTTCAATCTTATGACATCGAAGAAGTTACCATAATTCTTCTCTAAACTTTCTAGTGCATCCTTATCAATTTCTGTAGCTAGTTTTAGAAACTTTTTACTACCAACTAATGAAATAAATTGTAAATTTTTGAAGTCACTGTATCTTGCTTCCATATGCTGCAGTATATCATTCAATATTAGACAGAATATTCTTTCTCTTTCTTTTTTAATTGGACCTTTTGTACGACATTTTGATTCAGTCAAGTTATTTTCTTTGAAACATTCTTCAAACTTCTCATAGATATCATCAAAATTTTTGCGCAGACCCTCGAGGGAATTCATTGTTTCATTGATTCTTTCAATGCAATATGGAATATCTATAATTTTAGTTTGTAAGATATTGAAGAGTGTGTCAGTTCTAATGAAAATCTTATCATATACCATGAGAAGAAAGTATGTTGAATCTTTCGTTAGCCAATTATATAATCCATTACTCCTCACTAAAGTATCTGAGTCCCACAATAAAGGATTGCTGTCAATGTTGTTGAAAAGTTTACAAAGGTCACTATGATAGTGTAAAATAGTTTGCACTAGCTTTGAGTTAGAACTCCATCTCGTTGGTGCAGCCTTTGGAATGCGTTTATGTACTATTTCATCAAGAAATTGCGTTCGTTTTGTAGAGTGATTGAAAAATGCAGCAAGACCATCAATGGTTTGAAAAAGATTGTACATTCAGGTATAAATTTCGCTGACTGAGATAGAACAAGATTCAACTTGTGAGCGTAGCAATGGGTAAATAACGCTGATGATGCCTTTTCTCTTACTTTAGCTTGAACGCCATTTAAATGCGATGCCATTACCGATGCTCCATCATATGTCTGTGCTACAAGCTTCTCAGCACAGTTGTATTTATCTAAATTTTTAAATATGCATTCTGTTACACCAGTAGCTCTTCTGTCTTTAAGTTCGTCAAATCCTATGAAAGCCTCTTTAATTTCAGAATCCAATACATATCTTAAAACTGTGGAACATTGAGCTGTATTTGAAATATCAGTCGATTCATCCACTTCTATAGCAATGAATGGGGATCTTGCGATATCTTCTTTAATATTATTTTCTACAGCTATGCCTACTGCTTCAATCAAGTCATTTTGTAGCTTGTTAGAAACGCCAGAAAACACGGATGAAGTCTGTAAATGTTGTGCTAATTTTTGGTCAAATTTTGCAGTGTAGTTCAGTAACTCAATATAGTTTCCACGATTTAAAGAGGATTTATCTTCATTATCACCGCGGAAAGCAAGTTCTTGTTTAATCAAAAAGCAAGTAGCAGAAATTAATGTTTTCAGTATGTCTCTGTTTTCCTTTACCTTTTTATTGTGAATTTTAATGCTAAGTTTTTTTTGCTTATCTATGCTCAAGTCGATTCGTGTAGATCCAAATGTTTTCAACGATATTTGACTTTCATAATGCGCAGCAGACCTCTCGTGCTTACTTAAAGCATTAGTCAAATTATTTAAATCACAATATCCTGTTCTTATCCACACACTTTCACTAGATACGGAAAATAACAAGCATGGAAAACAAAAGAGTCTACCTGTTGTAACACAACCACAAAACCACTCTTTCTTGCTGTACCACGTCGTTTGAAACGTTCTGATTATTTTTGTTCCTTTACGCTGTAGCAACTGTTTCAGTTCCGGTGTCGGCCTACCATTTTTAATCACATTCAACCTTTCTTCATAAGACAGTTTAGAAAAATTCTTAAGATACTCACTGTCCATATTTGAAAAGGGTTAAATTTTGAAATAAAATGTCTAAAATTTAGTTCAATCACCAGAGGCAAACGACAACACAGACGCGCGCACAGCCACACACCCGACCATGTGCCCGAACGGCAAAACACTGAGTGAAAAGCAGAACTAAATCTGCTTATATAGCGCAGTATTTGTCACAGCTTGGAGCTCCACTCACGGCACGTGGGAAAATTTCATTGTCAAGCGTTAATATATATAGAGGTTGAAAGGCACGGGGAAATTGTGCTTCTAACACAATATTATCCATTTACAAATTTATACATTGAATTTCATACATTAAATGAACATTTATATAATGAAGTGAAAATCATTTACTTTTTATATTTAATATTTTTAGTTTTATTCAGGGTAAGCACTGCCTACCTTGCCTACCAAGAGGGCACGTCCCTGATATATATATATATATATATATATATATATATATATATATATATATATATATATATATATTATGGTGGTCCTTAGTTTCGAATTTCTGAATTATCATGCTCCCTACCACTTATATGGTGGAAATTATCACAAAAATAATCCTCATAAAATATTTCTTGAAAATATCTATTTTTACAGGTAGCTCAAACGAACAGAAATTTGCGCGCCAATTTGCCATTGCCCCATATGCATGCCGGTTAAATATGAGAAGTGTTTACCCTCTTCAGATCGAGTTTTTTTACACAACTAATTAAAACTAGGTTTATAAATAGTTCCTGAAATTAGGTCACTACGGGGCTCCACTGTACTATCTCAAGATGTTTTTCAATAACATGACATGAAATTCAATAAAAAAAATGTTTAGCATCTTTGTAATTTAGCATTAATATGTACAATTCTACCATTTGTTGTAGGCGATAGATGGCATCCCATTACTCGTGATATGTATGCGGTGCCTGACATACAGCGCAATGCACTACAGTTCAGTGTCTCTCTTGCTGCTACGTGAATATGATTGTTGTGTAGCTGCTGCCACTTTACAAGCGTATCTGCTCAGTGCTTATCTGAGATAATAGGGTTAAGCGTTCATCATCCTTTGAACTTTGTTTTGCAATTTGATTAATATTTTAGGAATAGTGAATCGAAATAACTTCTGTATTTATTTAGCAAATTGTACTGTAATGATGGCAAAACACACGAGATCAAGCACTGCTGCGTTTTATCTTGTGGACAAAACGTCGGAGAAGCTGACAGGGCAAAAGCTCCCATCCATCGGAGAGGTCCTTGCAGTCTTCCTCCACAATCATCTTTCGCTTTATAAACCAATTCGTGAAGCAGCCACTGATGTGATGAATGAAATTTTGTAGTTTTGGGAGTTTTGGGAGTTAAACAAAGAATGGCAGCTGCTTCGAAAAAACAAGAACCGGCGTTCAGAAACCCAAATAAGGGAGGAAGAAGAGTTCAAATCTCAGATGGAGAACCTTTTCGAGATCGCTCATGAAAATGCTATTCAAATGATCAAAAAGGAAGAGGATCGCCAATTCCTGCTAGCCCAACGGGAGCCAGGCAGACGTGGGACAATGGGTTCTGTGGATACCGTACTGTCAAAAACGGAACAAAAAGTTGCAAACAGAAAAGCAGCTCAAGATATGCAGCTACGAAAGCCAAAGAAGAAGCGGAAGCATCCTGTTCTATTGGAACGCTGGCGTCATCAAGTAGCAGTAACGAACATTCTTCAGAAGATGAACCACAAGAAACCTGTGGTGGTGAGCCTCTTCCAAAACGAAGCCGTGAAGTTAATAATATTTTGACTCCGGCACTTGCTTCAGCGTTAGACCGTTCTTCAGTCGATGACAGAAAGGCAACAATTGTAATAACGGAAACTGCCCGCAGTCTGGGACATGACTTGAGAAAACTGGCCATTAATCGGTCATCAGTGAAGCGAGCTCAGGAGCGTCATCGTGCCAAGACAGCAGAAACTTTGAAAAAAAAAGTAGCAGACGATGTTCCCTTGATTATTCACTGGGATGGCAAACTCCCAGTGGACCCCACAGGGAAAGAGCGTGTGGACTGGCTCTCTGTTCCATTGTCTGGACTGGGAGTGGAACAGCTTCTTGGAGTCCCAAAAATTCCGTCTGGTACTGGAGAACACCAAGCACAGGCCGTGCGGGATAAGCTGCAGGAATGGGAATTGAGTGACAGAGTTGTTGGAATGAGTTTTGACACTACCTACCGCATCAAATACGGGACATCACTCCGGGGCTTGCGTCCACTTAGAACAAAAACTTGGAAGAGATCTCCTCTACTTTCCATGCAGACATCACATCATGGAACTTGTTTTTGGCGCAGCTTTCCAGGCCTGCAGGGGACCAACTTCTGGGCCTGAAGTCCTCTTGTTCAAAAGATTTCAGCGTTTCTGGCCTCAACTGGATACGAGTCAGTTTTCATCGGGTATTGATGACCAGGAAGTTGAAGCATCTACGAGAGAACAACGTCCCAGTCTGATCAACTTCGCTTTGTACCAGCTGTAACAAGATTATGCAAGGGATGACTACAAAGAGTTCCTAGAGTTAGCTCTTCTTTTCTTGGGTCGAGCAGAGACCCATGGCTTTCATCACTCTTTTAAAGCTCCTGGCGCCATGTATCACGCTTGCTGGTTATCGAAAGTGTTGTATTCCTTCAAGATATGGATGTTCCAGAAACAGTTTAAATTAACAGCCCAGGAGGAGCGCAGCCTACAGGATATCTGCGTATTCACCGTCACTACTTATATGAGGGCCTGGTTCCGTGCCCCATTGCCAGCAGCTGCACCGCTAGAGGATCTGAATCTGATGAAGGCTCTGTCCAGTTATCCACATAAAATGATTGCAAAGACTACAACAGCCAAATTCACATCAACAGCCAAATTAGACATGTAAATAAGGACCACCCTAATATATATATATTGGTGATCATAAGTATTCATACAAAGAACTATTTCAGGTGTATTCGTCCTTATCTTTTGCATCATGCATAGGATAGTTATGTAAAGTTTACCGTTCGTTTGGAAAAGTTTAACAAATAAAAAATCAGTTCAACTCCAACATATAATGTAGTAAACCATCAAAGAATTTGAGGAAAACAAAAGTTAAAATGCAAAAGTTTTCGTACAATTATTTAGCAAATTATTTAATAATTTGTGTGTCCACCTTAGTCTTGAAAATTTTTAAATTTTTATCAGTAGTTGGCTGTTCGTTGATTAGAGATTGTTGGTAATTCTGAATTATAAAATTTTCTCTGTGAATCTTCATGGAAGACAGGTGATTGTACAAGCAATTAGTAGCAGTGCGATCATCGTGGTGAAGAGCTGTCTACAGATCTTAAGAGGTCTGTTATTGCTGCACAAGAGTCTGGAAAGAATTATAGGAAGACAGAAGAACCTCGAATTCCATTTACGACGGTCTGCACTTATAAAGAAATGGAAAAGCTTTGGAACAATCAAAACTCTACCAAGGTGTGGACGACATTGCAAGATATCAGAACGTACACCTACACGGATTGAAAGAATGGATGCTGCGAATCCACGAGTGACTGCAGCTGATATTTACCAAACATTAAGACTATCTAAGGTTGGTGTCCATCCCTCTAGTGTACGTCGTACATCAAGAAAGAATGGTCTGCATGGAGAAGTTGCGCGAAGAAAACCTCTGCTACGAAAAGCGCACAAAGAAGCTCGGTTAAAGTACAGCAAGGATCATCAAAATGATGGATTTGCATTCTGGAGGAAAGTTGTCTGGAAAGACGAGATCAAAATTTAATTATTCAGGAACAACAAGCAACAGTATGTTTGACGAAAATCAAATACTGCATGCGAGGAAAAATAAACACTTCCTACAGATGAAGATGGATGGGGTAGTTTGCTTCTTTGGGGATGTTGCTGTGCTTCTGGTCCAGGAAAGCTTGTCATCAGTGGAATCTTGAATTCGAAAAAATATCAGAAAATTTTAAAGAAAATGTATTTCCTTCAGTTTGGGAGTTGCGAATGGGTAGCAGTTGGGTAGTACTGGAACAAGATAATGATCCAAAACATATAAATAAGAGCACCATGAAATGGTTTCAACAAAAGAATTTCAAGCTTCTCGAGTGACCCAATCAGAGCCCAGATTTCAATTTAATCAAGAATTTATGGTTTGATTTGAAAAAAAAAGCTGTCCGCAAGAGAAACCCTTCGAATCTGAAAGAATTGCAAAAATTTTTTTTAGAAGAATGAGGTAAAATTTCTACTGAGAAATGCCGAAACCTTGTAGAAAAATACCTAAACCGAATCATTGAAGTCATTGAAGCAAACGATGGACACAAAAAATATTAAATAATTTTGTAAATGAAATTACGAAAACTTTTGCATTTTTTTTTATTTTTTAAAATCCTTTAATGTTTTACATTATAAGTTGGGGTTAAACTATTTTTTTTATTTGTTAAATTTTCCAAACGAACGGTAAACTTTTCATAACTACAAGTATATGTACTACGCACGGTACAAAAGAAAATGACGAATATAACTGAAATATTTCTCTGTACGCATACTTATGACCGCCACTGTATATATATATATTTAATCATCGATACATTCATAGTTTAAGTGGAAGTATGAAGAGTAAACATCATTTTATATAGAGCACCATTCTGCCCATACACCCATTTCAGAATACTAGCAGCTCGCAACAGTATTGCCAAGCAAATAGGGGTCAATAAAAGTCTAGTCCGAAGAATACAGTATCTGTATCCGTATTCAATTTATTGTAATTTTCGTTAGTTTGTATTGCAGACACCCCCTGCTATTATCAGTCTTGTTGCATGATTCTTCAGGAGCAAGATGCACCGCAAGTTTGTATTTCCTTCCTTTCCTGAGGCAACACACATTTACTTGTATCAATCAGTCACACTCGTACTACTTCAGTCTCTCTCTCTCTCTCTCTCTCTCTCTCTCTCTCTCTCTCTCTCTCTCTTTTATATATATATGAATGACTGGTTTGATATAAATGTGGTGTGCGGCAGGGATGTGTGATGTCTTCGTGGCTGTTCAATCTGTTTATCGATGGAGTCATGAGAGAAGGGAAAATGCAACTGTTAGAAAGATAAATGAATTTGGAGTGTGATGAGAATAGGTAAGGCCTGTTAAGTGTGTTGTATGCGGATGATGCTGCGCTATTTTCACAGAATGAGTGTGATATGCGAGAGGTTGTTAAGAGTTTTGTGGCGGTGTGCGAAGGAAGATTGTTGAAAGTGAATGAGGGTAAGAGCAAGTTATTGATTGTGGAGAGAGACGGAAATTCGGGCTGTGACGTGATAGTGATTGGTAGAACACTAGAAGTGGTAGTCTTTCAAGTATCTGGTATGTTTATTGAACAAAAGAGGTAAAAGTGCGGATGAAATTAACAGCAGAATGAATCAAGGAAGAAGGTGGTGGGTATGCTGAAAGCAGTTGGATCGAGATGATGGGATGTTTACATGAAGATATGCTAGTGCTGACACTTTTGTTTAGGTGTGAAACAGTGACATGCATGAAATGGAGCAGTCAAGCGTAAGAGCGATTCAGTTGGATAACCTGAGAAGTATGTGTGGCGTGCGTCGGATTGACAGAGTAAGAAATCGTGTGATTCTGGGAAGATATGGTGTTTAAAAGTCAGTGGGAGTGAAATTTAAGGAAAGTGTGTTAAGGTGGTTTGGACATATTAAAAGAGTGGAAGATGACAGTTATGAAAAGAGTGTATAAAAGTGTTTACGAAGGTAGAAGGAGGAGAAGAAGGCCGAAAAGAAAATGGATGGACATGGTGAATGACTGCGTGAGTGAGTGTGGACTTGATCTGGGTGATGTATGAGAAGTGATTGCAATAGAGGTGGTTTGTTAGCAATATGTAAGTTCGGGACTGTCCCTTTTATTTTTGACAAGGACTGGAAGCACCACCACGCATGACGTATGAAGCGCAGCAGCTATGGAATTTTGCCATGTTGGTGAGGGTGGCCACTGGTCCACTAGGGCGCGTATGTGAATGGATGTGCACGCTTTACTGTCTGCCTTTTCTCCTTTTCACCAACTCCCGTACTTTACATTCGGGTTGTATTTTGCCTTCTCATCCCTAACCCTTGGGATATATAATATATATATATATATATATATATATATATATATATATAAATATTGTAATGTCCACTTTCTCAGCAAAATCAGATTTTAGATGTACGAATATTTTCGACCTCTTCAAAATTTCTCAACTCTAATTGGTTGTAACACTCAAAAACTACTCGGGTTTAATTGGCTCTCCTTGTCTGCTACTCGGTTTGATTGGTTAAACATTCATTCATTCTCCAGGTTGGTTGGATGAGAAAGGAAAAATTGCACTTGAAATGCAGAAAATAATTGCCAGATCTCAATCATACTTTATTTAAGATAAGACATTGATAGATAGATAGGTAAACACATATATTATTGAAAACACACACACACACACACACACACAATCTATATATATATATATATATATATATATATATATATATATTATACCGGAGAAAAACGAAAGCAAGATGTGAACATTTTCGTATACAGAAATCCCCCGCGTTAACGACCTTCACATTAGCGGAAACTTCACTTGGACGGACTAAATCGCTGTCTGGTCGTTAACATTCAGTTTAACGTAATACAGGTCGTTAAAGTGAAGATTTCCGCTAAAAAAGTCTGTTAGCATCACCGAACTTCACTTTAGCGGACTCCGAGTCGTTAAAGTGAAGGTGACGCCACCGGAATATTATTGGAACCAGCCCTCGGATAAGGTTGCGGTCAGTTGTTTCCTGTTGTATTGCGTAGGTAGTGGTGGCGAGTGGTTGTGTATGTGCATAGTGCCTCTTCCAAGTGTTGTGCATGTTAGGCGTTCTTTTGTGTGATGCTACATAGATAGTTACATATAATTATTTATATTTATGTATCTAAATGTCATTTATTTAGGAATACTGTATGTCCGTACTATATGTGGTTATATGTTTTTATTTCTTATTATTGTGTTACGCAGGTCTTATCAGTTCATAGCATTTTTTTGAGTTCAAAGTGACATCAGTTAATAGCAGTACATATAGGACTACAGTGATAGTCTGTGCTTTAACAGTATATGTACATACTTTACTTAATTATTGCCTGCTCGTACAAACTTTATTTTCTGAACAATGACGTCCACAAGTGGTACTACCGGTGTCAAACAGAAAAGGCGTACGATCTCCATTGAAGAGAAGAAAGCGATTCTAGCTGACATAGATCAAGGGTTAAGTGTAGCGCTTGTTATGCAGAAGCATAAGATAAGCAAGACCACCGTCTACGAAGTCAAGCAGAAGCGCAACGAAATACACGCCTATGTGCTAGAGTCCAGCGGTCTTTAACCTGGGCGATATCGCCCACTAGTGGGCGATTTGAGCTTTTAGGTGGGCGGCAAGAAAATTTATAAAATTCTTGTAAAATTCAACAAAATTTACAATATTGTATGCAAAAAATGATCGCATGTTTCGTCAGTTGTGTCATGACAATGATGAACAATTTGTTAGGTTATTATTACACACAGAGGTCCGATGGCTCTCGAAGGGTGCATGTTTAACTCGTTTTGTTGAACTATATGAGAGCGTAGTGCAGTTTCTAGAAGATCAAAATGAAGTTGATCTTAGCCAAAAGTTAAAAATGATAAAAAATGATGCTTGTTATTTGGCAGGAATATTTAAGAAATGCAATGATTGTAATTTGCAGCTTCAAGGAGCCAATATGACACTCATGAACTGCCAAAAAGTTATCTCATTATTCATTGAAAAGCTGGATTTATTCAGTCACAATCTTTCAAAAAGGGAATTTCACCAGTTTCCAGAATTGTTATCTATTAAGGATGACATAACAACAATTGATACACAAAGGTTTATTGATCATCTCAATAAACTTAAAACGGATTTTGAAACTCGATTCAGTGATGTTTTAACCATGGAAGTATATGATTGGATGGTAAACCAGTTTACTGCAAATGTTACTGAAGCTGATGTAACATGTCAAGAGGAGCTATTAGAACTCAGACATGATGAGGAAAGCAAGGGAAATTTCGATAACGGTGGTTATATGCAGCTTTGGCAAAATAAAAATATGTCAAATGTATATCCCAATATGTGGAAAAAGATTTTTAAATTACTGATCGCTTTTCCTACTTCGTACCTAGTTGAATCAGGTTTTAGTGCTGTGAATCACATTCTTACCAAAAACAGGAATGCTTTAAAAATCCCTGAAAGAGGGGACATTCGTTTGTTCCTCACTAAATTCGAGCCAAACATTCGGAATTTAGTTTCCAAGCATCAAGCACAAGGATCTCACTAAATTAAAGGTAAATGCATAATGTTTTATTATATAATATATACAGTATAATGTAGCATACATAATTTTTAATATATGTTTGTTGGATTTTTAATTTTGGTGGGCGGTTGGCTAATTTATCTCACATAAAAATAGTAAAAGTGGGCGGTAGGCATAAAAAGGTTGAAGGGCACTGTGCTAGTCAGTGAATCCGGAGGCAAGAGTTCGAAACGGTCTCGCTTGAACATGTCCTACAAGAAAAACGTAGATGTGGCCGTGTACACGTGGTTCAAGCAGCAACGGGCCAAGAACGTTCCAGTCAGAGGAATCGACATCCAGTCGGCAGCTAAGCGTTTCGCGCAGGAGTTCAACGACACGGACTTTAAAGCAAGTGGTGGCTGGCTGTATCGTTTCCAGTGCAGACATGGCTTATCGAACAGAAAGCGTATGGGAGAAGCAGCCAGTGCGGACCTGTCTCAAGTGGAGTCGTTCAGGTGCGAACTACAGACTCTGATTGATGAGGCTGGGATTGCTTCCTACCAGCTGTAAAATGGCGATGAGACAGGCTTATTTTGGAAGAGTATGCCCACAAATACACTGGCCCACAAAAATGACAAACATCTTCCAGGCTTTAAGACAGACAAACAGCGTGTGTCTATGTTGGCCTGCGCAAATGCTGACGGCACGCATAGACTGAAGCCTTTGGTCATTGGAAGATCAGCCAAGCCTCGCGTACTCAAGGACTGCATGCACGAACTTCCAGTCATCTACAGGAGCAGCAAGAAGGCCTGGTTCACGCAGACTATTTTCCACGAATGGTTCCACAAGTTCTTCGTTCCGCAGGTGAAGGCATACCAGGAACATGTTTTGAAAATAAGCCCTGAAGATGTGAAGGATGTCCTCTTGCTAGACAATGCGCCAGCACACCCACGTGCAGAGGAACTCGCAAGTGAGGATAGCAAGATCAGAGCTATGTTCCTCCCCGCTAATTCCACGTCAGTAATACAACCTATGGACCAGGGGGTGATAGTGAGCTGCAAGAGAATCTACAGGGCCAAGCAATTGGAGCAGTGCTTGTGTGTCATCTCTGAAGATGACACAGAGGACAGGGCTGAGAAGACACTCAGGAACTTCAAAGCCTACAACATCAAGTCTGCTATCTACAATTGGGCCGACAACTGGAACGAGGTCAAGGAGTCCACTCTGCGCAATGCCTGGAAGAAACTGCTCCATAACATCCAGAACCTGGAAATAGACTTCGAGGGCTTCGAGCCACAGGACTATTTGGGTGTTCTCCAACAAGCAGGCGAAACAGAGGCAACAGAGGACAAAGTTGTGGAATGGCTTGATGCTGACGATGATGACCCAGGGTACGAAGATCTGAGTGAGAGTGAAATTGCGGCCAACATTTCAGTCAGGTCTGAAGACAGATCCACCGATGAACCTCTTGATGACGACGAGGACGCTGAAGATGTCTCCGAGGTTATACCCAAGAATGCGTTGAGCCAGGCAAGAGACGCTGCTGATGTTCTGCTGAAATTCATTGATGAGACTACGGCACTGCCTAATATTCTCCTTTACTATAACTACATAAGGAATCATTGCCAGTCAAAACAAAAGGATCAAGCAAACGAAAATTCATGATTTCTTCAAGCCCCCTGCTGCCAAGCCCCGATGTACGTCCACGCCCGTTTTACGCCGAAGCTCCGTTTCAAGCGGAATGTCTGATCTTTCACTGCCCACCGAACCATCACCAAGTACTAGCAGCAGTGTTGGCTTCACTGTGTCACCACTCCAGTTTCCCGAGAGTGCAAGTAGTAGCAGTAGTACTCCTTCACCAGCCATCCTACCGGAGCCTGAAGTGGAGTTCAGGACCCTCACACCAGACCTGGATTTTCTGGCCATCACGCCAGAAGTTCCCGACGATATTTTGGAGGATTGACTGTATCTGGTGAGTACATAAAAATAAATATTTACATGTGCATGTGTTCATAAGTAGGTAAGTCTATGTATGCATTTTCATGTTATGTGTTGAATGTGGAGATTCGAGGGCTATACATACATGTGTAACTGTACTGAAGTATTTTGGTCACGGAAAACCCCACTTTAACGTCCCGTAGTCCGGTTAAGTGGGGGTCGTCCGTACTTCACTTTAACGTTCCCCGGTACGTTAAAGTGGGGGCTTTCCGTACTTCACTTTAGCGGACATTTCACTTTAGCGACCACACGCTCCCCCCAAAGTGTACGTTAATGCGAGGGTCTAATGTATTTAAACACCACTTCAGGGAATAGGTTAAAAATACATGAAAATACTTTAAAGTCTTACTTTCGTGTTCTCTGAGGGTACATACTGTAAATAAATTTCCATGTTTAACTGTAAATTCCTATCAGCACCTTTATATATAATATATATATATATATATATATATATATATATATATATATATATATATATACATATATACACACACACACATATATATATATATATATATATATATATATATATATATACAGGGGTTAGACAAAATAATATGAACACCCGCCGATTTCACCGGTTATCTTTACGGACTGCTCAGACACAAAGAAAACGGTCAAATGACTGGCAAACCTATTTAAATGCGTAACAGAGTGTGTATACGTCATGTTATAACCCTCACGTTGTTTTACAGATATGAGTGAATTATGAATTAGCAGTTGTGAAAGACCTGTCAGACTTCCAAAGAGGGCAAATTGTCGGAGCGCGGATGGCTGGTGCATCGGTGACGAAAACTGCTCAGATGTTCAATGTATCCAGAGGAACTGTCTCTATGGTCATGTCTGCATACCAAAACCATGGAAAGACAAACACCGACAAATGCAATAGTGGACGCAAGAAGAAGCTGTGTGATCGAGACCGCCGGGTGCTAAAGCGCATTGTGACAAAGAACCATAAGACCACAGCTCCAAAAGTGACTGCAGAGCTTAACCAGCATCTTGCAAGCCCGGTATCGACCAGAACTGTACGTCGCGAGCTCCATGGAGCTGGATACCATGGGAGGGTTGCAATTGCCAAACCCTTCCTTTCGCACATCAACATTGAGCGGCGCAGAAAATGGTGTAATGACCATAAGAATTGGTCAATGGACCGGTGGAAGAATGTAGTCCACTCCGACGAATCCTCCTTTACGCTATTTCCATGTTCCGGTCGAGTTTACGTCTGGAGACAGCCTAAAGATGCTTATGACCCCGACTGCCTGACTCCAACCGTTAAGCATGGAGGCGGATCTGTGATGGTTTGGGCAGCAATATCGTGGAATACTCTTGGCCCAGCTGTAGTACTGCATGGTAGGGTTAACGCCCAGGTGTATCTGTCAATATTGGCTGACCAGGTCCATCCCATGGTCCAAACGCTGTTTCCCAATGGCGGCGCCGTCTTCCAGGATGATAATGCACCAATGCACACCGCTGGGGTCGTTAAAAACTGGTTTGAAGAGCATGTTAGTGAAGTAAAACGCTTGGATTGGCCTCCACAATCCCCGGATCTTAACATTATCGAGCATCTGTGGTGTCAGTTGGAGCAGCAGGTCAGAAGCCGATTTCCACCGCCGGCGTCTTTGGAGGAACTGGAGCAGGGTTTGCTCGAAGAATGGCTCAGGATTCCTCTAGCCATTGTCCAAAAGCTGTATGAATCAATTCCCCGACGCATTGCAGCTGTTATTGCCGCTAAAGGAGGACCAATTCCATATTAAGAATAAAAACCACCATTTATCAAGGTGTTCATATTATTTTGTCCAACCCCTGTATATATATATATATATATATATATATATATATATATATATATGTATATATATATATATTTCTCAGGGATGGAGAATCGATAAACTTGCACAACTGATTTTTTTTTTAAACTGAAATCGGAAAAAAATTAAATTGAAAAGTGTTGCCAAAACTGAAATCGAAACTGAAATAAAATAAAATGAAAGACTAAAAACTGAAATCGAAATAGGATCACCTGAAGATCTTCCCCCCCCCCTCCTAGGTAGAGCTCGGGGGGAAGATCTTCCGGTGGATCAGGCTGGGGTCGGGGGATCTTCAGGTGATCCTCGAAATCGATATTTTTGGTTGTTTTATAAAGTAAAGAGTTTTTTAAAGAAGTTAAGATATTTTGAATTCAAGTTTACTAACACGAGAGATAATTTGTCAAACAAAAATAAAACACTTGCGTACTGAGACGTGATAGAAATGCTTTTGATTTATAGGTACACTTCGTCTCATCCCGTAAGACCATCTCTGAAGATATACAGAAAGGCAACTTATCAGCTTTTTCTTTATGTCTCTTTAATATAGTTGCCCCTCTCTTCCTATACAGTAGGTGGATAGATATCACGGGTAAAGAGAAAAAGTCACACCACGATGAGAAGTGGATTAGCGCAAAAGTAAAAAGAAATTGTCAGACAACTGTTTGACTTTAAGCATACAGTTTAATATTTAAGTATCAGTTCATCTGAAGCTTTCGAGGGCGAAAGATCAATCTTACTAACGAAGAATAGCAACTGCGTCTTACAGTATGATACGAAATCAAATCAATAATAAAAGGCTTCATAAGGAATATATCTCAAAAATATGAATATTAAATATTTGAGTTTACTCCAATTAAGAAAATGTTGATATAATTCATAAACTCAAATCGAAACTGATGTGTTTTTACAAAAAATGAAATCGAAAATCGAAGTGATATATATATATATATATATATATATATATATATATATATATATATACAGAGTGTCCCATAAGTCCTGTCTCATAGGAAAATTTATTTTAAATTAAATTTACAAAATAATACATCAGAACTAAAACAAATGTTCAAATTGATATCTTGTTTTGGGACCTTTTTCGCCTTTCCCTGAGGAGTGTAACTCTTTTCCATATTAGCTATTGCGTGTTATTCTACCTGCAACCAAAAAAAAAGGTCCCAAAACAAGACATCAATTTGAACATTTGTTTTCGTTCTAATGTATTAATTTTGTAAATTTAATCGGACTTATGAGACACCCTGTATATCAGTTTCCCACCCCTGATATACATAAACAGATGTGGTAGGATATGGCTTTAATAAGACATCGGGCGCACTGTGTGTCTTCTCCCAAAAGTGAGAAATGTGAAGATGTTTTGATATTCTATATTTTGTCCGGTGATGAAGTCTCATCTGGTTCTGTTCCGCCTCTCATTAAGGTGGAAAGTAATTCTCATTTTCACACCTGGCTCTTATTGTTCATTAAATCTGTTACTACAGTTTTCTCTATTGATCTGTACACACGGTTCTTCGCATATGGTTGTATCAGGTTGATTTGAATTTACGTGCCACGTTTTTTACCTGTCTTTGGAGACACGCACAACTTGTGATCAGTTATACTGTAAAATCTGTTTACTATCAATTAATAACGCAAAATAACAACTATCAACTATGGAAAATAGATACAATTCACGCTTTTACTTAATTAATTCCACTCTCTCTCTCTCTCTCTCATATATATATATACACGGTCTATCAAAAAAAACTAAGCCAAATTCAAACCTTTATTAAAACAAAACCATTTATTTAATTAAGTTGATTTTTTTACACAATAAAGCATAGATAATCACCTATTATCCTTTAAATTTTTATGACGATATCTTCAGAATTGTTAATTTTATTAATAATTAACTAAAAAGTGAGATTCTCCTACTTAACATGAAAAAAATTTTACGATATACTGTAGATAATTTTTAATTTAATAAAATTAAAAGAACTGTTCAATATGATTCCCTTGCATTTCTATCACTTTTTTTAATCTTGGTCTGAATTCGTCTATTGCTCGATTTATTTGCTCTTTGGGGAGCTCTGCCCATTTTGCGATAATCAACTCACGCAAATGATTGACATCTCTTATTCTATTCCTATACCCTCTCTCTGCCAAGTTTTCCCATATTCCGTAGTCTACAGGGTTTAGGTCAGGGCTGTTAGGTGGCCAATTATTCGGTTCCAGAAATTCAGGCACATTCTTTTTCAAATATTCGATGGTTGTTTTGGCAGTATGTGATGTTGCACCATCTTGTTGAAAAATAAAGTAACCTTGACTAGCCAAGTTTCTCATTTCTGGAAGCATTTTCTCAAGCAGGGTATTTGAATAATATTGAGCATTAATTTTCACTCCTGGCTCAATAAAAAATATTGAAGTTTTTCCCAACTTGGACACTCCAACAGAAACCATGACGCTAGAAGAAAAGTGACTCCTTGTTGCGTACAGTCTTTCATCTTGGATTTCATTTTTCTTCGCAACATCAGAATAAACCCGGTCATTCTGTGAGTTTCTTGGTGGCTCTACCGTAAAACGTTTTTCATCCGTAAAAAATGTCTTGGAAAGTTTATCTTCAGTTATTATACGTAAAATACGTTTGGATTTCTCAACTCTTTTCTGACAGTTTACTTCTGACAATCTTTGTCCATGCACTCTTTTAAATGGTTTAAATTGCAGATCAGATTTAATAATCCTTCTTACGCTTGATTCTGATATTTCTAGTTCTTTTGATATTTGAGCAGGTGTCATGTGGCTACCAGGTCGATCCTCTTGACTAAGGATACGTTCCTCCACTTTCTGAATATTTTCATCTACTCTAACTGATTTTGGTCGCCCACTACCAACCTTCCTTTCAATGCTTCCTGTTTCATCGATAGTTCTCAATAAGTAATCTAAACCTGATCTAGTCCATCCTTTATAATCGAATTCAGAAAGTAATTTCCTTGCACTATAACCTTTTTCAACTCTATAATGCTTTATAATTATTTTATCTTCATGTGAAATGGCATATTTAGAGGTATTCACGAAAATTTTTAAATCTAAACAAATTCTGAAAAGGAGAAAAAAGAAGATATTACATGAGAAAAACTGAAATTTTCGCAATCTGTAGAAATAACCGCATAACTCCTAAAATATTTAAAATAAAGTTATAAAGTTATCACAGATTATTTATGAGCCGTTTATTTATTTAGTGTAAAAAAATATTTGAAATCTCTATGAAATTGTGCATTTTATAGAGATTTCAAATTGGCTTAGTTTTTTTTGACAGACCCGATATATTATATATATATATATATATATATATATATATATATATATATATATATATATATATATATGTTAAACGCAGACCGTGCATGGAACAAGGAACTCTTCTGGGAAAATTAAATCCACTATAATCCGAATAAGTAATGGTAAATGACAAATACCATAGTTTTTCTTTTTCATGATGCTAGCCCGACGTGGGCAACGGGTCTCTCGCAAAGAGATCCCATAAATATAGCTTCCCTCACCAGCTATCTGCAAAGCAGACAGGATCCAGCTTTGGGACATGGATCTAGGGTTTAAAGCAAGCCTAGTCCCACTACATTCAGAACCTCTATATAAGTAAAAGACTCGTTGCATTCACGTCGGATTGAATAAATCAAAGAAAAAGGGGTAACTACAATAGTTACCCCTTTTCTTTGATTTGCCAGCGTGTGATGCCAGCAATAAAAAAAAAAAAAAAAAAATTAGACTAACACGAACGTAGTTGTAGCTCGTAGCGTAAACTAACCGACTTTTTGTTTAACTTTACCTACTTTTTTTTTTTTTCTTATCTCCTTTCTTTGCATGTCTGTAACTCTCTTTACTTGCATGTTTGTAGTTTGCATGGTATGACAGTGAGTTAAGACTGTGTTTGCATGGTTTGTAAGCGTTCTTATTTTACTTCTTTTCATCTTTCACCCCCTTCCTATTTTCTCCGACTATTTTTCTGACTTGTCGGCAGTGGCCGGCGGATGATGATGGTGAGACTTTTTCCTCTTTTTCTGAATGAATGTTAACCCACGAATGATAGGTGTTGCTCCTACTTAACCCCTTATTCTCTTCTCTTCTCTTAACCCCCTACTCTTTCCTTTCTCTCGGGCTAGCCTTAGAGTGGATCTTAGGGTCTTTGTTAGCCTTAGCTTCTGTAGATCTGTAGATCTCTTAGTCACAATGATTTCACTTTAAGCTGCATTAAAAGATTTATCTTTCAGTACTATACCTGTCACATGCTTCAGCTAATGAGCGTAATCTAGTTCTGTTCTGTAATGTTGAGACTTCTGGAACATAGTCTGCATCAAATGAATCATTACAACTGTCGCTATCTGTCAACTCAGGAATGTCCATAGGTTCAGGAGGATGAGGAGGAGGAACTGATTCTTTTGCTTTTTGAGATTGAATAACTTGTGATTTGAATTTTAATCAGTGGCTGTTTCTGGGACTTCTTTCAGGGTACAGTAACCATGCCTAGTTGTTTTCTGGTCCTACAAAGTGATTATATTTCATTACACTATAATGTATCTTTTATCTATGGGTCTCTATATATGGAAAACTGATGAGTGGGTAGTTGGGAGGTAACGAAAATGGTTCACTGAGTAGGTAGGTAGTTAATCTAACAATTATTAAATTCCTTTTATGTCAATAACTGGGTGAATGAAACCAATTGGTTGCTCACCAGAGTTATTCTCCACACTAGTATTTACATACTGTGTGACAAGAGCGTGCTCGGTAATAGATATACATTACCGATCAACCAACCGAAATAAACCAAGAGCACGCTGGTGGAAAAAGCCCCGCAAAAAGGAGAACAAAGGGAGAACGAAAACGAGGAACGAGGCGAGAGGACGCAACTGGAGAACGGACAAGAACAGACACCGAAGAAAGATCCCCACCAGCAAGTACGCTGTCGACAATTATACAGGAAGGAGAAAAGAGACTCTCTAATAACTAGCAGTAAGTGACTAATTGTGTTTTTAGCCCAGTTAGATCTTCTAACTTCTAACTTAGAAGACTCATTAAATTAAGCTGGGTCAGACAACTTAGGCCTACATTGTGGCCTAAGACCCAGCATCAACTCATAGCTTAACAAAGGTAAAGGTAGATTGCCCTAACCTAGTTTGGTGAGGAATCCTACTGTGGACCTCAATTTATCTGCCCGCTCTGGACCATTTCCGGAATCTCTAGGCTGACCCCTACAGGGCTAGACTTAATCTACTCTATAGTTAGACTGGAGATATAAGGGGTGGGTTAATTGTGGACCAATTCATGCAGAGCATTTTTCACATTGGTGGTCCGTGTGTGGGGAATTTACAAACCTTAACCTTACTTAACAAAAATTGCAGAATTAGGCTAAATGGTCTAGCCTAAGCCTAAGCCTAAGCCTAACCCAAACTTGCCTAATTAGGTCTACAACCTAGGGCCTAACTAGGAAACATTTACATTTAAGGAGTCTCATTCTCTTATAAGCTTAGACCTGAGTGACACATAAGTACTTGGGGGGGATTAAACCAGACAAAACTTGATACTGTAGAATCAAATGTGACCAACTGTAATACACGAACACCTACATTACAGAACTTTAATGTAACTGCTGCCTCAACTTACACACCACATTGCAAATTTTGTGCAAGTAATGAACACAGTAGTACTGGGTGTGACAAATATTCAGACTTAACCAAAGAGCTAAAAGATGTGAACAGTTGAACCTATGTAAAAAGTGTACTGGCCAGGGACATTATAAGAAAGACTGTAAATCTAGGTTAAGATTCAAGTGTAAGTTTTGTAAAAGTTTACGACATGTCTCATCAATGTGTGATTCACCAAAGTGTCCAAACAATAGTACTCAAACTCAAAAGATACCTCCACCAAACAAAGGTAATCAAGAAAATGCCACTTTCATGGGACATTCTGTTTGCTCAAACAACGTAACAAGAAACACTGAGATTCTTTACCAACTATTACTTTGGACTTAGTGAATAGTGAGGGTAGCACCACTCCAGTGAGATGTCTTATAGACTGTTGTTCTCAACAAACATTTGTTTCGCAAAATGTAGTTAATAAATTGGGTTTGACACCAAACCCGAATGAACAAAACCTCAATATTGCATCCTTTGTTAAGGATAACTCGGACAAAAATAGCTATAAGACAATTGACCTGGAACTACATTTAGAAAATAAATTAGAGAAAATTGAAGCAGTTATTATTTCTAAAGTAGGACAAAACAAACTGGTTATACCAAACTAGAACAAACCATAAATCATTTGGGAAAACACTACAAAATAGCTGATAGACATATCACTAACAACACAGTAGCTAACATTGAAATGTTAATAGGGGCAGATTATATTAATCTTATTCATAAGGGCATAGTAGAGATAGGTAATGGTATAGCTATTCAGACTCCATCAGGGATAGCCCCTTTGGGTGACCTATCCAAATACAACCTAGACCTAAACCAAAACAGTTCATGACAAACAAATACTATGTGCCTCAACTAGTCCTACATAACACCTGTAAGAATAGCAACACTTTGAATAATATTATCTCAACTGAGAACATTAATTCATCATTATCAAATGAAACTTTGGATGAGGCAATTCAAACTTTATGGTTGCTAGAATCTGTGGGTATACATGACACAAATCAAACTTCAGAAGATCAGTTAATGGTAGAAAGATTTGAAGACACCATTCAGTGCAAAGACAATAGTTATTTTGTTGAGTTACCTTGGAAAATAAATTGTCCAACTTTAAGAGACAATCTCAAAGTAGCTAAAGGACATTTATATAAAGTAATGAAAAAACTCAAACAAGATAATAATATTCAAACATATAATGATGTCTTCAAAGAACAGCTACAGAAAGGCTTCATTGAAGAAGTAACAAATAACCCTTTTAAAAAAGATGGTTGTCATTATTTAACCCACAGGGGGGGTTTATCGACAAGATGCCCCAACAACAAAACTCAGAGTAGTATATAACTGTAGCCTCAAAGACAGTGATAAACACAGTTTGAATGATTGCTTGATTGAGGGTCCTAATCTCATTTCTGACCTTGTGAAGATCTTACTGAGGTTCAGGTTAGATAAATATGCCGTACAAAGTGACATTTCAAAGGCATTTTTGAGAATAAATCTTAAAAATGAATATGATAAGAACCAACTTAGGTTCTTATGGTTCAAGGATCCATTTGATTTGAATAAAGGGTTCATAACCTATAGATTTAATGTTGTGTTGTTTGGAGCCAATTGCTCACCTAGCCTATTAGCATTGACAATTGGACATCATTTGAACCAGTTTAATAACTCTTTAACATTGAACTTCCTTAAGGAACATTTTTACGTAGACAATCTAATAGGCTCAACAACAACAAAATCTGAATTATCTGAAGTCTATGAACACTCTCAAAACATTATGCAACAAGATAACTTTGAACTTAGAGAGTGGATTTCAAGTGATGAGGATTTAAATAAAAAGATTTTAAAGGAAAATAATGGTCTTACTGAGCCATCAGACAGGGTTAAAACTTTAGGTATGAACTGGTATTTGGATGCAACTTCTAACAGTCATGATTCAATCTGTACTAAAGGTTTTAAACTTGATGAGGAAGCAAATACTAAAAGACAAATATTATCAGAGGCTTCCAAAATTTTTTATCCTATGGGTCTATTCCTGCCTTCAACAATAAAATCAAAGATTTCCTCCAAGAAATTTGGAGGACAAATGTTGGGTGGGATGATCCAATAACAAATGAAAATCAAAAATCTTGGAAGAAGTTAGCTGCTGATTTAACAAAAGTGCAGAACATTAAAATTCAAAGGTGCTGGGTTTAGGGATAAGCCCCAGAGACTTCATGTGTTTGCTGATGCAAGCACACAAGCTTATGGGTGCTGTGCGTATCTTGTAAGTCCTACAGAAAGTCATCTAATTTATGCAAAAGGGAAAGTTGCACCTCTCAAACCTACCCGAACCATACCTCAATGGAACTATTGGATGCTGCATTAGCCATTAAAACCATTTCATTGCTTAAGGATGCTTACCATGATGTGAACATAACTGATATCCACATCTGGCTTGACAGTCAGATTTGTCTTGCCTGGATACGGAATGATAGCATTAATAGTAAGAATATCTTTGTAAGAAATAGGCTAAAAGAAATAGCTGAAGCTAATGAAAGCCTACAAGTAAACTTTCACTATGTTCCAACTAAACAAAATCCAGCAGACTTTCTGACCAGAGGTTTATCCTACAAGTTGTTGAAGTCAAACAAAACTTGGTTTATGGGACCTAAGTGGCTCTGTAATACAGACCAATGGCCTGTGGAACAAGTTAACTTGACATTAAATTTAATCTTTTCAAATGAAAAGGTTGAACCAATCACTAATTATGAAATTTATTCTGATTTCAACAAACTTGTCAGGGTTACAGCCTACTGTTTGAGGTTTGCTCACAACTGTTTAACTACAATTAACAAACAGCTAAATAAAAACAATCATAATTATACAGAAGTTGCAACCAAATACTGGATAGGCCATGCACAACAAAAGGAGTACAATAAAGAGTTAGAATTCTTGACTAATGGGAAACAAACAAAAGAACCTGTACCATCAGTAGTTGTGGATCTAAACTTGTTCAGAGATGAGGAAGGCCTTCTAAGGTGTAAAGGGAGATTAGACAAATCAAAACTGTCATACAAAAGCAAACATCCAATCCTTTTACCTAGATTTAGCTATTTGACAACATTAATCATCAGAAAAACACACAATGATGTATATCATATGGGGGTACCACAGACACTAACTACATTAAGAAAAACTTATTGGATACCCAAGGGAAGGATCACTGTTAAAACAGTCCTGAGTGAGTGTGTCACATGTAGGCGTATTCATGCTAGGCCCTATAGGAAACCAAATCCTCCTGCTTTGCCAAAGGAGAGAGTTACTCTCAACAGACCCTTTGAGACTGTAGGCATTGACTGTAGGGGTGGGTGACACTGAACAAAAAATGTACATTGTACTGTTTACATGTGCTGCCTCACGAGCTGTTTATCTGGATGTTGTGGAGGACCTTACAGCAGAATCTTTTGTTGCTGTCTTTAAGAGATTCTGTGCACGACATTCAGTACCAAAGACAGTTTGGACTGACAATGCTACATATTTCAAGGCTGGTGAACAAGTCATCCACGACTTGTTAAGCGATGAACTCTCACAATTATATATACAAAATTCAAACATAAAGTGGAAGTATATTCCGGTTGCCTCTCCTTGGTATGGTTCTATCTGGGAGAGGAATATACAAACAGTAAAGAATTGCTGAAGAAAGCAATTGGCAAAAAACAGATACACTTATTTGAGTTGCTCACTCTCCTGGCTGAGATTGAGAACATCATTAACAATAGACCACTCTCTTATGTGAGTGACAACATTAATGACCCGGAACCATTAACTCCAAATCATTTGATTCGGGGAGAACAAGTTAGTCTCCTGCCGGACTACAATATAGACTCTTCAGAAGACCCAAACTGGACTCAACGACACGATGAACTCCAGACTAAGTTACAACACTTAACTAGAGTTAAAGCTCATTTTATTAAACAGTGGAAAACTGAGTACTTGATGGGTCTAAGGGAGAGACATAAACAAATGACTAAGAAAGATTGGTCTGACACAATTAAGGTAGGGGACCTTGTTCTCATACATGACAGTACTCCAAGACAATACTGGCCTCTGGCTAGAGTTTCAGAACTCAGACCAGGGGCAGACGGGGTAACAAGAGTGGTCAAATTAAGGACTTCAACGGGTGACACAACAAGAGACATTTCTCTTTGTACCCTTTAGAGTCTGGACCCAAAACAATGGACTTTGGAGAACCTTCTCCACTGACAGTAACAACTGGAGACACTGAACTTCCAGTAACTATTCCTTTGACAGTAGAAGTGGTAACGCATCCTACTACAACATTGACAGACACAAGACCTCAGCGACAAACAGCATTAAAAGCGCGACTATTTTTACAACAAAAAATAGATGCTGGGGAATTGTAATTTTATCTTCTAACTTTCACTTTTTCTTTTCTTATGGTAAAGACCATAGATAGTTTCATCCTATGGATGTATATTTTCTCTTCTAATTAAATGCTACACCTTCTCCATGAGAAGGTGAGGATAGGCACTGTTAATCAGATTAACAAGCATTCACAGTCAAATAGTTAGCTAGACTACACTCAGACATAAAAATTGGTGACAATGACACCAAAATTTTTATCTCCCGGGGCCCCCAGTATATGGAAAACTGATGAGTGGGTAGTTGGGAGGTAACGAAAATGGTTCACTGAGTAGGTAGGTAGTTAATCTAACAATTATTAAATTCCTTTTATGTCAATAACTGGGTGAATGAAACCAATTGGTTGCTCACCAGAGTTATTCTCCACACTAGTATTTACATACTGTGTGACAAGAGCGTGCTCGGTAATAGATATACATTACCGATCAACCAACCGAAATAAACCAAGAGCACGCTGGTGGAAAAAGCCCCGCAAAAAGGAGAACAAAGGGAGAACGAAAACGAGGAACGGGGCGAGAGGACGCAACTGGAGAAGGGACAAGAACAGACACAGAAGAAAGATCCCCACCAGCAAGTACGCTCTCGACAATTATACAGGAAGGAGAAAAGAGACTCTCTAATAACTAGCAGTAAGTGACTAATTGTGTTTTTAGCCCAGTTAGATCTTCTAACTTCTAACTTAGAAGACTCATTAAATTAAGCTGGGTCAGACAACTTAGGCCTACATTGTGGCCTAAGACCCAGCATCAACTCATAGCTTAACAAAGGTAAAGGTAGATTGCCCTAACCTAGTTTGGTGAGGAATCCTACTGTGGACCTCAATTTATCTGCCCGCTCTGGACCATTTCCGTCCGGAATCTCTAGGCTGACCCCTACAGGGCTAGACTTAATCTACTCTATAGTTAGACTGGAGATATAAGGGGTGGGTTAATTGTGGACCAATTCATACAGAGCATTTTTCACACTATATGTAAATTGAAATTCTTACAAAAATGAGAAAATACTAAAATATTACTTATCATTAACATCATTAATAGTGTATTATTGATATTACTAACTTATTAAATGCACTTTAAAAATTGTAGCAAATTATTAATAATTGATAATATTAATAATTGATAATTAATTAATATTAATTAATAATTTACAACTTGAAATTCAATCAACAGACCTGCCTCATAAAACTGGTAATCAGATTCAGTCATGTTTAGTAAGTGCTTTTTCTCTGTACCTGCCAACAGTTTGTGATCATGTTGATATATGTCAAATAAAACGTTTACAGTTTTCAGAAAATCATCCAGATCTTGATGATATTTAGGTCCCCTTTTCTTTTTGTCATACTTCAGAAGGCGGTTGAATTCCTTTATTTGGGTTTTCAGTCGGCTCTGTATGGCATTTACTGATATTGGATAAACATTATATGTGACCCACAATTTATGCAACTCCTCAGAAGTAGCTCTCAGTACAGCATCTGTTTTATAGTCTCCGAAACACAAACACCTTTCAATAACTTGCTTCAACGTAGGCAATTTCCCTAAAGGAAACTGTACTGCTGGCATAAAACGTACATCACCAAGTACTTTAGCAACTGTTTTCCTTGTAGAAGTCATACTTTATATTGCAAATGTTGAATTCAATGACAAATTGCAGTTGGAAACTTATAACAAAGGCACCTGAAAAAAAAAAGTTTTCAATTTATTACGTTTAAAATAGTTCATGAAGCAGCCCCACCCTCTATTCTTTAATCAAGCATAATGGATGCAAGATAACAAGGAAAAGTCATATCATGTGATCACTATGTCCATGTCAACATCCTTTTAGGGCAATGTTAGTAATCAAAAAGCCAAATCATGCTTATTTTAGAATTTCTTTTGTCACTAAGGTCCGTCGAAAGGGGGTCTATGGGCCCCAAATATTAGTTTTTCTAAAATAACTCAAAAACTAAAGGTTTTATGAAGAACTACCACTCATAATAATTTGTTTCAAATAAAATTCTGCATCTCTTGGTATGCAAACCATCTCTCTAGTATGTTCAAAAGAAGAGATATTGCCATTTTCCTGATTTTGCTAGTGCGGCATTAGATGTTTTTACAAAAACGGGGGTGGCCGGACACACGTTGGTGGCCACCAATTATTTTTTTCAGGAATCTTATTTTTATATCAAAAGCCAACTGTTAATGACTCTGATTAATTCTATCTTGTAGTCCCGTGGATTATCTCGTATTAAATACCAAATATAGTCGCCCATCATAGCTTCGTCCCATTTTCCCTGATATCTCCTCTCCATGGTTTGGATATCTTGGTGAAAACGTTCACCATGTTCTTCACTTATGTCACCCAAATGTGGTCTGAAAAATTCTAAATGCGAGTCCAGATAGTGTAACTTCAGGGACATTCTACACCCTAACCTTTGAAAGTGTTTGAGTAGATTTTCTACTAGCTCTTTGTAGTTGTCGTTCTTCTTGTTATCTAAAAATCCATGGACTACAAGCCGAAATGACTGCCAAGCAATTTTTTCAAGAGCTGTCATTTTTTCAGCTAACTCTTTAGATGCTAACATGCGTCTGACTTGAGGTCCAACAAATATGTATCCCTTGAGTTTAGCTTCAGAAAGTTTGGGAAACATTGAACGTATATGATAAAGAGCATCACTTTCAGCATCCAAAGCTTTGATGAATTGCTTAATAAGACCAAGCTTGATATGCAGCGGGGGTAGCAAAATTTTGTTTGTTGGAACAAGGGCTTCGTTAAAACATTGTGTTTGTCTGGATTAAGCTCATTTCTCACGGGCCATTCCTTTCTGACAAAGTGCTCACCATCTGCTCTGCTATCCCAAAGGCAGAGGAAACACGAATATTTAGTGTAACCGCCCTGTAGTCCAAGCAGGAATCCTAGCATTTTGAAGTCTCCACATATATCCCATCTATGTTCATTGTAGTTTATTTTGTCTAGAAACTGCTTTACATTTTCATATTCTTCCTTCAATTGAACCGAATGAGCCACAGGAATAGATGGAAACATGTTTCCATTATGTAGTAGGACGCCATTTAAACTTCTAGTTGAACTGTCAATAAACAAACGCCAATCAGCAGGGCTGTATTCAATTCCTATCTCAGCAAAAAGGCCACTCACATCACAGCAGTAGCAAAGAGAGCTCGATGCAAAACGGGAGTAGAAAGAAGCGTATCGCAAATGCCTATTCCTGTAGAAAGAGATCTTGACACTTGAGTCCAAAAGATTCCACTCTTTAAGGCGGGACGTCATAATTTCTGCATTGGTTTTCGTAAGGTTCATATCTCTGACTAAGTCGTCTGTCTTTCTGGTTGGGGAAATGGGATGACGTATTGGAGCTTGCCTCGAAATCAGCATCTTCATCTTCATCGGAGGATATTAAAGGCGTTTTTTCTATTTCCTCCATGGTGGGTGGGCATGGAACGGGTAAATCTTCATTATGGGGGACTGGGGCAATAGAAAATGGGATATTTGGATATAGGACATTTTTTCGACCTCTACCTCTCTTGTAGAGTGAAATGTCTACCATACCATGCAGAAGTAGCAATCATCGTGATGATTGGTTTGCTCCCTCCAAATGCGAGGAATAGCAAACGGTATGCCTTTACTGGTACCTCGCAGCCATCCTTCTAATGTGGAATGGCAGCTTCCACAGCAAAAGTGAGGTGCCTATGATTTATTTTGATCGCCCATGGGCATGCCAAAGTAAGCGTGATATGCTGTACAAAACTTCGTTTCTCTGTCAATTTCGTGCTTTACTTGCCTTGGATTGATGTAATGGCCGCAAACATAACAAAATGAATCTGCAGATTGTCTACAAAGCCTATTGGTAGCCATCACCATATAATTCTAATTCAAATATCTGAAAAATACAAAAAAAAAAATTTATAAACAGAAATAAGAAACCAAATGTGTACAAATATTTAATAATGGGCCTTAACCAATAAAGACATTACTAATAAACCCCAGTTTTGCGGACATTTTGAATTTTGCACTTAAAATTACTTTTGCTATCTCAGAAAAATGCCTTAAAAATGGAGAAAAAGTAAGATTTCTAAATTTGACCATATCATAAAAACTGTAGTTTTCCGAGCAAATTGATGCCAAATCTGTAATCAGCGTGGCCGAAACATATACGAGGGGCGGTCAGAAAATAAGTTTACACGACGTATAATTTCGTAACTAAAGGACCTACATTGATTATGTTTGCATCAGGTGAATTCGTTAATCATTGTTGGCAACACTGCACGTCGATTCGGCTGCCACCTACTGTACATTGGTTATATAAGTCAGTTGAACATGGCGGCTCGACTGGAACAGTTCCCTGTCCTATGGAGCAGTCCAGGAGGTTTACTTTTAATGGCCGCTCGTGAACGTTCCAGTGTTGAACAATATGCAGCTGCATTGATTGTTGTGCCTTTTTGCATGAAGTCTGCAAGCAAAACGCCTTTGTGGTCCTAAAACACGGTAACCATCACTTTGCCAGCGGACCTCACAATCTTGAACTTCTTTGGTCGCGGGGACCCAGGGTGTTTCCATTCCATGCTGGCATGTTTTGTTTCCGGAGTACGGAAGTACTCGGAATATCGTTGCAGAAATGACAGGGCACTGTTCCAGTCGAACCGCCATGTTCAACTGACTCATATAACCAATGTACGGTAGATGGCATCCGAATCGACGTGCAGTGTTGCCAACAATGATTAACGAATTCACCTGATACAAACATAATCAATGTAGGTCCTTTAATTACGAAATTATACGCCGTGTAAACTTATTTTCTGACCGCCCCTCGCAGAAAAGATCGAAAAATCAACATAAACAAAAAATTGTTGCAAAGTGTTATCATTATTTCTCATATGGACTAATGGTCTGACAATAAACTTTTTCATTTAATTTTCATATATATATATATATATACACACACACACACACTTTTTTTTTAACTTGTATCAACTTGTAAAGAATTCATCAAAATGTTCTGAAAATGTTTCAAGATTTCTTTTGCATTAAAAATACTTTCAAAAGTGATTTTTCTTTTAAAAAATGTCTTTACATGTTTGTCAATTTTCTTTGCAAAAGAAAATGCAGTTATATATATATATATATATATATATATATATATATATATATATATATATATATATATATATATATATATATATATATATATATATATATATATATATATATATATACATACATACATACACACTGTATATACTTATTTATTTATTGTGTGTGTGTGTGTATGTGTGTTCATCTATTCAGTTCGCATCATATAGGATATTAGATTGGAAATTTGCCATTTAAAAATAATATCAATTGATAAAAGTTGGAATAATGCAGGTGAAATACATTGAATGCATTTACTGCTGATTCCGTGGGCATTACGCGAAATAGAAGTAATACTATTGCTTATGAAAGCCTTCGGCTCGGCATTACAATGGGTGGGTAATGCGATATTGAAGGCAAGAAAATTGGGCGCATCTACCGTGGAAATCTATTTGACGTTGGTCATTGCCAAACAGCTGCTCTCACCAGCCTTACTCGCGCCTACTTATAGCGATACACACACGTATACATGTATAAATAATAACCGATAAGACTTAGGCGCGCGTGTGTGTGTGTGTGTGTGTGTGTGTGTGTGTGTAGTAAATATACACATCATTTCATTGGAGAGCGAAATCCCCTAGCCCGCTTAACGCCATCGCAAAAACCACTGAGGGGGGGGGGGCTTCCCTAAAGAGCATAAAATCTTTTCAAATCATGGTAGAAATTGTGTGTAAATTGATCGTGAACCAATTGGAAAGCAGTGACCAGTTTTCAAACATTTACTCGTACGCACACGCAAACTTATGCATGTACATACCACTGTCTTCATGGTTACATTTTATAGAGGTATAAAATAAGAAAAACTGCAAAAATATTAATGAGATAGGGAGAGAGAGGAATGGAGTTAAGGGTACCATTGTTGAAAGGGTTTCAACCCCTGTTCAAAAGTGCTCCAACCCCTCGAAAACGAAGCAGAACAAAAAGGAAAGAAAAATAATTACGAGAAGGTAGAAGGTCCCATTAGCATTTAAATTAAAATTATGACTTCGATAAACTGACACCCACACACACACACACACACACACACACACACACACACACACACGTGCGCATCTCCACATAAACGATGTACCGACTTTTTTAAACTATCATAATTAACCAAACTTAATTTAACCTAACCTAACCTTGGTGTCATTGAACTAAGAAGTGTTTCGGGCGTAACTGAGGGTCTGAAGGGTGTGTTCCGTAAGTCGTTAAATAGCGAGGTACTCGCTAATCTAATCTTACCTAACCTAACCACACTTTAACTAACCTCACCTAATCACTATGGCCAAAAGACTGGAAACATCTTAATTTTTTTGGAATATGAGAGGTATTAACAGAAATGACATATAACAATACTGATGTATTTTTAGCACTGACAATGAATTTAGTAACATATGTCAACAGTTGTGAACTTCCTCAGAAAAAATTTAGCGTAATTATTATCAAAGGTGTGCAGAAGTGAAGTAACTGTACTTAAGTAACTGATTTTATATAATTCAACTACGCTGATTTCGAATAAGATGTCAATTTTTTTTCTATCACTTAAGGATTTTCTGCAGACTGGAAGGGAAAAAACAACAACAACATAAATAAATATTATTTATTTCAATTTACATTAGGTACCTATTTCGCTTTGTTATACTAATTACAAATGCAAATGACTTTAAAAAGAAAGAAGACTATTAACGTCAATTACATATTCATCTTTATTTATCTTGAGTTTTCTTGTGAGATCTATCTATGCCTTTTAGTCTCGAATGTACGCGCTGGTCCTTTTCTTTTATGTAATAATTCTGGAGTATCCCGTTTTAACATCCAGCGGTAATCAGCCATCATGCTGATGTCCCATCTTCCCTGCTATCTCTTCTCCATTTCTTTGATGTCTTGGTGAAACCGTTCACCTTGTTCTTCGCTGAGTGCTTCGAGATTCTCAGGGAAGTAATCCAAGTGTGAATGTAAGAACTGTAATTTTAAACTCATATTACAAAACCAACTCTTTGAACTTATTTAGCATGTTGTTCACAATGTTTTGGTAATTTGGGTCCTTGTTGTTCCCCAAAAATTTGCTGGTAACATCCTTATTGTTCTTTCAAAGTGTTCATCCAAAGTCAGTTTTCTCATCTGGGGACCAACAAAAATTTCTTCTTTCAATTTTGCTTCCGAAAGAGTTGGGAATTTAACACAGATTCTTAAAACAATCTCCATCTTCGTCCAGGGCCTTAACAAATTGCTTCATGAAGCCCAATTTTATGTGAAGTGGAGGTAAAAGGACTTTCTTCGTGTCAATCAAACGTTCACGTTGAATGTTTTTAGAACCAGGTGTCAGGTTGACTCTGCGTGGCCATTCCTTTTTTATCCAGTGCTGAGTTCCTGCTCAGCTATCCCATTCACACAAAAAACATGGAAACTTCGTATAACCTGGTTGTTGACCTAACAACATACAAATTACTTTTAAGTCTTCACAAAGTAGCCAACCGTGTTCTTTGTACTTAACCTTCGCTAGAAGAAGCTCACTATTTTCGTACGTTTCCTTCAAGTGAACCGAATGAGCCACAGGAACGGATGCATACAAGTTACCGTTGTGAAGGGAGAAAGCCTTTTAGGCTTCTTTTGGAGGAATCAATGAAAAGTGTTCACTCATTTGGGTCATAGACTGCAGCGCCAAGCTTAAGTATCAGTTCCGAAACATTGTTGCAATATACCAGTGAATTTTCTTGAGAAAAATATTGGATGAATTCTTTTTCTCAATTTCTGTACCAGTAAAATGACGTCCCGGGAGAAAGCAAGTTCTTTGCACGAAGTCTGAATCCCAAAATCTCTGAAGAATCCTTCGGGAGACACAAATCTCTTACCAAATCATTAAGTTCACTTTGTGTAAACAATTGGGGTTCACCAGATGTTTCGGTTTGAAAACAGTCAATATTATCGTTTCCATCGTCATCAGACACCGAATCAGATGAAGCTATATTAAGAGTATTTGGTTTAGTAGGTACAGGTATACCAGGTCCATGAGCAACAGGTCTTATAGCCAGTGGTGTAGTGCTAAATAAAGAAGTGAGGGAACGCATTTTGAAAGTGTTACTCAGATTCGGGGGGGACAATGGCGAGCGCGGCGAGCCCATACAGCTGGGGGTCGGGGACACTGTAAGCCCCCCGGGAAATCTTTTGAAATCTGACCAATTTCAGGGATATTTTGAGGTCATATGCACTGGATATTAGAATATATTCCAAGGTTGAAGATGCAGTATTTCCAGTGTCATTAGATATATGACATCAAGTACGATCAATAAAAATAGCTAACAACTGGAATGATTAACTAAAAAAAAGTTAACAACTGTTACGCCGTGGTGACTGTTTCACCAGATCTTTATAGGCTAGCATTGCCTCAGTCGAAGCTAAAAGAAATGAAACAGCTAATGATTCTTTCTCATATTTCTTCTAGGGGTGGGAATTAAAATTTCATGATGTTAGAGATTTGTAAGTTCGGATTTATTTGAAATAGTGAGGGAACGCCGTTCCGTCTACCAAAAAAAGTAAGGGAACGCCGTTCCCACGCGTTCCCACAGCACTACACCACTGCTTATAGCAGACTAAAAGTTTGGATAAGAAATTTCCTTTTCATTTTTAGTATTGTAGCCTTGCACGTTCCATGAACAAAAATAGCAGTCATTGCTGTGATTTCTAGGTTCACGCCAGGCCATTGGAATCCCAAAAGGTAAAGAATCCTTTTTACCTTTACGCCACAGTCTAAGTTGTTCAACACAAACACTGCAAACTTTATGTGGAGCACATGATTTGTCCTGATCCCCAAGTTTCATTCCGAAGTACGCATAGTATGCTTTCTTGACGAATTCTGTAATATCTCGCCTTTGTTTTTTCACAGCAAATTTTCCACAAATACAGAAAATGTTTGGCCTATTTACACACCCTCTGGTTGCCATAGCGACAAATAAACAAATTTCAAAAGAGAAATATAGTCACCGCGCACCTTTGAATAATAAAGAACTATAACCTCGCACGCACTAGACAGACTGACTCATCTCGTGGCTTGTCAATCACTTATATACTAGCGGTGCGTTCCTCGAATGTTCTAGAAGAACCTATGACGTCACTTCTGATCTGGAAGCATTTATAGGAAGTAGTTTTTAATCAAAATTTAATTGAGTCAATTTTAATGAAAATTACTTCCATATGTAATATGAAATACGACATTTTGTGAAAAATCTGTACGTGATGGCGAAAAATGAATATTATTTTCGGAATCAGCGTGCAAAAATTATTATAAAAGATAAAATATTTCGGACAACAAACCCATCGCAGGCCTGTGTTATCAATGTTATTTTTGAGATGCTTGTACTTTTTACTTTTACCACTTGAGTATACTATAACACTGGGTAACAAAATTTGAAAATTTTTCTGTTTATTGTGATTTTTCTGTCGTTTCTTAATGATTTCGGGGCGCTGATTCCAAAAATGATATTGGTTTTGCTCTATCATCAACCGTTTCAAAAATATAGGTTATCATACTTTTCATATGGCAAAGTATATAAAGAAGGCTAACATAAATATTTTCTGAAAATAAAAACACTCTTGGAAATTAATGTTTATTGAGCCAAAATTGTTTGACAAACCCAAAATGGTGCAAAGGATATAATATATATCATGAGGAGAACCGATAAGAGAATAACAAGCCTCGTTTTGCAGTGTACGTTCCTTAAAAATGCACTGAAGAACGCGATTTCCGCGTATGAACATTCTTATCCTTTCTGATCAGCGACCATACGTAGTCTCCCATCATAGAAGCATCCCAATGGCCCTGGTACCTTTTCTCCATCGTTTGAATATCTTGATGGAATCTTTCGCCATGTTCTTCACTCACATCGCCCAGGTTATCACGAAAAAAGTCTAGATGTGAATGCAGATAGTGTAATTTTAAAGACATACGGCACCCCATTTTGCCATAGCACTTAATCAAGTTTGACACTAATTCCTTATAGTTTGGTGCTTTATGGTTGCCTAAAACCCACGAACCACATCACGGAAAGCACACCAAGCCTCTTTTTCGATCGGAGTCTTCTTGGCTTCAAGGTTCTTTGAATTCAACAGCGCCTTGACTTGTGGTCCTACAAAGATGCCAGCTTTGACTTTGGCCTCAGAGAGTTTAAGGAACATGACCCGAATCTGTTGGAAAACTTCCCCTCCAAAATCTAACGCAGTTACAAACTGCGTAATTAGACCCAACTTAATATGGAGAGGTGGTAGCAGAACTATGTCAGGCTACACAAGAGGTTCCCTGAGTACATTGTACTTTCCTGGTTGCAGTCCTTCACGTGGAGGCCACTGAACTGTTTTATAGTGCTCAGTTGAAGCCCTGCTATCCCACAGGCAAAGAAAACATGAATATTTAGTAAACCCTCCTTGTAAACCTAACAGGAAACCAATCATTTTGAAATCACCACACACGTCCCAGTTATATTGTTCATACCTGATTTGAGTGAGCAGTTGTTTGACATTTTCATAGTCCTCTTTCATTTGAACAAAATGTGCAACTGGTATAGATGGATATTTGTTCCCATTGTGGAGTAGAACAGCTTTTAAACTCCGAGTTGAACTGTCAATAAACAGGCGCCACTCTGAGGGTATATGTGTTAACCCAATAGCTGTGAATAGACCATTAACCTCGCTGCAATAACAGAGACAGCCATTGACATCATAGAACCTTGCAAACTCTTCATGCCGCTTTCGGTATACAGTGCTCTTGCAGTCTTCTCCAAGCAAATTCCACTCTTTGAGTCTGGAGGTCAGAAGCTCAGACCCTGATTTCGTCAGACCCAAATCTCTAATTAAGTCGTCCAATTCCCTCTGATTTGGAAAGTGAGGGTTTGTACTGAAAGTTACTGTATATTCTTCATCATGACTGTCCTCACCAGCCGACATCTCAGATGAGCTAGCTGCATCCTCATTTTCAACCTGCAAAGCAAAGAAACAAAATATAGGCATAGCTATATATGTAGAAGAGCATCAGCACTAAGAAAAGTCGACACATAATGACCCACAGTCTGTAAATACAGAAGGTAAAGTAATGGATAGATACCTGTTCTGGTGGACGTGGTATTGGAAGACCTTCGCCATGTGGTACAGGAGCTATGGACGACGCTATGCTTGGATACTGAAGAGTCTGCCTTCCTTTAACTTTCCTGTACTTAGAAACATCTACCATGCAGTAGTAGCAATCGTCGTGGTGGCTCTTTGGTTCTCTCCATATTCTGGGTACCGCAAAGGGCATTGCCTTGCGTACTCCCCGCAGCCACCCTTCAAGTGTGGAGCGGCAGCTTCCACAGATCACATAGGGTACCCAGGGCTTATCTTGGTCACCCATAGGCATACCAAAATAGAGCCGATACGCGATCCAGAACTTGGTGCCTTTCTCAATCTTGTGCGATACTTACTTGGGGCCTATGTAATACCCACAAACGTAGCAGAATATATCCGGCGAGTGTTTACAAGCTCTAGTTGCCATTCTCTTTACCAAACTGTACTACATTAATCATAACCTGCATATATAGAGAGAAGAGTTATTAAATCTGCAACAGATTACAGATTCCAGAAAAAAGATGTATTCACAACACTGAAATAATGTTCGCAATATAAAAGGATCGATAACACTCAAATCATCAGCACAGAGAAGCACAGAAACACAGTACCTCAGTGCTGGTAACCATCAGACAAACAACCTGCTTTCTTTGTGTGCTCACACTTACTGACTTCTCAGACTCTGCGCTCTTCTTTATATAGCAGAGTGGAAGTTTCGGGCAATTTCTAGAGCAAGAAACTGTCAACGAACATCCGGATTGTTCTCAACAATTCCTGAATATTCTGATATTGCTGCGCCCATAATAACATTATACTGGTAAAACATGAAAAATGGATTATTTCTAAAACCATTGATGATACACACAAACCAAGGCCAGATTTGGACTCAGCGCCCACAAATGCATATAAAAAGATAAAAAATTCTATATAAACAGAATCAGTGTTACACAGTGTAATTTAAACATGATACTTTTTTACTCTTACGTAAGCACAAGTCACGAATTGTGCTTGTACTTCAGTAGTATGGCCGCAAAAAGGTAGAGTGCAATTGCAATGTTGATGATTGTTGTAATGGGGGATAGGGGTAGGGGTAATGTTGCAAAGGGGGAAGGTGTTATGCAACAAGGGGCTGGGGTAACCCCCAAAGTTGCAAGAAGGGGGGAGCTTTGGAGGGAGAAGGGAGGATGACCTCCCCCCAAAGGGGTAACCCTGACCTCTTTGGGGGAAAAGTTGGGACGGCCTCACCCCTAAAGGGGTATACCTAACCTAAGAGAGAGAAAGGAGGAGGAGAGTCTTTGGGGGAGAAGGTGGGACGGTCTCAACCCCCCAAAGGGGTACACCTAACCTAAGAGAGAGAAGAGAGAGAGAAAGAAAGAGAGAGAGAGAGCACGTTTCAGCACCTGGTTTATAAGGTGTAAATCAGCCAGTTGGCTTAATCTGGCTTAGAAGACGTAATTGGCTTGTTTAGGAGTATATTAATAACCTTCGAGCGAATTCAAAGCACACACACACACACACACACACACACACACACACACACTCCCTCACTATATATACGCTCATAGCTCTTCTATTATTACACACAAACACACACACACACACACACACATATTGGCTATATATATATAGAAGCAATAAAGGAAAATCCAAAATACTTCTATAGCTATGCAAAAAGGAAAACAAAAACGCGCGCCGCTATTGGGCCCTTAAGGACGGGAACTAATGAACTAACCGACGATCCAAAAGAAATATCTGATACATTGAGAGCTCAATATGAATCAGTTTTCAGTACCCCAAAAAGTGACAAAGCGATACCTGACATAAATGCATTCTTTGAAGAGGAATTGCAAGGAGAGTATATAACAGACTTTGAGTTTACACCAGAAGATGTAGCGAGAGCTATAGGACAAATGAAACTACATTCAGCTGCAGGTCCGGACAATTGGAACGCATTATTGATTAAAAACTGTAAAAATGAAATAGCTACACCTTTATACTGGATATGGAGAAGATCCCTAGACACTGGGGAAATACCGAGCATCTTGAAAAGAGCAAACATTGTCCCTATATATAAAGGAGGGGACAGATCTCAAGCAAAGAACTATAGACCAGTCATTGACGTCCCACCTCACCAAAGTATTTGAAAGAATAGTTAGAGAGAAAATTTATGATTTCCTGGAGACACGGGAAAGATTCAACGAAAATCAGCATGGATTCCGGTCAGGTAGATCATGCCTATCACAACTAATGGAGCACTACAACAATATCCTAGATGCATTGGAAGGCAATGACAACTACGATGTTATATACACAGATTTTGCTAAAGCTTTCAATAAATGTGACCATGGTATAATAGCACATAAAATTAAAGACATGGGAATAACAGGCAAAGTGGGAAAATGGATCTACAATTTCCTTAGTGATCGTCTGCAGGTCGTAAAAATTCAAGGTATATCATCATCAGAATCGGAAGTACGCAGCTCAGTACCACAAGGGACAGTACTGGCCCCACTCCTGTTCATTATCATGCTAACAGACATAGACAGCGGAGTAAACAGCAATAGTATAGTAACATCCTTTGCAGACGATACAAAGATCAGCAGAAAAATCAGCGATGTACATAACGTGGAGGCATTGCAGAGGGACACGAACAAAATATACAAATGGTCAGAAGACAACATGTCATTCAACGCCGAGAAATTTCAGCTCTTGAGATATGGTAGAAAAGAAGAACTTAAACAGACGGCATATTATGCTCCAGATAGACAGGAAATTCAGAGAAGCATGAAAGCGATTGATCTCGGGATAATACTGACAGATGATGCGAAATTCGAAACACAAAATCAGATAGCGATAAATAAAGCAAAAAGAGTCGCCGGACAGGTTCTAAGAACGTTCAAGAGAAGGGACAGGACAGTAATGATTCCCCTGCTAAAAACACTGATTATACCAAAACTTGAATACTGCTCAGTTTTGACGTCCCCATATAAAAAGGAAGAAACTAATAAACTAGAAGAAACGCAAAGGCATTTCACAGCCAAGATTGATGGCTGCAAAGAACTCAACTACTGGGAAAGACTACGTAAACTAAATCTCTACTCACTGGAAAGAAGAGAGAGGTACATCATAATCTACATATGGAAAATGATCGAAAAACTGGTACCAAACCTAAAACTAAACCCAATTACCATTCAAACAACACTGGAAAATAGGAAAGGCAGAATGTGTAGTGTTCCCAAATTAAAGGCACGACAAGGGACCTCCTCAACCCTGAAGGAAAATAGCTTGGTGGTCAGGAGGCCAAGACTTTTCAACCAGCTTCCTAAGGACCTCAGAAACGTAATGGGGGTCAAAGTTGAAGTCTTCAAGAAAAGACTGGATGCCTGGCTCAGGACAGTACCAGATGAGCCGGGCGTGCCTGGCTATGTACGGTGGAGAGCGCAAGAAAGCAACTCGCTCCTCCACCAGACCAGACCTAGAGGCGGGGCCACCAGCTTGACCTCCGTGTGAAGAGAGACCAACGCACGAAACAACATAAGGTTCATAAGGTAAGGTACAATAAAAAATAATAATAGTATAAGAAATAAACAAGTTGAACGGGGAATATATATATATATATATATATACACACAATAAAAAATAGTAATAGTATAAGAAATACAGAAGTTGAATGAAGAATATATATATATATATATATATATATATATACAATCAAAAACTAATAATAGTGCAAGAAATACACAGTTTGAACGAGGAATATATATACACAGGGTGTTTCAGGAGGAAACGTCAAAACTTCGGGAGGTGATAGTATCGGTCATTGTGAGAAAAAAGTTCATATGAACATGTGTCTAGTTCTGAATGGTTACGGAGATAGAGCTGTTTGAATCTGATGCGCGCGCAGCTCTTTCTCCCCCCACGGTGGTCCCATTCAATGGCCACCAAGGTTTCCATACCTCTCTCCGTTAGATTATTGTTTGTGAGGGGGGTGAAAAGTCAAGTTTACAAAAGAAAGGTGGATACACGAGACGAATTGCTCGCGCGCATTTTGGATGCTGCTGCCCGCATAAAGGAACATCAAGATCAACTCAGACGAACAACACGCGATCTTCGCTCGCGAGTTGCAAAATGCATTGAGGTTAACGGTGGGATTTTCGAAAACCTATTGTAAACTGTAACAAATTTGTCATTTCTGTATCTGATACCATTCAAAATGCCAATGTTTAAACATTAAATGTCAGAAACAGTAATTGGTTTCTCTTTCTTGATTACCATTAACAATGATTTTGTATTTGTAGATTCAAACAGCTCTATCTCCGTAACCATTCAGAATTAGACACATGTTCATACGAACTTTTTTTCTCACAATGACCTATACTATCACCTCCCGAAGTATTGAACTTTCCTCCTGAAATACCCTGTGTGTGTATATACATATATATACCGGATGTCCGAGAATTATCTGTACAATTTTTGGCTGTTATTAAAAGTCAACCATGAAGTGTAGAAATTCTAGTGTTGTCCCATTTTACAGAGAATCTCATTACGTTTTTTTTTATACCACGTTTTGGCAAGTTTTTTAGAAATGTACGCGGGTGACAGACATTGATGATTTAAAAGCAAGAATCACAGCTGCTATTGAGCGAATTGATGTGGATATGCTGTAGCGCGTGGCCGGACAGTTGCCTACGGACAGTTTGCCTACGGACAGTTTGCCTACGGACAGTTTGCCTACTGGACAGTTTGCCTACTGGACAGTTTGCCTACTGGACAGTTTGCCTACTGGACATTATGCCTATGGACACCATGCCTATGTGGTATATTTATCCTTACCTTATTTAACTTATTTAACTTATTTAACTTCAGATTCATGCAAAAGAATTAATTCAAAATTAAAATGTGTTGTTGCCCTTAATAGCATAAATGTCTGAAAATATATCAAGTAAGAAAGGGAAACAGAAGTTTTCACATAATGGATATTTGTATGTGTTTGATAAATGTAGCAAGCGCGACCCTTCGTTACTTTTTTGGCGGTGCGAGCAAAAGAGTCAGTGTATTATAAGGTGTATATATAATATGGGTACTTTTCCGTTATCTGCCCCATTGACGATTGGTTAGGTTCAGTCATGATATTTTCATTAAAACTATCAAAAATATCACAACTTAACCTAACCAATCGTCACTGCCCGGTTAGGTCAACTGTATGCCCTTGACGATTGGTTAGGTTAAGTCGTGATATTTTCGTTAGTTTTAACGAAAATATCACGACTTAACCTAACCAATCGCCAAGGGGGCAGATAACGGAAAAGTACCGATATTATATATACACACCTTATAATACGCTGACTCTTTTGCTCGCACCGCCAAAAAAGTAACGAAGGGTCGCGCTTGCTACATTTATCAAACACATACAAATATCCATTATGTGAAAACTTCTGTTTCCCTTTCTTACTTGATATATTTTCAGACATTTATGCTATTAAGGGCAACAACACATTTTAATTTTGAATTAATTCTTTTGCATGAATCTGAAGTTAAATAAGTTAAATAAGTTAAATAAGGTAAGGATAAATATACCACATAGGCATGGTGTCCATAGGCATAATGTCCAGTAGGCAAACTGTCCAGTAGGCAAACTGTCCAGTAGGCAAACTGTCCGTAGGCAAACTGTCCTAGCGCCGCTGCAGCGTACATGGCAACATTTGGAGTATCGATTGGATGTTTTGCGAATCACTAATGGTGCACATATCGAATGTTTGTAACAACGTTACTTTAATAAAAGAAACTTTTGAAAATACAGATTCTAAATAATCTTGTTTAAGAATTTTACGTGTGTTATCAAGAATTTTATTAAAAGATGAAATTGTACAGATAATGTTCGGACACACTGGAATTTCTAAAAAACTTGTCAAAACTTGGTATAAAAAAAAACTTAATGAGATTCTCTGTAAAATGGGACAACACTGGAATTTCTACACTTCATGGTTGACTTTTAATAACAGCCAAAAATTGTACAGATAATTCTCGGACACCATGTGTATATATATATATATATAATAAAAGATAATAATAGTATAAGAAATACACAAGTTGAACGAAGAATATATATATAACAAAAAAAATAATATATGAACATCAAAATAATAGTACAGGAGAAGTCTATATAAACATTATGTTCTCCTACGCTTAACTAAAATATTAAACTCGCACGTGATCGAGTCTACAGTTACATCATTGTTGCTTTGCACTATGCAATAAACACGATTTAAAATCATTTCACCGATGAAGTTATAGAGAGGCCTATACTCGATGTAAAGGGCATACATATCGTTCAATACTATTTTTGTGTCCACTTTACATTCGGTTGGCAAGTTAGCTTTAAACACGGGCAGAATACATTCAAAAGCACGCACAAAGAGGTCATCGTTATTAAATCATTATTAAATTCAAGTTTATAAACACACCTTTCCAATCGAGGGCTTATTCTTAACGATCCGAGCTTTTCAATCGTGAACTCTTCTTCACATTGCATAGCGGCAGTTGAAATAATCTTCTAAATCGTAACGACAGCTGCTCACCGTAGACGAAATCTCATGGAATTCGAAAAGCATTTAGGGGTGCCTCGAGTCACATGAATGAAACTGTCGCGCGGAAGAAATTTCAAGAATGAACGAGTTTCGACAACGCTTCAAAAACAAAAATGTTTCGAGAATGCAAGTGTATTATATAATTTAAAAGAATTGTTTCCTTTATTTCATACTATAGTTTATGCAAATCGATTAATTTATTTCATTAAATTAAAATTTTCATAAATAAATCGTTAAATAATATGATGTGTATCAATCTTTGGATGATCAGCTTTTGGTGCTTCAAGTTCATTTTGCATACGACTGCCTGACTGAAAACAACGCTTCGAAGTTCTCTCCCGATTCTTTTAAGATATCTAAGGTAATATTTTTTATTTTGATACATTGATTATATTATTATTCGAAATTGTTCTAGAAAAGTTTCATTAATTGTTGGCATAGTTTGATGTTTAAATTATATAAATTTGGAACTGAATTTGATTTCCTATGATAATATATATACGAGTATATAAATATATATACAGGGCCGTCAAGAGGGGGGGGTCAGGGGGGGGCCAGGGTGTCTGGGGGCCCGCAGGAGAATAAAAAAAATCGTAAAAAAATAAATAAGGATCATAATAATCATTAAGAAATTGTGACGTTTTTTTCATTCAGAGCTCCTTACATGTAATTTCTTACATGTAATATCTGAGTATCCTAAAAGTCAACACTAAAATTCATCAATCTGACACATTTTTTCAAATGTAGGCGTGGAATGCATGGGACCATCATCTGGTCCAGATATCCTCCTATTCTCCCGCTTCAAAGAGACGTGGAATACAATTTGCCAAAATAAGTACAAGACCCTGTCAGACCTTCCATCGAGTCTGAATGAGAATCGACAAGAACTGATCGCTTGCTGGAATCTATATCTGACAAAACATCAGCCGAGGGATGATTACCGTGAATTCTTGGAGTTGTCGATTACAATCCTTGGAGGTAATTTACCTAACTTTAGGTTTCGGCGACCTGGAGCACTTCACCGAGCACGTTGGATGGCAAAAGTAATTTATTCATTAAAAATCCTGCTGCTTTCCCATCAGTTCAGACTTACAACTCGTGAAATGTCTGGCTTAAAACGACTTGTATTTTTTGCCCTGGAGTTATATGTCAGCGCGTGGTTCACGGCCAGCAGTCCTTCATCTGCTCCCGCGAACGATTTGAAGCTTCTTCAAGACCTAGCAAAGTACCACGATGAAAAGATCTCAGCATCCTGCCTTAGTGTCCTCGGTCGTCACTTATGGTACCTCAGCGAGTACTTGATTGGTCTCGCACTCTTTGATAAAGGTATCAATGCAACGACGAAAAGAATATCGCTCGATCAATCCTCGAAAAAGAAGCTGCTGAAGATCCTCCAAAGCGAGCCCCAATACCTGCTGTTTCTTCCATTTCAACAAAGCAGCTCTCGGACTTTGCCTCGAAAGGATCAAAGCTTCTCTTTGAACTTCTAAAAATTAATGATGGTTTCTTGTCCAAGGAACCAGAGACCAGGCCGGACGACGAAGATTTCAAGACTGGTTTGACTATAGTTGAAGGACTAAAAGTCGTCAATGACATGGCAGAGAGGGGAATTGCCTTGACCCAGGCCTTCAATCCAAAGATTACGAAGAATGAAGAACAGCGCCAACATCTCTTGCAGGTTGTTGAGGATCATAGGAAGTCTCAGCCTGGTACATTGAAAAAGGGGTATGGCTTGAGGAAAAGCAAGAATTAATGGGTGGTCTACAATTGAATGAAAGACACCCTGGAATATATTTAGTAAATATATTATTTACTTATTACGATTGGAGTAAGCCTGCACTTAAACCTTATGAACTAAAATTAACGTATATTTACATTAATTAAAAAAAATATTAATTTATTTTTACTAGGTAATGAATAATTAATTTTTGTTATAAGGAGAATTATTTACCTCACTTGAGACACCCTTAAATATTATCTGAATGACCTAATATTTACAGTACATTGTTTTCTCATGTAGTAGCAGCATAGAACAAATGGCCAATAAAAAACTTCAACTTTCGATTTTTATTGTCACCCTAGCTCAGCCCTGTACCGCTCAAGTCCTTTGTACCAAAGTTCATGATATTTCGAAGAGTCTAAACCTTTTAAATAAGCATCCAGTTCCAGACCATTCTTGCCTTGTTCAGTCCTACACACGGTAAACCGTCGAGCAGAGCGGTGTATTCAAGAACCGTATCAAAATAAAGCATATCCGTAACACGCGCGTCTAATATAGGTGTGCAGGAGTGAGTCACACCATAAGTTGATGAATCGTCTACGGTGTTGTTCCAACGTGAAAAAATCATGTGAATACTTGAATCCCATGATATCAGGCAATCGTTTAGAGAATTTTTCCGGCACATGAAGTAATATCGGTTTTAATGTTTTATCAATCCCACTCCCCAGTGTGCGCACCAAACATTTTCGTTCAGGGGGATTTTCACGAACTAAACACATTTTATTCACACTTCAGCGCACTATTTGAGAGAAACATGTGCCCATATTTTTCCTTTCTCCTTAGCAAGCGATACTCGTCTCTAAATTCTATTAAAAACTCACGCAAGCCTTTAGCCACAACCTCACTGCAAACCTCGTCATAATATATATTAATATAGTTGTAAAAGTATTTGAAACTATCCATTATGACAAGATTTACATTCTCAGCCGCAGGGTACGAGTAGTCGATATGATGCAACATGACATATTACATGACATATTACAAGACTCACTAATCATAACCGTTGCATCTCTTCTGCACGTGTTGTTTCTGCCACTTCACGGTATATGTAAGCTTTTATGCAGTTTAGTCCTACAACATAGTCCATTACATCGTTTGTACCACGAAATCCTGCATTGCTCTCGCCACAATAACCGTAGAGTATTTGGACCTCTTGTTCCTCACGCTTCGCACGGTTTAATGTAGCCCTAAGAGTCTCAAAGGAGGGAGGAATAGGGAGTTTTTCAGTATCCACCATATCTTCACACTTTATCGAATACCACTTCATAAACGTCGTGCACGCAATATTAAAGGAAGCCATCACTATTTTTCGTCTACGTGAGATTTCAAATGCACGTCTGAGATCTAGGGATTGCAGCGGTCAACTGAGCACGAACGGGTAGAGATATGCCCTGGTAGTAGCAGGAGTCACGTGATCACTGATCGAGCACAGAGGGGGCGGAGCTTAGGACATTTCCTGTACATGCGCGCGCGCACACACACACACACACACACACACACACACACACATACACACATACACACATACACACACAAAGGAGAAAATGAAACGCTAATTGAAACACTATTTATTTAATAAACACTTCCTCGAATTATTCAAGGTGAGTATATATATATACAAATACGTGTAATAAATAAAATAAACATATCGTTAACAAGTAAATAGACACATGTACTCTGTATATATAACAATTAAGGATTATGGTATCCAAAGGGTACGGTATCATAGGTAAAAGGCACCTGGTAACGTTTCCTATAGGTGTTACGGCACATCTTCGTACCACTAAGTTCCTTCACGCTCCCCAGCTTCTGCGCCCGAAAATTGTGGGTCCCTACAATCAGTTGGGGCGGTTGGTCACCCTCATCTTCCAAGCATACTAGATCCTTCAACGAGTCAAAGTTAATGACCTCTCAGCTCGCCTGGTTGAGCGTGATACCCTTAGCCTTCACGATATATTTCGGAAGTAGGAACATTGCCAGCCGGAAAATTTCCAGGCGGAAAATTGCCAGCCGGAAAATTGCCAGTGAGGAAAATTGCCAGTGAGAATATTGCCAGCCGGAATATTGCCAGTGAGAAAAAAACTAAAATTCACAAAAAAGGATTTATTTATTAAAATATTATTATTTAAAATTTTAAAATACTAAAACTTGTTAAGGAAAGGAAAGCCTCAAAAAGTATGAAGATTATAAGCAATAGATCGAAGAAATGTCAATTTATCTTCTTCATTATACTGACGGATGACTTTCTCCAATCTGTCATTGATATTTTTGTACTTTTTGGCAGTATGTCTCTCTTCCCCTCTTTCGAAGTGCAATTTCTTGGTCTGAGCTAAAGCCTTTTCGTTAAAGCTAACGAAAATATCACGACTTAACCTAACCAATCGTCAAGGCCGTACAGAGGACCAAACCTGGCATTCAATGAACCTAACCGGGTATTCAATAATTTTACCATAGGTTTCGATATATATATATATATTATATATATATATATATATAATGACGTAATGATCTTGATGACGTCATTTAATTTTTTAAAATTAATTATTTAATTTATTAACACCCAGGTGCACAACCTGGGGACCTAATCAATATGTGTGTGAAGGTTCATGTTTGTAACTGCTTCCATTTTGGAGTTATGGCTGGAACACACACACACGCACACACACACACACACAAACACACGTCCTTTTTCTCAATTACTTTATTTCTTACTTTCTAAATTTTTACATATTTTTGTCACTGGCAATTTTCTCGCCTGGCAATATTCTCACTGGCAATTTTCCCCACTGGCAATTTTCCGCATGGCAATTTTCCGCCTGGCAATATTCCGACTGGGAATTTTCCATACACGTATATTTCATATCCTCCCCCACCCTCACCCGTACCCCATAAGTTTTTGGTCTTGTTGAGACAAAAGAGTCGGTGTATGCGATGTCTCTATAATCATCATTGATCTCATTACTCAACTCTCCGAAGAATTCACCAATAGGCGGCATGTATTCACCTTCCCTCGCTGTGAATATCACACTATCTGTGTCGGCGTACAGAACTCTCCGCCCAAGAGAATGCAATAGACCCCAAAGTTTGATGCGTGCGTATGCCGTTGTGAAGCTGGCTACAGGTATGTTTGTAACACGGGAGGTGTTTGTGGCCAATTCGGTAATGTTGTACATTATTATGTACGTATTACCTACATTCACGATCTCCATGACCACTTTATCGGGAGCATTGGCATAATCCCACACCTCGTTATAACTTTGGGTTAGGTGAACATTCCCCTTGCCTGTATTCTGTGCAAATTTTTCCCAAAGACTGTTTAGATACAACTTTGCACTAAAGCGCTTGCCCGGGTTCTTTACAATTTGGGAATGGTCAAGTTGTATCCCTTCACGGTCACAGTAACGTTGAACATAAGCCGATTTTTCATCTTCGGTATCAAATTCTCGCGGATACCCTGATGCTTCTACCTTATCCTTCAAAAAAGTGTTTATATATTAGGGTGGGGTGCGGGCATGCTTTATGTATAACCTGTCTGCTGCTGTATGCGTATGAGCCAGTAAATAGCCTTGTGCCCATAATTGGGAGGGTTGTTTCTGTGAATGACGGCTAAGATATCTTTAGGCATGAAATTGTTCTTGAACACCGTAAAGCACAATGAGGCGATCGTGGTTGCGACTTGCAACGGATCGCATTTGAAACGGTTTATGTACAGTACATCCTTCTAAAGGCCTGGAAACATATTCTAAGCACGCGCACATCATTCACGCAATAACGCTCCCATTCATCAGCTATATTGTAAGGATTAGATTCATTAAAATTGTTGTAGTAGCGGTCAAAATATTCACGTTCACCTGTACTCATACAATCATAGTTAAAGTAATGTTTGGGCGGGGGTAGTCCTACGTAATTTAAAGTATCGATTGTGAGGAAAGTGAAACTTCGGCAGCTAATAAATAAATAATAATAAAGTGTGAATAATAAAGTGTCTTTAAACTGTACATTAGCTCTTATTTGCGTCTGTATAAATTTGTTTCCTCTTTTCAAGGATCACCTGTAAATATCTCAGATGAATCAAGCAGCTCCTTATAAAGGAACTGTGTGTCAAATTTTTCCCCGTTATGAGCAAGAATATACACAGTCATTTTTTTTAACTTCTCCGCTAACTTGACGATTGCACACTGTCGCGTGCAATCGTTTTAAAAACGTTTGTCCGTTTACCACACATGTGACACTCATCACACTCGACTTCCATGCACTCATCGCAGATAGTCTGTCTTACAAGTAGATGTGGGATAACATCTTTGGTTTCAGCAACGTGTATGTTTCTATATCATAGTACACAGCTATACAAAGTCTATTTTTAGGTTAAGCATATATGCATACATAGCATACATGCTTTACACCATCCACCTTATATTTCTCATGCATGTAGGACAGTGAATTTCACCATATTTATGCTTGAATTTGCCCCAATTATACATCATATGAAACATACCATATTCACAGATTCTTATTTTCCTGCACGTGCCAATTGACTTATGGAACTCAAAACAGTTATTATTGAGAAATGGTCGTCTACACGCATTACATCTCTATTCTTAGCTTCAACTACACGACTTTCACATTTGGTGCTTTTACACTGCTCACATACCATGTGGCAATCCTTACAATGTTTCACTATATCTTCCGCAAACTTGAGACATCCTTTACACAAATCATGATACCTTCAATACTTTCGACTTTTATCATAACTCGCGTAAAGAGCCCTTATATTACGGATGGGGAGATACGTTGAACCTGACAATCCTAAAATAAGAATTATATTCGCAGAACCATGATATTACTTTTAATTAGGGATGTGCCAGATATCCAGTAAGTATCCGGTATCGGGCAAATTTCTGGATGTCCTTTATCCAGCCGGATACTACTACTATCCCACCGGATACCCCATAATATCTCTACGATAAATAAATCAAATGAGAAAGTAAAAAAAAAAAAATTTAACAGATCTACGCTGTTACAGATTAATTATTTTCATCAGCTAATTTTTTTTATGGTTTAGTGACAACAAATTATATTGTACCTATTACGATAACTTTTAAAAGAATACTATCAAATTGAGAGGAAAACTTTCTATTTTTAAGCTAAAAAAAAAAGGGATTTTAATATGGCTAGGAATTACAATTAACTAGTATTGAAAATTTTTAAAAATTTAATTTTTCCATGATGGAAATCAGTTTTTCCGCATTTTCAGGAGACAAACTATTTCTATTATCTGAACAGATTCTTCCTGCTGCACTAAAAGTCTTTCCGAGTAAAGCGATCTCGGTGGAGCACTCAAATATTTTAATACTAGAAATTTTAAATTGAACGATCTACTTTTTATACTAACTTCTAAGTGTGTCACCTTTATTTCACCTTTAAAATTCAGTTTTTAATTTACAAGATAACATATTAAAATTAATAATCAGCCAAATTAACCTCCACAAAAACTGAATTCCTTCATCTCTCTTTTCGTCATAATCTTTCACACGACAATCCCCTTACCTTCAGTAATACACAACTTAATCCTTCCTCTTTTCTTAACATTCTTTGTGTTTCCTTTTCTCGTGATCTTTCCTGCAAGATCACGTATACTCTCTTTTCAAAACAGCTTCTAAAAGGTTAGGTAGACTGCACTGGCTGCGCAGTTTCTTCACATCCACTCAGTTGCTGTCTCTGTACAGGGGTCTTGTCCGCACCTGTATGGAGTACGCTTCTCGTGTGTGGGGTGGCTCAATCCACACAGCTCTACTTGACCGGGTGCAGTCAAAGGCTTTCGGGTGCAGTCAAACGCTTTTCATCTCATCAATTCCCCGCCTCTTACTGAATGTCTTCAATCGCTCATTCTTCGCCGCAATGTTGCCTCACTCTCTCTTTACTATCGCTATTATAACGGACTGCTCTTCTGAACTCCCTAACTGCGTGCCTTTTCGTTTAGAGAGAGCACGCAGTACCAGACTTTCGACATATTCTCATTCCTTTTCTAATGTAAGGGTTAATGGGTATTTTTAATCTTTTATCTACTCACCCAGTCAACTTTGGAAACAATTTTCCTGAATCCATCTTTCCCCCTGTCTATGACCTTCAATCTTTCAAACGCAGACTGTTTAGGCATCTCTCAAACCTTGGACCTTGATTTTGACTCTCTTCTTCCTCTATGGAAGGGGCTTTTTTGTGGGCATTCCCCCTTGGCCCCTCCTTCCTGCATAAAAAATCCATATATTATACTAATGAGCAAATTTAAAAATATATAACGAACTACATGACTTAAATTACATAATTCAATTTTAAGCCATTGTGATAGATCTGAATTTTGTGCAGTTATTTCAGCCAGCCGCAGCCCTCAATTCTGAATACACAATTTAGACATATTGTTATAAGAGATAGTTATAAAAAGGAAAAACTAATCAGAGACAAACATACAATGCAACCACTGACATAGTAGATACAAGATGGTTCTGCTTTATATATGATATAATATTTAGTTAATACACAATATATGATATACATGCTTAAATTAATCTTAACATTCCAATGTTGGACAATGCTAACTTTACCAAACAAAATTTTCATGTGAAATACAATCATTTGTGATTATACCAAAAAAATAAAAATATCACAGAAAAAATCTGGAAACACAAGCATAAATTTTTTTAGAAAATCACCAGAAATACGAGTGAGTGTTTCATAATTTGTGGTACCTGTACATTTTGATAAACAATTGTTTGACAAATTAATAAAACTAGTTCCAGTCACGCCATGCATAAATAGTCTGACGAACAAATGTATGTTTTATCCCTAACAAAGTACTATACGACCAAATACAGGATATCTGGTGCCCGGCAAAACCATTATCCGCACATAACTGTTTTTAATGTTATAAAAACTAAGTTATACAATTCCATCGCAAAAGCTCTAATCAGTCGGCTGATATTAATTTCAACAATAGAGGAAGTACAAGAATTTAAGTATTTGAGTCAAATTATCACCAGCTCCTTCCATGAGTGATCACTCAGACATTAGAAAACAATTTCGAAGCCTCTGTACTAAAGCAAACATGATTATAACGAACTTCCGATTCTGTACAAGTGAATTATAAAAAAGGTTCTGGCAGAACTATACATAAGTTACTCCCAAGATGCTCAGCTTCACAAGCGTTTGCTAACCACAATGTCTCGAGCTTTCCAGCGGTAACAAGATGCGCTCAGTACAGTCTAATGCAAAGAATGAAAAAATCAACCAACCCAATTGTCCAAGCTATTTATCATCCTGCCATACGTCATCTAAATGTATGGACTTCATGGTATGAAAACGTTTGTCTGCAGCTCCACTTAACTTCGACAATTAAATTTTTCATTAATTCTGTTTCTATCCTTAGTATTTGTAGTTTTATTTTTATTTTATTTTATTTTACTTTTTCATTGTTTAAATTTGTATTACACTATCTAACAAAATTTTGGAAAATTTGTGTTTATCTTATTTTTTTTGGTGTTTCTTTATGTTTTTGGGTGCGCTGAATTAAAAAATCGCATTAGTTTTCTCGTGAAAACTCTAGTTTCTTCTGAAAACCATAATCTATTCTTTGTACCTAGTGGCTTATCAGAGCAAACTCACAATGAAGAAAAGGAAAGGAAAATAAATATATTTCATATTTAAAGATACATAATGTGTATATATAATGTATATAATGTGTATATATAATGCGTATATAATGTATATAATTTAGGCCGGGCTGAAACTATACTTTTTGTTTGATTTTAATTTATCAGAGTGACTAACAGGTGGCTTTTGATATAAAAATAAGATTCCTGAAAAAAATAATTGGTGGCCACCAACGTGTGTCCGGCCACCACCGTTTTTGTAAAAACATCTAATGCTGCACTAGCAAAATCAGAAAAATGGCAATATCTCTTCTTCTGAACATGCTAGAGAGATGGTTTGCATACCAGACGATGCAGAATTTGATTTACAACACATTATTAAGAGTGGTATGTTTTTATAAAACTTTAGTTTTTGAGTTATTTTAGAAAAACTAATTTTTTGGGCCCATAGACCCCCTTTCAACTGAATGTCAACACAATAAAACATTCTCAAGCTGCAAATTGACATGTATTAGTGGTTTTCAATCAGCAATCAAAATCAATCAAAATCAGCCATTTTAAATTCATTGAAAATGCTTTTTGACATTCCAAAACGCCAAACATTAAATTATACAATTAACAAATTGTCATTTTGTCATATTTTAGCATGATAAATAATAATCTAGAACTTAAAATATTTTTTAGACACAAAATCTTTCATTAATTTACGTGATCTAATTTTGTTTCTAATAAGACCATCTCTACGCTCATGACCTACAACAGCCAAGGATGCTTCAGTGACAAGCTTGATGTGCCTTTCAACATTCTGACTGTGGCACTCGTGATCCAGTTTCAATGCGGTATTAATGATATCACGCAGTTCATCATTACTGAATTCTTTTAATACAGGTGGAACAGTTTCCCATTGGGACATAGCAGACAGCTTGTGGTATGCAGAAGCTTTGAAATTGATGATTGGCTTTCTAAAGACCCTAACATTCTCATCTATAGCAGGATATTCATCAGTACCACCTTCATGATCCTCTTCATTCTCATCATCACTTTCAATTATTCCACCTGCAAAATCATTGCTACTACCAGATTCATCATCAAAATCCTCTATAACTCCCCTCAGACACAGAACTTTATTGACAGCACACCTCCTCACCTCTTCATCTTCATCAGCCAGCATTCCAACTAAAATATTTTCACCATGAGCAAAATAGCTGTTATTGTTTAATACGTCATAACAAATTTCTCTAATTTTCCTGTCAGGGAATTTATTTACTCTTTGGATCATATTGAATAGGTTTCTTGACCCATCACTTAGCCTCTTATTAGCCTTGATATTGAACCAACTGTGAAAGTATACTTTGATGATGAATTCTACTATGATTTTGAGGTTCTTACTGGGTCTTTTTTGTGAAACATAAAAGCGAAGAATTCTACAGGCTAAGGTGAGCCATCGAGAGTGATTTAGCAGGCCAACTTCTAAGAGTGCAAGGTCTTCATCCACTTCACCAGTAATAATTGCCCAGCAGATGCAGTATCCATAGTATTGGTCTGTTGATAAATTATTGACCACCTCATTTGGTAGAAGCACAAATGCAGGATAAGGTATAGATTTGAAGTCCACAACATTCCATTCTGACACATCCCCATTGAGCTGAGAACCAATAGGGCCAGAAAATTTGTCTGGACTTTTTGTTGTCCCATCTAAAGTTATGAAGATGTGTCTAAGTGGCAATTCATTTAGATGCAGAAGACAAATATCCCACTGAAGAGGTTGCCCTAAAAACATTTCCAAATATCTGATTGACCCATGCATATGTCCTGTGTTAGTATTTGTCCCATCTGCTTTAACTAAGTTTAATTTGGCCTCAAGTTCTGTCCCTTTAATGATCTTATAAATGCCATGAGCAATGTCAATGCCTTTGCCACTCTCCGGGGTAAAATGGTCGAGGTAGAAATCATCTGAAAATAAATGTAATTAATTTTACAATTAAATAAAAATGAAAAAGGAAGGAATAAAGTTAACTGGACAGTTGTCACTTAAAAAGAAAATTTTTTAAGTAATTGAAATATTACTTTATAGTACAGTAATATAACAGCATAACGCCTATAACTGTATGACAATCATTTCCATTTACCTGGCTCTCCAGTAATGACATAATGTTCCTCTAGGATTGTGGATGTATAATACTTTTCATTTACTTTGTTAACAGCAAGTGTAGCATCCTTTCTACCGTCAAAGCCAATGCCAGTCACTTTTTCAAATATCACTTCTTCTTCCTTCTTCCTTTCAGCTCTCAATTTAGCTCTCTCCCTTCTCAACTTGTTTCTGAAAAGTATTTCAAAAATATTGGCCATGCATTACTGCATTAGCATTATACAAATATACAAAATACAAATGTCAGTGTCCTGTTTGAAACTAATTAATATAAATACAAAATAGAAATTTTGACGCTAATTAAAAATAATAGTAAATCTGGTGATTTAGAACTTATAGCAGAAGCTAAGAAATGTAATATCTAGAGTGATTAAAAACATACTTATCAATAACATTTTGTATGTTATCTGGGGTGATTACTCCAAAGTCCACCAATGTAGCAGAACCAATAGCCGCTCCTGCTCTATCACTTACTTGATATCTGTTAGGATATTTAAAGTAGATTTACATATCTATTGTCAATGAATAATTTATTGGTAATCTTAATCTCTTAGTCACAATGATTTCACTTTAAGCTGTATTAAAAGATTTATCTTTCAGTACTATACCTGTCACATGCTTCAGCTAATGAGCGTAATCTAGTTCTGTTCTGTAATGTTGAGACTTCTGGAACATAGTCTGCATCAAATGAATCATTACAACTGTCGCTATCTGTCAACTCAGGAATGTCCATAGGTTCAGGAGGATGAGGAGGAGGAACTGATTCTTTTGCTTTTTGAGATTGAATAACCCGTGATTTGAATTTTAAGTCAGTGGCTGTTTCTGGGACTTCTTTCAGGGTACAGTAACCATGCCTAGTTGTTTTCTGGTCCTACAAAGTGATTATATTTCATTACACTATAATGTATCTTTTATCTATGGGTCTCTATATGTAAATTGAAATTCTTACAAAAATGAGAAAATACTAAAATATTACTTATCATTAACATCATTAATAGTGTATTATTGATATTACTAACTTATTAAATGCACTTTAAAAATTGTAGCAAATTATTAATAATTGATAATATTAATAATTGATAATTAATTAATATTAATTAATAATTTACAACTTGAAATTCAATCAACAGACCTACCTCATAAAACTGGTAATCAGATTCAGTCATTTTTAGTAAGTGCTTTTTCTCTGTATCTGCCAACAGTTTGTGATCATGTTGATATATGTCAAATAAAACGTTTACAGTTTTCAGAAAATCATCCAGATCTTGATGATATTTAGGTCCCCTTTTCTTTTTGTCATACTTCAGAAGGCGGTTGAATTCCTTTATTTGGGTTTTCAGTCGGCTCTGTATGGCATTTACTGATATTGGATAAACATTATATGTGACCCACAATTTATGCAATTCCTCAGAAGTAGCTCTCAGTACAGCATCTGTTTTATAGTCTCCGAAACACAAACACCTTTCAATAACTTGCTTCAACGTAGGCAATTTCCCTAAAGGAAACTGTTCTGCTGGCATAAAACGTACATCACCAAGTACTTTAGCAACTGTTTTCCTTGTAGAAGTCATACTTTATATTGCAAATGTTGAATTCAATGACAAATTGCAGTTGGAAACTTATAACAAAGGCACCTGAAAAAAAACAAGTTTTCAATTTATTACGTTTAAAAAAAGTTCATGAAGCAGCCCCACCCTCTATTCTTTAATCAAGCATAATGGATGCAAGATAACAAGGAAAAGTCATATCATGTGATCACTATGTCCATGTCAACATCCTTTTAGGGCAATGTTAGTAATCAAAAAGCCAAATCATGCTTATTTTAGAATTTCTTTTGTCACTAAGGTCCGTCGAAAGGGGGTCTATGGGCCCCAAATATTAGTTTTTCTAAAATAACTCAAAAACTAAAGGTTTTATGAAGAAATACCACTCATAATAATTTGTTCTAAATTAAATTCTGCATCTCTTGGTATGCAAACCATCTCTCTAGCATGTTCAGAAGAAGAGATATTGCCATTTTCCTGATTTTGCTAGTGCGGCATTAGATGTTTTTACAAAAACGGGGGTGGCCGGACACACGTTGGTGGCCACCAATTATTTTTTTCAGGAATCTTACTTTTATATCAAAAGCCAACTGTTAATGACTCTGATTAATTCTATCTTAGGTTTCAGCCTGGCCTAGTATATATAATGCACACAAATAAGTTATAATATGCACACAAATATGCTCACAAATCTAAACGGATAATGCTTAAAAAAGTACATTTGAGCGACTTTTTCTCTTGTAGTCCCGTGGATTATCTCGTATTAAATACCAAATAAGTCGCCCATCATAGCTTCGTCCCATTTTCCCTGATATCTCCTCTCCATGGTTTGGATATCTTGGTGAAAACATTCACCATGTTCTTCACTTATGTCACCCAAATTTGGTCTGAAAAATTCTAAATGCGAGTCCAGATAGTGTAACTTCAGGGACATTCTACACCCTAACCTTTGAAAGTGTTTGAGTAGATTTTCTACTAGCTCTTTGTAGTTGTCGTTCTTCTTGTTACCTAAAAATCCATGGACTACAAGCCGAAATGACTGCCAAGCAATTTTTTCAAGAGCTGTCATTTTTTCAGTAACTCTTTAGATGCTAACATGCGTCTGACTTGAGGTCCAACAAATATGTATCCCTTGAGTTTAGCTTCAGAAACTTTGGGAAACATTGAACGTATATGATAAAGAGCATCACTTTCAGCATCCAAAGCTTTGATGAATTGCTTAATAAGACCAAGCTTGATATGCAGCGGGGGTAGCAAAATTTTGTTTGTTGGAACAAGGGCTTCGTTAAAACATTGTGTTTGTCTGGATTAAGCTCATTTCTCACGGGCCATTCCTTTCTGACAAAGTGCTCACCATCTGCTCTGCTATCCCAAAGGCAGAGGAAACACGAATATTTAGTGTAACCGCCCTGTAGTCCAAGCAGGAATCCTAGCATTTTGAAGTCTCCACATATATCCCATCTATGTTCATTGTAGTTTATTTTGTCTAGAAACTGCTTTACATTTTCATATTCTTCCTTCAATTGAACCGAATGAGCCACAGGAATAGATGGAAACATGTTTCCATTATGTAGTAGGACGCCTTTTAAACTTCTAGTTGAACTGTCGATAAACAAACGCCAATCAGCAGGGCTGTATTCAATTCCTATCTCAGCAAAAAGGCCACTCACATCACAGCAGTAGCAAAGAGAGCTCGATGCAAATCGGGAGTAGAAAGAAGCGTATCGCAAATGCCTATTCCTGTAGAAAGAGATCTTGACACTTGAGTCCAAAAGATTCCACTCTTTAAGGCGGGACGTCATAATTTCTGCATTGGTTTTCGTAAGGTTCATATCTCTGACTAAGTCGTCTGTCTTTCTGGTTGGGGAAATGGGATGACGTATTGGAGCTTGCCTCGAAATCAGCATCTTCATCTTCATCGGAGGATATTAAAGGCGTTTTTTCTATTTCCTCCATGGTGGGTGGGCATGGAACGGGTAAATCTTCATTATGGGGGACTGGGGCAATAGAAAATGGAATATTTGGATATAGGACATTTTTTCGACCTCTACCTCTCTTGTAGAGTGAAATGTCTACCATACCATGCAGAAGTAGCAATCATCGTGATGATTGGTTTGCTCCCTCCAAATGCGAGCAATAGCAAACGGCATGCCTTTACTGGTACCTCGCAGCCATCCTTCTAATGTGGAATGGCAGCTTCCACAGCAAAAGTGAGGTGCCTATGTTTATTTTGATCGCCCATGGGCATGCCAAAGTAAGCGTGATATGCTGTACAAAACTTCGTTTCTCTGTCAATTTCGTGCTTTACTTGCTTTGGATTGATGTAATGGCCGCAAACATAACAAAATGAATCTGCAGATTGTCTACAGAGCCTATTGGTAGCCATCACCATATAATTCTAATTCAAATATCTGAAAAATACAAAAAAAACATTTTATAAACAGAAATAAGAAACCAAATGTGTACAAATATTTAATAATGGGCCTTAACCAATAAAGACATTACTAATAAACCCCAGTTTTGCGGACATTTTGAATTTTGCACTTGAAATTACTTTTGCTATCTCAGAAAAATGCCTTAAAAATGGAGAAAAAGTAAGATTTCTAAATTTGACCATATCATAAAAACTGTAGTTTTCCGAGCAAATTGATGCCAAATCTGTAATCAGCGTGGCCGAAACATATACGAGGGGCGGTCAGAAAATAATTTTACACGGCGTATAATTTCGTAACTAAAGGACCTACATTGATTATGTTTGCATCAGGTGAATTCGTTAATCATTGTTGGCAACACTGCACGTCGATTCGGCTGCCACCTACTGTACATTGGTTATATAAGTCAGTTGAACATGGCGGCTCGACTGGAACAGTTCCCTGTCCTATGGAGCAGTCCAGGAGGTTTACTTTTAATGGCCGCTCGTGAACGTTCCAGTGTTGAACAATATGCAGCTGCATTGATTGTTGTGCCTTTTTGCATGAAGTCTGCAAGCAAAACGCCTTTGTGGTCCTAAAACACGGTAACCATCACTTTGCCAGCGGACCTCACAATCTTGAACTTCTTTGGTCACGGGGACCCAGGGTGTTTCCATTCCATGCTGGCATGTTTTGTTTCCGGAGTACGGAAGTACTCGGAATATCGTTGCAGAAATGACAGGGCACTGTTCCAGTCGAACCGCCATGTTCAACTGACTCATATAACCAATGTACGGTAGATGGCATCCGAATCGACGTGCAGTGTTGCCAACAATGATTAACGAATTCACCTGATACAAACATAATCAATGTAGGTCCTTTAATTACGAAATTATACGCCGTGTAAACTTATTTTCTGACCGCCCTCGCAGAAAAGATCGAAAAATCAACATAAACAAAAAATTGTTGCAAAGTGTTATCATTATTTCTCATATGGACTAATGGTCTGACAATAAACTTTTTCATTTAATTTTCATATATATATATATATACACACACACACACACACTTTTTTTTTAACTTGTATCAACTTGTAAAGAATTCATCAAAATGTTTTGAAAATGTTTCAAGATTTCTTTTGCATTAAAAATACTTTCAAAAGTGATTTTTCTTTTAAAAAATGTCTTTACATGTTTGTCAATTTTCTTTGCAAAAGAAAATGCAGTTATATATATATATATATATATATATATATATATATATAATATATATATATATATATATATATATATATATATATATATATATATATATACATACATACTGTATATACTTATTTATTTATTGTGTGTGTGTGTGTGTGTGTTCATCTATTCAGTTCGCATCATATAGGATATTAGATTGGAAATTTGCCATTTAAAAATAATATCAATTGATAAAAGTTGGAATAATGCAGGTGAAATACATTGAATGCATTTACTGCTGATTCCGTGGGCATTACGCGAAATAGAAGTAATACTATTGCTTATGAAAGCCTTCGGCTCGGCATTACAATGGGTGGGTAATGCGATATTGAAGGCAAGAAAATTGGGCGCATCTACCGTGGAAATCTATTTGACGTTGGTCATTGCCAAACAGCTGCTCTCACCAGCCTTACTCGCGCCTACTTATAGCGATACACACACGTATACATGTATAAATAATAACCGATAAGACTTAGGCGCGCGTGTTGTGTGTGTGTGTGTGTGTGTGTGTGTGTGTGTGTGTGTAGTAAATATACACATCATTTCATTGGAGAGCGAAATCCCCTAGCCCGCTTAACGCCATCGCAAAAACCACTGAGGGGGGGGGGGCTTCCCTAAAGAGCATAAAATCTTTTCAAATGATGGTAGAAATTGTGTGTAAATTGATCGTGAACCAATTGGAAAGCAGTGACCAGTTTTCAAACATTTACTCGTACGCACACGCAAACTTATGCATGTACATACCACTGTCTTCATGGTTACATTTTATAGAGGTATAAAATAAGAAAAACTGCAAAAATATTAATGAGATAGGGAGAGAGAGGAATGGAGTTAAGGGTACCATTGTTGAAAGGGTTTCAACCCCTGTTCAAAAGTGCTCCAACCCCTCGAAAACGAAGCAGAACAAAAAGGAAAGAAAAATAATTACGAGAAGGTAGAAGGTCCCATTAGCATTTAAATTAAAATTATGACTTCGATAAACTGACACCCCACACACACACACACACACACACACACACACACACACACACGTGCGCATCTCCACATAAACGATGTACCGACTTTTTTAAACTATCATAATTAACCAAACTTAATTTAACCTAACCTAACCTTGGTGTCATTGAACTAAGAAGTGTTTCGGGCGTAACTGAGGGTCTGAAGGGTGTGTTCCGTAAGTCGTTAAATAGCGAGGTACTCGCTAATCTAATCTTACCTAACCTAACCACACTTTAACTAACCTCACCTAATCACTATGGCCAAAAGACTGGAAACATCTTAATTTTTTGGAATATGAGAGGTATTAACAGAAATGACATATAACAATACTGATGTATTTTTAGCACTGACAATGAATTTAGTAACATATGTCAACAGTTGTGAACTTCCTCAGAAAAAATTTAGCGTAATTATTATCAAAGGTGTGCAGAAGTGAAGTAACTGTACTTAAGTAACTGATTTATATAATTCAACTACGCTGATTTCGAATAAGATGTCAATTTTTTTTCTATCACTTAAGGATTTTCTGCAGACTGGAAGGGAAAAAACAACAACAACATAAATAAATATTATTTATTTCAATTTACATTAGGTACCTATTTCGCTTTGTTATACTAATTACAAATGCAAATGACTTTAAAAAGAAAGAAGACTATTAACGTCAATTACATATTCATCTTTATTTATCTTGAGTTTTCTTGTGAGATCTATCTATGCCTTTTAGTCTCGAATGTACGCGCTGGTCCTTTTCTTTTATGTAATAATTCTGGAGTATCCCGTTTTAACATCCAGCGGTAATCAGCCATCATGCTGATGTCCCATCTTCCCTGCTATCTCTTCTCCATTTCTTTGATGTCTTGGTGAAACCGTTCACCTTGTTCTTCGCTGAGTGCTTCGAGATTCTCAGGGAAGTAATCCAAGTGTGAATGTAAGAACTGTAATTTTAAACTCATATTACAAAACCAACTCTTTGAACTTATTTAGCATGTTGTTCACAATGTTTTGGTAATTTGGGTCCTTGTTGTTCCCCAAAAATTTGCTGGTAACATCCTTATTGTTCTTTCAAAGTGTTCATCCAAAGTCAGTTTTCTCATCTGGGGACCAACAAAAATTTCTTCTTTCAATTTTGCTTCCGAAAGAGTTGGGAATTTAACACACAGATTCTTAAAACAATCTCCATCTTCGTCCAGGGCCTTAACAAATTGCTTCATGAAGCCCAATTTTATGTGAAGTGGAGAGCATGTTTCAGCACCTGGTTTATAAGGTGTAAATCAGCCAGTTGGCTTAATCTGGCTTAGAAGACGTAATTGGCTTGTTTAGGAGTATATTAATAACCTTCGAGCGAATTCAAAGCACACACACACACACACACACACACACTCCCTCACTATATATACACTCATAGCTCTTCTATTATTACACACACACACACATATTGGCTATATATATATAGGAGCAATAAAGGAAAATCCAAAATACTTCTATAGCTATGCAAAAAGGAAAACAAAAACGCGCGCCGCTATTGGGCCCTTAAGGACGGGAAATAATGAACTAACCGACGATCCAAAAGAAATATCTGATACATTGAGAGCTCAATATGAATCAGTTTTCAGTACCCCAAAAAGTGACAAAGCGATACCTGACATAAATGCATTCTTTGAAGAGGAATTGCAAGGAGTATATAACAGACTTTGAGTTTACACCAGAAGATGTAGCGAGAGCTATAGGACAAATGAAACTACATTCAGCTGCAGGTCCGGACAATTGGAACGCATTATTGATTAAAAACTGTAAAAATGAAATAGCTACACCTTTATACTGGATATGGAGAAGATCCCTAGACACTGGGGAAATACCGAGCATCTTGAAAAGAGCAAACATTGTCCCTATATATAAAGGAGGGGACAGATCTCAAGCAAAGAACTATAGACCAGTCATTGACGTCCCACCTCACCAAAGTATTTGAAAGAATAGTTAGAGAGAAAATTTATGATTTCCTGGACACACGGGAAAGATTCAACGAAAATCAGCATGGATTCCGGTCAGGTAGATCATGCCTATCACAACTAATAGAGCACTACAACAATATCCTAGATGCATTGGAAGGCAATGACAACTACGATGTTATATACACAGATTTTGCTAAAGCTTTCGATAAATGTGACCATGGTATAATAGCACATAAAATTAAAGACATGGGAATAACAGGCAAAGTGGAAAATGGATCTACAATTTCCTTAGTGATCGTCTGCAGGTCGTAAAAATTCAAGGTATATCATCATCAGAATCGGAAGTACGCAGCTCAGTACCACAAGGGACAGTACTGGTCCCACTCCTGTTCATTATCATGCTAACAGACATAGACAGCGGAGTAAACAGCAATAGTATAGTAACATCCTTTGCAGACGATACAAAGATCAGCAGAAAAATCAGCGATGTACATAACGTGGAGGCCTTGCAGAGGGACACGAACAAAATATACAAATGGTCAGAAGACAACATGTCATTCAACGCCGAGAAATTTCAGCTCTTGAGATATGGTAGAAAAGAAGAACTTAAACAGACGGCATATTATGCTCCAGATAGACAGGAAATTCAGAGAAGCATGAAGCGATTGATCTCGGGATAATACTGACAGATGATGCGAAATTCGAAACACAAAAATCAGATAGCGATAAATAAAGCAAAAAGAGTCGCCGGACAGGTTCTAAGAACGTTCAAGAGAAGGGACAGGACAGTAATGATTCCCCTGCTAAAAACACTGATTATACCAAAACTTGAATACTGCTCAGTTTTGACGTCCCCATATAAAAAGGAAGAAACTAATAAACTAGAAGAAACGCAAAGGCATTTCACAGCCAAGATTGATGGCTGCAAAGAACTCAACTACTGGGAAAGACTACGTAAACTAAATCTGTACTCACTGGAAAGAAGAGAGAGGTACATCATAATCTACATATGGAAAATGATCGAAAAACTGGTACCAAACCTAAAACTAAACCCAATTACCATTCAAACAACACTGGAAAATAGGAAAGGCAGAATGTGTAGTGTTCCCAAATTAAAGGCACGACAAGGGACCTCCTCAACCCTGAAGGAAAATAGCTTGGTGGTCAGGAGGCCAAGACTTTTCAACCAGCTTCCTAAGGACCTCAGAAACGTAATGGGGGTCAAAGTTGAAGTCTTCAAGAAAAGACTGGATGCCTGGCTCAGGACAGTACCAGATGAGCCGGGCGTGCCTGGCTATGTACGGTGGAGAGCGCAAGAAAGCAACTCGCTCCTCCACCAGACCAGACCTAGAGGCGGGGCCACCAGCTTGACCTCCGTGTGAAGAGAGACCAACGCACGAAACAACATAAGGTTCATAAGGTAAGGTACAATAAAAAATAATAATAGTATAAGAAATAAACAAGTTGAACGGGGAATATATATATAATATATATATACACACAATAAAAAATAGTAATAGTATAAGAAATACAGAAGTTGAATGAAGAATATATATATATATATATATATATATATATATATACAATCAAAAACTAATAATAGTGCAAGAAATACACAGTTTGAACGAGGAATATATATACACAGGGTGTTTCAGGAGGAAACGTCAAAACTTCGGGAGGTGATAGTATCGGTCATTGTGAGAAAAAAGTTCATATGAACATGTGTCTAGTTCTGAATGGTTACGGAGATAGAGCTGTTTGAATCTGATGCGCGCGCAGCTCTTCCTCCCCCCACGGTGGTCCCATTCAATGGCCACCAAGGTTTCCATACCTCTCTCCGTTAGATTATTGTTTGTGAGGGGGGTGAAAAGTCAAGTTTACAAAAGAAAGGTGGATACACGAGACGAATTGCTCGCGCGCATTTTGGATGCTGCTGCCCGCATAAAGGAACATCAAGATCAACTCAGACGAACAACACGCGATCTTCGCACGCGAGTTGCAAAATGCATTGAGGTTAACGGTGGGATTTTCGAAAACCTATTGTAAACTGTAACAAATTTGTCATTTCTGTATCTGATACCATTCAAAATGCCAATGTTTAAACATTAAATGTCAGAAACAGTAATTGGTTTCTCTTTCTTGATTACCATTAACAATGATTTTGTATTTGTAGATTCAAACAGCTCTATCTCCGTAACCATTCAGAATTAGACACATGTTCATACGAACTTTTTTTCTCACAATGACCTATACTATCACCTCCCGAAGTATTGAACTTTCCTCCTGAAATACCCTGTGTGTATATAATATATATATATATATAATAAAAAATAATAATAGTATAAGAAATACACAAGTTGAACGAAGAATATATATATAACAAAAAAAATAATATATGAACATCAAAATAATAGCACAGGAGAAGTCTATATAAACATTATGTTCTACTACGCTTAACTAAAATAGTAAACTCGCACGTGATCGAGTCTACAGTTACATCATTGTTGCTTTGCACTATGCAATAAACACGATTTAAAATAATTTCACCGATGAAGTTATAGAGAGGCCTATACTCGATGTAAAGGGCATTCATATCGTTCAATACTATTTTTGTGTCCACTTTACATTCGGTTGGCAAGTTAGCTTTAAACACGGGCAGAATACATTCAAAAGCACGCACAAAGAGGTCATCGTTATTAAATCATTATTAAATTCAAGTTTATAAACACACCTTTCCAATCGAGGGCTTATTCTTACCGATCCGAGCTTTTCAATCGTGAACTCTTCTTCACATTGCATAGCGGCAGTTGAAATAATCTTCTAAATCGTAACAACAGCTGCTCATTATATAAAGAAACAATTCTCCAGGGTAAACGGTGTAGGTGAGCTCAGCCCTGTACCGCTCAAGTCCTTTGTACCAAAGTTCATGATATTTCGAAGAGTCTAAACCTTTTAAATAAACATCCAGTTCCAGACCATTCTTGCCTTGTTCAGTCCTACACACGGTAAACCGTCGAGCAGAGCGGTGTATTCAAGAACCGTATCAAAATAAAGCATATCCGTAACACGCGCGTCTAATATAGGTGTGGAGGAGTGAGTCACACCATAAGTTGATGAATCGTCTACGGTGTTGTTCCAACGTGAAAGAATCATGTGAATACTTGAATCCCATGATATCAGGCAATCGTTTAGAGAATTTTTCCGGCACATGAAGTAATATCGGTTTTAATGTTTTATCAATCCCACTCCCCAGTGTGCGCACCAAACATTTTCGGTCAGGGGGATTTTCACGAACTAAACACATTTTATTCACACTTCAGCGCACTATTTGAGAGAAACATTTGCCCATATTTTTCCTTTCTCCTTAGCAAGCGATACTCGTCTCTAAATTCTATTAAAAACTCACGCAAGCCTTTAGCCACAACCTCACTGCAAACCTCGTCATAATATATATTAATATAGTGGTAAAAGTATTTGAAACTATCCATTATGACAAGATTTACATTCTCAGCCGCAGGGTACGAGTAGTCGGTATGATGCAACATGACATATTACTGCTTGTCACAATTCATCAACAAGACTCACTAATCATAACCGTTGCATCTCTTCTGCACGTGTTGTTTCTGCCACTTCACGGTATATGTAAGCTTTTATGCAGTTTAGTCCTACAACATAGTCCATTACATCGTTTGTACCACGAAATCCTGCATTGCTCTCGCCACAATAACCGTAGAGTATTTGGACCTCTTGTTCCTCAAGCTTCGCACGGTTTAATGTAGCCCTAAGAGTCTCAAAGGCGGGAGGAATAGGGAGTTTTTCAGTATCCACCATATCTTCACACTTTATCGAATACCACTTCATAAACGTCGTGCACGCAATATTAAAGGAAGCCATCACTATTTTTCGTCTACGTGAGATTTCAAATGCACGTCTGAGATCCAGGGATTGCAGCGGTCAACTGAGCACGAACGGGTAGAGATATGCCCTGGTAGTAGCAGGAGTCACGTGATCACTGATCGAGCACAGAGGGGGCGGAGCTTAGGACATATCCTGTACATACGCATGCGCGCGCGCACACACACACACACACACACACACACACACACAACACACACACACATACACACACAAAGGAGAAAATGAAACGCTAATTGAAACACTATTTATTTAATAAACACTTCCTCGAATTATTCAAGGTGAGTATATATATATACAAATACGTGTAATAAATAAAATAAACATATCGTTAACAAGTAAATAGACACATGTACTGTGTATATATAACAATTAAGGATTATGGTATCCAAAGGGTACGGTATCATAGGTAAAAGGCACCTGGTAACGTTTCCTATAGGTGTTACGGCACATCTTCGTACCACTAAGTTCCTTCACGCTCCCCAGCTTCTGCGCCCGAAAATTGTGGGTCCCTACAATCAGTTGGGGCTGTTGGTCACCCTCATCTTCCAAGCATACTAGATCCTTCAACGAGTCAAAGTTAATGACCTCTCAGCTCGCCTGGTTGAGCGTGATACCCTTAGCCTTCACGATATATTTCGGAAGTAGGAATATTGCCAGCCGGAAAATTTCCAGGCGGAAAATTGCCAGCCGGAAAATTGCCAGTGAGGAAAATTGCCAGTGAGAATATTGCCAGCCGGAATATTGCCAGTGAGAAAAAAACTAAAATTCACAAAAAAGGATTTATTTATTAAAATATTATTTAAAATTTTAAAATACTAAAACTTGTTAAGGAAAGGAAAGCCTCAAAAAGTATGAAGATTATAAGCAATAGATCGAAGAAATGTCAATTTATCTTCTTCATTATACTGACGGATGACTTTCTCCAATCTGTCATTGATATTTTTGTACTTTTTGGCAGTATGTCTCTCTTCCCCTCTTTCGAAGTGCAATTTCTTGGTCTGAGCTAAAGCCTTTTCGTTAAAGCTAACGAAAATATCACGACTTAACCTAACCAATCGTCAAGGCCGTACAGAGGACCAAACCTGGCATTCAATGAACCTAACCGGGTATTCAATAATTTTACCATAGGTTTCGATATATATATATATATATATATATATATATATATATATAATGACGTAATGATCTTGATGACGTCATTTAATTTTTTAAAATTAATTATTTAATTTATTAACACCCAGGTGCACAACCTGGGGACCTAATCAATATGTGTGTGAAGGTTCATGTTTGTAACTGCTTCCATTTTGGAGTTATGGCTGGAACACACACACACGCACACACACACACACACACACACGTCCTTTTTCTCAATTACTTTATTTCTTACTTTCTAAATTTTTACATATTTTTGTCACTGGCAATTTTCTCGCCTGGCAATATTCTCACTGGCAATTTTCCCCACTGGCAATTTTCCGCCTGGCAATTTTCCGCCTGGCAATATTCCGACTGGGAATTTTCCGTACACGTATATTTCATATCCTCCCCCACCCTCACCGTACCCCATAAGTTTTTGGTCTTGTTGAGACAAAAGAGTCGGTGTATGCGATGTCTCTATACTCATCATTCATTGATCTCATTACTCAACTCTCCGAAGAATTCACCAATAGGCGGCATGTATTCACCTTCCCTCGCAGTGAATATCACACTATCTGTGTCGGCGTACAGAACTCTCCGCCCAAGAGAATGCAATAGACCCCAAAGTTTGATGCGTGCGTATGCCGTTGTGAAGCTGGCTACAGGTATGTTTGTAACACGGGAGGTGTTTGTGGCCAATTCGGTAATGTTGTACTTTATTATGTACGTATTACCTACATTCACGATCTCCATGACCACTTTATCGGGAGCATTGGCATAATCCCACACCTCGTTATAACTTTGGGCTAGGTGAACATTCCCCTTGCCTGTATTCTGTGCAAATTTTTCCCAAAGACTGTTTAGATACAACTTTGCACTAAAGCGCTTGCCTGGGTTCTTTACAATTTGGGAATGGTCAAGTTGTATCTCTTCACGGTCACGGTAACGTTGAACATAAGCCGATTTTTCATCTTCGGTATCAAATTCTCGCGGATACCCTGATGCTTCTACCTTATCCTTCAAAAAAGTGTTTATATATTAGGGTGGGGTGCGGGCATGCTTTATGTATAACCTGTCTGCTGCTGTATGAGTATGGGCCAGTAAATAGCCTTGTGCCCATAATTGGGAGGGTTGTTTCTGTGAATGACGGCTAAGATATCTTTAGGCATGAAGTTGTTCTTGAACACCGTAAAGCACAATGAGGCGATCGTGGTTGCGACTTGCAACGGATCGCATTTGAAACGGTCTATGTACAGTACATCCTTCTAAAGGCCTGGAAACATATTCTAAGCACGCGCACATCATTCACGCAATAACGCTCCTATTCATCAGCTATATTGTAAGGATTAGATTCATTAAAATTGTTGTAGTAGCGGTCAAAATATTCACGTTCACCTGTACTCATACAATCATAGTTAAAGTAATGTTTGGGCGGGGGTAGTCCTACGTAATTTAAAGTATCGATTGTGAGGAAAGTGAAACTTCGGCAGCTAATAAATAAATAATAATAAAGTGTGAATAACAAAGTGTCTTTAAACTGTACATTAGCTCTTATTTGCGTCTGTATAAATTTGTTTCCTCTTTTCAAGGATCACCTGTAAATATCTCAGATGAATCAAGCAGCTCCTTATAAAGGAACTGTGTGTCAAATTTTTCCCCGTTATGAGCAAGAATATACACAGTCATTTTTTTTAACTTCTCCGCTAACTTGACGATTGCACGCTGTCGCATGCAATCGTTTTAAAAACGTTTGTCCGTTTACCACACTTGTGACACTCATCACACTCGACTTCCATGCACTCATCGCAGATAGTCTGTCTTACAAGTAGATGTGGGATAACATCTTTGGTTTCAGCAACGTGTATGTTTCTATATCATAGTACACAGCTATACAAAGTCTATTTTTAGGTTAAGCATATATGCATACATAGCATACATGCTTTACACCATCCACCTTATATTTCTCATGCATGTAGGACAGTGAATTTCACCATATTTATGCTTGAATTTGCCCCAATTATACATCATATGAAACATACCATATTCACAGATTCTTATTTTCCTGCACGTGCCAATTGACTTATGGAACTCAAAACAGTTATTATTGAGAAATGGTCGTCTACACGCATTACATCTCTATTCTTAGCTACAACTACACGACTTTCACATTTGGTGCTTTTACACTGCTCACATACCATGTGGCAATCCTTACAATGTTTCACTATATCTTCCGCAAACTCGAGACATCCTTTACACAAATCATGATACCTTCAATACTTTCGACTTTTATCATAACTCGCGTAAAGAGCCCTTATATTACGGATGGGGAGATACGTTGAACCTGACAATCCTAAAATAAGTAGGGGTCTTGTACGATCTCTCACACTGCTTTTAAAAACATACACAGTCCTACGACGATCATCCATTCCAAATACAACTATACGAATATTCATTTCCTTATCTACCCTTTTCGGCTATTCAGGGCCCATATTACAGTGAAACTCAAGCTTGCAATCTGAAGCTAGTTTACGTGCACGCTGCACAACCGTAGGCAACCAAATTTTTTGGGCCCATATATTTAGCACAGCATACATATGAGTCAAGACTACTGCTAATAAAGCCGCAACCACGCTCGGTGTCTATATGCTCCCTGTAAATAACCGGAGAATTGAAATTAAGAGTATAAGGTGTAGCGCTATGACTCGTAACACGGAATACATGGTCAATATCTACCGTGAAGTTGTCCATATTGAAGGCTGTACTACTTTGAGAGGCATGCATTATACGGCTCAAGATATATTCTATGACTACAGCGTTGAAGCGTCTGAATGGTATTACTACCCAAACATCATCTACATCCCCGTCACCAGAAGGACAGCCTCTTCCTGACTTCATGTTCGTGTGGTGTTCAAAACCATTGCTATACATGGATCCAGGGTCAACCCTGACTACGTACCGATTTCTAGTCAGGGCAGGGGAGGCGGTGCGCACCAACTCGAATGTTATACCTTCCTCTACAGCACGAGAAGATGCTGCTGCTGTTGTGGAGGATGTGTCCGGAATTGAACAGGAATAAGGGTACGTATTATTATTTGAGGAAGGAACTAGTGTGGGGGTTGTGTCGTAAGACGTAGAGGGATGTGGCTCTATTACTGGGGTCTAACAACCGGCGGAGTCGTGGCATGCTTTATACCTGACGTGGAAGGCTCTTCATCATGCCTCCGCTTTGAATTGTCGCGTGGTGGTGTTAAAGGTGTCGCTGGTGGGGGCTCGTCAGCGGGTATGGAGTCTGTAACCACAATACACCGTCATCGGGATCGCCTGTAATGTCGATGATGGAAACATGATGCTGTACCTCATAGTCATTCACGTGTCTGTGGAAGAAGAGGAAACACAAGATTGTAGAATATAAGGAACACCACTTAAATTTTTATTATATTTTGTAAATGTTCCACTTAGGGGTGTGACGTGTTAGAGATGGATTCTGTAGAAAAATTCAGGTTCACGAGCCCCTCCACATGTATTATATCTGGCCCTACAGAATGTGGTAAAACTGTATTTATGCTTAAAATCATTAAAGATAAGGGGAAGATGTTCTCAAAATTTGAGCATAAAGTTATATGGTGTTATTCGACGTATCAGTCAGTATTCAACGAGTACCAAGATGATATTTTGTTTCACAAAGGCGTATACTTGTTTGGTCTCTTCTTTCTCCTCTTCAGAGGAGAAAGAAGAGACCAAACAACAACAACCAACCCTCTCCACGTGCCTCTAAAGTACGCAAATGGCTAACATATTAAGAAAACGTTATTATGACATTTCTAGCCCAACCTCCTACAGAGGCGTTGATGCACTGTACAGAAGTGTTTACAATGATGGGTAAAGAAAAAAGATATTGAGAGGTTTTTGCGGGGGCAGGATGCTTATACACTTCAAAAGCCGGTGAGAAAAAGGTTTAAAACAGCCAAGACAACAGCGGCCTTGATTGACTCTATTTGGCAAGCGAATTTAACAGACATCCAAAGATATTCATTGTATAATGATGGGTACCGCTACAGCCTATTCATAATAGATGTGTTTTCTAGATCTGTGGCTAATTCCTATGAAAAATAAATCGCCTGAACATTTGCTATAGCCACCAAAACGTTGATGTTGAAAGAAAACAGGATTCCTCGCTATTTTTTTACGGATATGGGGAAAGAATTTATAGGCCGAGCTTTTCAGAACATGTCAGAGTTTAATATCAGTTACTACACTAGCAATTCTATACATAAAGCCTCTTTAGCTGAAAGAGTTCAACGTACCATAAAGGAACGCATGCATCGTTACTTTACACATAAAAACACATACAGATATATAGACATTCTGGAGTCACTGGATTCATCATACAACCGACCACACCACCGGGCGATTGGGAAAAACCTAACGAGATTTTAGAAAGAGTTACGCACGCAGAGCGTGATGTGCGAAGAGATATTCGTAGAACACCGCCACACGTTCTGCGTTTCAAAATCAATGATTACACTGGGCAACACGTATTTTATTAAATGATATCTGACACTTGATTCTAGGTAATTTGGGTGCGCTGAATACGAATTTCAACTCGGTTTGGCTCTATCAGGTCCTGATTCTTGTCGACAGCCTATGTGCCATTTTCCAGATTTTTCAAATTAGGACTAAAAAATTAAGTCGTGTTAAATTTTTTTTTCAAGTTTCATGAATACAAGCAGTTCAAACTACAGTAAAATTACATTATAACGATAGAAATGACTTAAAATAAAAAAACAAACAGATATGAAGCTTTCACTGTGGCAAAAATTTCTTTTGTAAGACTTTCTAGCGTATTTGCTTGTTGATGGCAGGTCTCTTTTCAAGCACCAGCAGTAATCAGCCATCATGTGGGAATCCCAGCGGCCTTGGTACCGTTCCTCCATAATTTTGATATCTTGGTGGAATCTCTCCCCTTGTTCGTCACTTACATCACCTAAATTACTTGGAAATTGGTCAAGATGGCTATTCAAAAAATGCATTTTTATGCTCATATTGCAACCTAACTCTTTGTAGTCCCTTAAAAGTTTTTTTACGATTTCTTCGTAGTTATCTGCCCTATAATTGCCTAAAAAGTTTTCTATCAAGTCCACGAATGAGAACCAGCCATTTTTTTCGCGTTCATTCATGACATTAGGAAAATTGCTGTCTTTAATCATTGTTCTTATTTGTGGACCGTCGAAAATTCCCGCCTTGATTTTTTCATAACTTAAACTTGGAAATTTTGAAGTTATGTATTTGAAACACTCGCCGTTCGTATCTAAAGCTTTTACATATTGTTTAATGAGGCCTAGTTTTATATGCAGAGGAGGAAATATGATTTTATCTCTGCTCACTAAAGGTGGATTAATTACGTTTTTTTCTCCGACAGTAAGTGATGTTCGTGCTGGCCAGATTTGTTTGAAATAATGTTCTTCCTTGGCTCTGCTGTCCCATAAGCAAAGGAAGCAGGGATATTTAGTATACCCTCCTTGTTGTCCTAGCAGAAAATTAACCATTTTTAAGTCAACACATATGATCCACTCGTGCTCCCTATATTTGATAAGATTTAAAACCTTTTCTATATGTTTATACTTTTCTTTTAATTTTGTTGAGTGCCCAATCGGTATCGAGCCGTATAGATTGCCATTATGCAACAACACACACTTAAGACTTCTTTTCGAACTGTCTAAAAACAAGCGCCAATCATTTGCATCGTAAGACTCAACCCCCATCTTCTTTAACAAACCAACTATGTCGCAGCAATATACTAAACTATCCTCTGTTCTAAAATATTTAACAAGTTCTTCTTCTCTTTTTCTGTAAAATGAAATGTATGTGTTTGAAGTAAGCAAGTTTTTCTCTTTAAGTCTTGAAGCTAAAATTTCCGCAGCCTTTTTTGGCAAATTTAGATCCCTTACAAGATCATTCAACTCGGCCTGGTTAAACTTTTGCGGATCGTTTTGACTTTCAAATACGCTGCGGTCAAAATCGGTGTCTGACTCCTCAAAGTGCATAACAATATTTTCAGGAACATCTTCAACTAATTCTTGAGTTGGCAGACCCTTAAATTTTGGAATGGGGATCTCATTTGAATGTAGCACAGGTCGTATCGCGGTGTCGAAATTTGGGTACTCGATACAATGTTTATTTTTCTTAGTGAAGCCCGAAGTCTTGACAAAGCAAAGGTAGCAATCGGTCTCGTGGTTAGTAGGCTCTCGCCACACCTGATATGGAAAAAAAATTGTAAAGCGTTAACAAAAGCGACGAGAGACTTGTTTTTATGAATTTTATCAAAAGTTATCACCCAAACATTTAACATTTCTATGTGTTTCAACCTTATGCAATATTTGAGATTCTTATAAACATTTTCTGTAAATTTTTGTTTATGTACCTAAGTTACAATTACATTTAGGTAAGTTACAGTATACTAGTGATTAAATTACGTAGTTTTATGAAATCATAAACTTACCATCGGAACTCCAAAAGGTATTTTTGAATCCGAACCCTTCGTCCAATGTCGCAGTCTTTCAATGCATTAGTGCAGGCTTTATGTGGAGCCCACGATTTATCTTGGTCCCCCAGTTTTATGCCAAAATAAGCTAAGTAAGCTCTTTTTACGAAGTCAGTTATATTTGCTCGTTGATGTGGAAGTGTAAAATTTCCACATATATAACAGAAGGAATCAGGGTTGTTTTTGCATTTGAACTTTCTAGTGCTTGATGACATATTGCTTGATTGTTCTGCCAATTTGTAAAGGTATTTAAAGCCCTTAATTCATATAAATTTAAGAAAATCTGAAATATAAACACAAAAATTAGTTTAAATAGGTACTTATTATGAAATAGGTACTTACAATCTATGAAATTAAACTAGAAACACGGATGAGTAGGTACAATATAAATTACGTCTAATTAAATCAACTATATTAAATCACGATGACAAAATTACTCACTAAATCATATGCCAATTCAAAATTATGTTAATGCCCAAACTTAATTAACTAACTCAACTGACTGACTGACTGACTGACTGATTGAATTGACTGATTAACTCTGGAAACGAGTCGCTTTTATATATTTTAGTTGTCCCTCTAGAATACTCTACAGAGAACAGGAACGCTCGAGAAAATTTTAGAATTCTATGATATTTTTAGCTTAATTTACTAATATTAAAATGGGTTAAAAATGACAAAATTAAAAATATTTTTAGGGTGTTACATATAAAAATATACATAATACAACAATACCATAACAATAGGTACAAATACCTAGATAAAAACCTAGTTGCATAATGTGTAACTGCAAAAAGACAGCGAGTATTGAGAAAAAAAACTTTTTATGAATACGACGAAAGAGGAGGGGTGTTGAGCAAAATCAGGACCTGATAGAGCAAAACCGAGTAAAAATTCGTGCTCAGCGCACCCAAATTACCTAGAACTAACTGTAAAATCTAATTCAATAGACAAAAAGTTGAAATTTGTTCCCCAGTGTTATGTAAGGCTGTCGCGTTCAGAAAATAAGTTCGCAAAAGGATTTGAGCAAGCCTGGACACGAGAGATTTTTAAAGTTAGGGCTATGAGACTTAAAGACGAGATAATGCTGTATTACGTTGAAGATTTGAATGGGGAAGAAATTGCAGAAGGCTTTTACAGCGAGGAGCTACATAAAATGACATTTGATTTAGAAAAAAACGTGCTTAAAATTTTAAAAATTTTAGGAAGCAAAGGTTTAGGAGAGATAAAAATGTACCTGGTGAAATGTTTGGGTACCCAGAAAGCTTCAACACCTATATAAAAGTTGATGCAGTTATGAAGTTTAAATAGTATGCAACATGGTGCCTAATCATTTCTACGTCTCACTCTCGTCCTCTTCTTCTCTATCTGTGCATCCTAACAACACCCTGGCCAACTTTGTAACAGAACTCGATGGACCCATTGAATTGGGTCGTGATACGTATGGGGTTGGATATATGCGAAATTCAGTTGGATACCCTTTTTTTATGTTTTGATTATGAAGAACCCGTTTTTATGGTTCTTAGAGACTGTATTGAGTGTGAAAAGGCAGAGGTAACTCGGGATGAAACCATGCGTACCGTCCTGAGTGGGGTTGCAATGTATTACACTACAGTAGTAACACTAGGCCTGGGCCATTATGGTGCGGCCAAGGATGTTGTGAAACTTAAACTTAAGTTTAAAAAACTCAAATCTTACGGCTGATTTATTATACGAAATCGTAAACAAAGATCCCTATGCATATACTCTGATCCTAAAATCATACATGGGCTAACAGAAATATTAAAGACAAAGGAGTGTTTAAAATTATAACCGATGGCCGATATGGAGCTGCCATCCAAAGAGATACCTTTCACGAGACACAACATGACTTGTCAAGTCTAATGTATCAGTTGAAATTGGATAAATTGAGTGATGACTATACACCTCCAGACATATTGCTCACATCCCCAACCATATAGTGAAGAGCTTGAGCGTTACGTACGACAAACCTCACGATGTGAATGTCGCGACTAATCGAGGTGTGAGATACCAGCGTGGGACTGGGTTTGGGTCCATTTTTCAACCATACTACGCATGGCTGTCCTCTTGCTGAAGAGGGGCGCCAGATACCTCGGGAGGAAAGCGCTACAATCAGGTCTTAACACGGCAGAAGACATAATGGCTGGGGCTAAACTAAAGAAGCTCTAAAAAAACACTTAAAGTGTACACGGGACGAAATCATCAAAGATGCAAAGAGAAAAATGCGTGATGGTGGGAAGAAGAAGAGTCCTGTCCGCAGGAAGGGATTACCAGCACGTGGCGTTAAACGTAAAAAGACATCAAAAAAGAAGTGTTCTAAGCGCTTGAAACTTATGGTTGACCATTTTTTGACTGATGTAAGTTAATGTCATTGCTCTCATGATTCATAGGATGTTTACTATTTGTCGAGAGAGGTGAAACTATTTCTGACTCGTCATGGCACGCTTCATCCATCCGTGTAGTTCACAATGTTGTAAATCGAAGCTGTCCCGTTTTGACATGCCCCCAACTCAAGTTTCTATTGAGCACAGTGACTTTATTACAATTAATCCGTTAAACACAATTAGTTCCACGAGTGCTCCTAGAAAATTCGTGATACCCAGCTCAGGTCCTTACTTTTTTAATCCAAGCTGCATGCACATGTACGCTAAACTACGTATAGCACATTCTGATGGAACGAACTGCGATGACAAATATGCTGTATACCCTGAAACAAACTTTCTGCACTCCATATTCAACCAGTGTGATGTATATTTAAATCAGTTCAACATCTCGGCAGGGAAGGGGTACTATCACCTACGAGCCTATCTGGAAAATGTGCTGAACTTTTCCAAAGAAGGGAAGGATACCTTTTTAACAGCTTTATACTACTTTCGTCTTGAAAGTAGTATAAAGGACAAATTTACAAATTCTAAAAAGATATATGAGTGTTTTGGACGCCTGCATACAGACTTTACATTCTAAGAGAAGTTGCTTGTGAATGGGGTGGATATGAAAATAAAACTCACCCACACGAATCCTGAGATCTGTTTAAATCTTGGGGCTGACCGAGAAGAGGGTGCAAAGCCTTTGTGATTCATATTATGGAAACATACCTTCGCATACACCGTGTAAAATTAAATTCACGAAAGCAAATAGAAATTGAGAAAAATTTAACACATGCCACACTAAAATACCCAATTAACAGAGTACAGATCAAACTATAGACGGTACTAGCAGGGTTGGCTTCGAAATAGATAGAAAACGTGACCCTGGGAATTCTACCCAAAAGGATATTAATTAGAATGCAGGAACACGCTTCAGTGAATGGAAAATATAAAAAGAACACCTTTAAATTCGAGAATTTCGGCCTTAAAAATATAACTCTATACGTCAATGGCGTTGCGCTGGGTGGGGCATTGTATATGAATTATTCATCAGACGCTGTGTTCCCGCTTTCCGCGAGAGCATATAGTAATCTGGCCCATATTGCCGGTGGTTGTGATGAGCTTGGGATTGAGGTAACGCAGAAACAATTCGTCGATCAATTTAACCTTTATCCGTTCGACATCACACCTGACGTATCTGCTAGTGTAAATACACAATTAAGTCCACAGCAGAGTGGAAACATGTCAGTCAGAATCGAATTCGCCAAGCCGATAGACACGCCTATTAGTGTACTAGTATACCTCGAATCACAAACTCTAATAGAAATTGACAGATTTAGGGGCGTTGTCACTGACTTTTAAAATGGACGCAAATACACTTCAGAGAGTAATGAATAGTGAACGAATCACGCACTCCAAATTTATCGGTGTGTTTGCGAAGAATGAAACTGAAATTGCCAACTACGAGAAAATGCGGCGGTCTTATTGTAAATATAGATATTATTGGTGGTGAAGGGCTTCATTGGATAGCTATCTACTTTAAAAATAGGGACCGCCTGTACTATTTTAATTCACTCGGGATTAATCCATGGAATGATGTTATTATTTTACAATTTGTCGAACAGGTACACATTCCCGAAATTGTCTGGAATCCTTACAGATTCCAGGGATACTTTAGTAACGTATGTGGCATGTATTGCCTTTCATTTCTATGATACATGTCACGTTGAAAGGGATTTATAAAATTTTAAAATTATTAGACCCGTGTCACACTGAGCGGAATGATCAAATGGTATGCAGAGAGATAAAACAAGGTTCCCGTTTGTGCGCACTCGATGTGTTGTATGATATTTTGCTCGTATATATAAAATGCATAATTGCATCAATATTGTCTCCTATAATATTAGTTTCTGTATTCTGTACCTTATTTAAAATGTAACGGAAACTAATTCTGTAACTAATTTAAGATGGATATAAAAAATTGCACTATTTTATAAAAGATGATTTCTATCATTCAATAAATTGCTGAAAATACACTGCGGCTTCTTCTTACCCGAAACACATGAAAAAGCAATAAAAGCTCTTACCCGAAACACAAGAAAAAGAAAAAAGCTTACATTATTTCGTTGATGATGTGGCAATCGATTGGTTGACTGCACGGTAAAACTTTCACCTCCGTATACAAGTCTACGACATGCGTTCATTCAAAACTATCACGAAAAGAATCTAATACATGAGTATTATACTTTTTCTTATCCTCTCTTTACTTGCATGTCTGTAGCTCTCTTTACTTGCATGTCTGTAGTTTGTATGGTATGACAGTGTTTGAGTTAAGACTGTTTGCATGGTTTGTAAGCGTTCTTATTTTACTTCTTTTCATCTTTCACCCCTTTCCTATTCTCTTCGACTATTTTTCCGACTTGTTGGCAATGGCCGGCGGATGATGATGGTGAGTCTTTCTCTCTCTTTTTCTGAATGAATGTTAACCCACGAATGAGAGGTTTTGCTACTTACTTAACCCCTTATTCGCTTCTTTTAACCCACTACTTTCTTCCTTCTCTCGTATTAACCTTAGAGTGGATCTTCGGGTCTTTGTGAGCCTTAGCTTCTGTAGATCTGTAGATGAGTCAATTCCTCGTCGGGCCTTTAAAGATAAAAGATAATTTTAAATTAATTTCATTAGTTCATACATTTTTATTAATCTTTTTTAATAAAAATCCATTTGCTTCTCATAAAAAACACATGCAGAGTATATATATATATATATATGACGAGAGTTACAAGGCGTTACAGGACTACCATAATATTAATTATTAATTAATTTCTAATGCAAAAATACTTAAGCAATAATCATGAAGGAAACACAGAATGGTGCTCAAGAGCTTTCACTTAATGACAGCCTCAGGAACACTAAAATAAATAACAAGTTTACGGCTAATTACAGCACACACAAAAATAAAATGGAAATACAGGTACATAAATTTTCATACTCACAGGTCTACTATAAGCCATTCTGCTGGAACGTACGGAGCGTCATTGCAGATGTCATCAACGGTTTGTGTTGAAAATAATCAGTCCCGATCGTTGCGTTAAAAAGACTAATTTTAGCCATCGTGGCAGTGTCGCCATTTTCATATAAAGCCGGTAAACTGTAAAGTTCTGACTGACTCATGATGCGTGTGTTTATTCGCTGATAAAAATAACTCCTGTCCGTTGCAGCTGAAGATACTCCCTTTTATATGCATGATTCCTAGTTGTAACCACCACCCTCAAAACACTAATAGGCGATTCGTAAGTTTGTTGATTGGTTGTCAATGTAACTGGGCGAATGATGAAGGTGCGTCTTTATCAAATTTGGCTTATTCTCTCCGCAGATTTATTTTCGCTGCTCACATCTCTTTATTATATTATTCAGCAAACTGCAACATTGAAATGACTAGCCTTTTATTAATCATTAAGGAACATAACTATAATTTATTCAGGTTAAACATCGACATAGAATATTATAATTTAAAATAAATAAAGAGGTTTATACTGTTGGTCTCTTTGCACCTCATACGACCACGAGCTTCATCCTCTCTCACTTTCTCTCTCACTCTCTCTCTCTCTCTCTCTATATATATATATATATATATATATACAGTGCCCGCGAAAAGTATCCGATCACTCAAGAAAATACAATATTTTCCCTTGATATTCAGAGACACGTAATTCACTTTCTATTTGTTCTAGCGACATCTGGTAACTTTGAGGTTGCTCGCTGATATGAGAGCTATCCAACGCATTCTCAAATTAGTGTTCTGGTAGCCTTCGTTGCGGGTGGCTGTGTCTCAAATTTGTCAGATTTCACTGTTTGTGTAAATTTCTTGATATTTTTTTTTTTTTTACAGAAAGTGGTGTAAATAAAATTTATATATAATGTGTGCTAAAAAACAACTTAAGAGTGATTGTCGAGGTGCTATTGTTGCTTTGCATGCATGTGGGAAATCACAGAGACAGATAGCTAAGGAATTAAACATATCCCAAAGTACCGTTAATTTATGGGTTTCACGGGCTAAGAACAATGGTGGCCTAACCACGCCAGTCCCAAAAAAACGATCTGGCAGACCGAGAAAAACAAATTCGCGAACAGACAAACTTATGAAACGTTTAGTATTGAAAAACCCAACAATAACTGCGAAAGAAATAAAATTTAATATGAATAATTTGTTATCTGGTGTTTCTGAACGAACTATCCAGGAGCGGCTCCAAAAAGAACTCGGATTACCATCTCGCCATGCTGCTAAGAAACCGTTCATTAATGAAAAAATGCGTAAAAAACGTGTCGCATTTTGTAAAAAATACATTCATTGGACTGTTGATGACTGGAAGAAGGTTTTATTTAGCGATGAGTCGACATTTTGACATTCAGAAGTTGTCCAAAAAAGGTTCGCCGGCCTATTGGCTCAAATAGGATGGACCCTAAATACACCCTAAAGACAATGAAACACCCTCCAAGTGTGATGGTTTGGGGTTGTTTCGGTTACTATGGGCGTGGAAACTTATATTTTCTTCCGAAGAACACAACTATGAATGGTGCACGGTATTTAGCAATGCTACAGGATAAACTTCCAATGGCAATGGCAATCCAAAGGACAAAAACATACATGCATGATGGTGCACCATGTCACAGGGCCAAAATAGTGACAAAATGGATTACTGACAATAAATTTGATATTTTGGATTGGCCTGGTAATAGTCCAGATCTCAATCCGATAGAAAATCTGTGGCTAATAATAAAAAATAAGGTTGAATGCCACGACACTGGCTCAGTCGAAAAATTACAAGAGGCCATCAAAAAGGTATGGTGCAAGGAAATATCAGTGGAAGTTTGTCAAAACTTGATTAAATCCATGCCAAAACGTCTAGAACAAGTCATCCAAACCAAAGGACAGATGACAAAATACTAATATAAGGTTAGTATACATTTAAACATTGTTTTTTATGTAAAAAATACAAATTTCAAGGGTGATCGGATACTTTTCGCGGGCACTGTATATATATATATATATATATATATATACACACACACATATATATATATATATATATGTGTGTGTGTGTGTGTGTGTGTGTGATATCATCTGTGGTTAACTTTTGGTTAGCTTCCGGCCGAATTGTCAAGCTTTTCACCCAGCCTTACACCTACAGTTTAACATGGAATCCGAACAACGTTCCATATCTCCTCCAAACCTGATTGTAGAAGTACAGGGTGACTTTCTACTCGAGAACCCTTAATAATTCGAAATTTTTTTTCACTATTAAATGGTATCTGTGATGGATGTTTATATTGTTGCCTAGAGAGCGAGAGAGAGAGTTTTTATTTGAAAGAAATCGACAACGCAAATATTCTGTACAGAGTGCATCATAAGACAAAATAAGGACTTCATTTAATCTGTGTCTGCACATCGTATCCTAATGATTTAACTGAAACAGTTAAAACTACTAAAGATCAAAGTGAGACATTTTATTTACGATTATTTCTTGTCGGGCGAATTATTAATACCACCATTTATTTTATATAATTCTTAAACCAAACAGGCCTGAGCGTCGAACCGAATCTATCTGAACCATGGATCGCTACATCATCTATACACAGAGGACGGTCTCCCATCCAACTACTACCCAGACCTAACGACGCTTAACATCGCTGATCCAACGGGGAGCTGCTGAGTTAGAACGTGGCTACAAACCATGCGAAATACATAGACTGTATACTGTACAATACATTACGCAGTAAAAAATAGGCTAGAAACCCGAAATTTATACAAAAATATAAAAATTACTAATTATATTATTAACGAATGAAACTTTATTCTGAACCACCCCTGAAAAAGTTATAAATAATTTACCGTTCGTTTGGAAAGATTTAACAAATAAAAGGAATTAATTTAACTCCAAAATATGGTGTAAAACATCAAAGAATTTAAGGAAAATATAAAAACTAAAATGCAAAAGTTTTTGTACATTTATTTGCAAAATTATTTAATACTTTGCTTCCCCCACCTAGCTTAAGAGAAGAGCTAAGGTTAAGAGAAGGTTGAAGGGGGAAGAGAAGCTAATAGAAATACATGTTTTTCCTTTTAAATTAATACAAAAATTCGAACGAGAAACTGATGTTAGTTTGTGTACAGCATAAGAAAGCATCTTGTGCACCGCGGCTCGAATAATTATTTTTTTGGCAACTCAAAAAGTAATATACACCTGAACAAGCCATTTACGCCTTCTAAGCGAGATTAAGCCTTTTAAGCCAAATGGCTGCTTAAGCCAATGTGTGTGAGTGTGTGTGTGTGTGTGTGTGTGTGTGTGTGTGTGTGTATTAATAGGGGATCTATGAGCGTGTATATAGTTGAGGGTGTATGTGCGCGTGTGTGTGTGCTTTTAATTCGTTCGAAGGTTAATCATATATACCTAAACAAGACAATTACGCCTTCTAAGACAGATTAAGCCTTCTAAGCCGGATGGTGATTAAGTCAGTGTGTGTGTGTGTGTGTGTGTGTGTGTGTGTGAGTGTGTGTGTGTGTGTGTGTGTGTGTGTGCATTTCATTCGCTCGAAAGTTATTAATATACACCTAAACAAGCCAGTTACGCCTTTTAAGCCAGATTAAGCCAACTGGCTGAGTTACACCTTATAAACCAGGTGCTGAAGCCGAGACCTTAATTATGCATCTGGCGGACCAGGCGAAACATGCTCTCTCTCTCTCTCTCTCTCTCTCTCTCTCTCTCTCTCTCTCTCTCTCTCCCCACCTGGCTACAGTCTTCAACAAATCGTTGGAGATGGGCCAGGTGCCTGGTGACTGGAGGGAAGCCAACGTGACCCCTATCTTTAAGAAAGGGGATCACGAAAGTCCAGGGAACTATCGTCCCATTAGTCTCATTTCAGTTGTAGGTAAATTATTAGAAGGGATAATAGCTGATAGGATCGTTGACCATTTGGATTCCTACAAGCTGCTTGGGGACTCCCAACATGGGTTTAGACGGCATAGGTCGTGTCTCACCAACTTGCTCGAGTTTTTCCACGTCATGTTGAGTGAGTATGATAAGAGTAGGGCGATTGATATACTTTATCTCGACTTTCAGAAAGCCTTTGATAAGGTACCTCACCGCCGGCTAATGGCGAAAGTGCGCGCGCTGGGTATCGGTCTGGAAATAGGTAGGTGGATTGAAAACTGGCTGAGGAATAGGCGGCAGAGGGTGGTAATTAAAGGGGCTAGTTCGGGTTGGGCCTCGGTCACTAGTGGGGTTCCTCAGGGTTCCGTTTTGGGGCCACTGTTGTTTATCATTTACATAAATGATATCGACGGTGGCATCGTCAATCGGATCGCCAAATTCGCTGATGACACCAAGCTTGGGGCCAATGTTGGGACGCCCGAAGCGATCGAGGAACTGCGTGCGGACCTAGGTAGGATAGGAGAGTGGTCCGAAAAATGGCAAATGCCGTTTAACTTGGGTAAATGCAAAATGATGCACATGGCTACGCCAATCCCAAGTCGGACTACTCGATGTTGGGTAGTAATATCGAGGTGATTGATTTAGAAAAGGACTTGGGTGTGCTAATTAGCAGCGACCTTAAGTTTACGAAACAGTGTGTAGAGGTGGAAAAGAAAGCCCAGAAACTATTGGGTTATATCAGGAGGCAATTTCAGTTTCGGAACAAGGAGATTGTGCTCTCACTGTACAATTCCCTTGTTCGGCCGCACCTGGAGTATGCTGTGCAGTTCTGGTCGCCTGCCCTCAGGAAAGATATTGAGAGGCTGGAGCGAGTGCAGGCGAGGGCCACAAAGTTAATCCCTTCCGTTAGGCATATGGGCTACAATCGACGGTTACGCGCCCTGAACTTGTTTTCGCTTGAAACTCGGAGGCTGCCCGGTCAACTGATCGAGGTTTTCAAGCTCTTACGCGGGTTCAACGATGTCGATTTTAGAAGTATGTTTAGTTTAAATGATAACCCAACTCGCAACAATGGTTGGAAGTTGGATTTGAAACGGTTTAGGACTAGTGTGTGTGGGAATTACTTTACGTATAAGATCTGTGACACATGGAACAGGTTACCTTCGGAAGTTTTGAACAGTTCCTCTGTGGATCAGTTCAAGAAAAGGTTGGACCAAATCTTGCACACTATTTGAGTGTGTACAAAAGTTTCCCTGGCACCCGTTACCATTGGCACCTCCTCGGTATGGGCCGCAAGGACTTTTGAGGTACTTCTTTTCCTTGTGACTCCTTGTAACTCTCTCTCTCTCTCTCTCTCTCTCTCTCTCTCTCTCTCTCTCTGCTCTGAGGTGAGAGAGCTCTACTGCCCAGCTGGCTGCCAGGCCAGCGTAAAGTCTCGGGCGCAGCCTCTGGGTCTGGTGGGATATCCCTTGAACACTGGATTCTAAGAGTCTGGCCGCTTGTGAGTGACTAGTAGGACTTAGTAAGGAGCTGCTTCTCGCTGTCGCTCCTGGCGGAAAATCCGTGACGCCTGCGTCGCGAGTGTTTGTCAGTTGGTAGCTGCAACACGTTTGGGACTGTCCGGCCCTGGGGAGACCTTTGGTCGGTGCGGCAGCAGGAGAGGTGTAGTCTTCTGGAAGGGATGAACGTCACTTGCAAATAGGTGGATGCGTCTACGCGCGGGATGAATTCACCCCCCCCCCCTTTTTATATACTGGTCAGAACGTTTTTGGATAGTTTTCATTGCTAGAACCCTTTATCTTATTCAGAGTATTCAGAAAAAAAAATAAAAAAGAGAAAATATGGCAGGGCCAGCTAAATTGAAAGCAGAATGCTTTAAATGTAAAGTTAATCATTGGTGCGTTGACTTCCCTGAGGGTAGTATCAGCGATATCACATCCCTTAGTGTATGTTTGTTTTGTAAACTTAGAGACAACCACGAAAAGGAAGTTAAAGAGCTAAAGGAATTAGTAAAAAAGCTTGAAGCTAGGGTCGTAGCACTGGAAATCCAACCCAGTGGACAAGATCAAACTAAAAACACACCAGCAGATTTAAACTGTAAGATTAAGTATCTAGAACAAAGGGAGGGCGCAAAGAAGGAGCTGATAGAGAAGGGTGGGAAGAGATCGATAGAGAAGGGTGGGAAGGGGCCAATGAAGAAAAAGGGTAGGAAGGGGCCTACTGATGACCCAAAGAAACCGAAGGATGTAGCTACCAGTCGGGTGGGTTGGATGGTGTAACTGCGTGTATGGGTGGCGACGGGTTTCGAAAGGTCTCGGGCAAGAAGGCTGCGAAGCCGAAGCCTGAGACCCCAGTTGCCACTGTCAAGACCTCTAATCGCTTTAGTCTCCTGTGCTCGAAGGAGGAAGACACCGTTTTGATTGGGGACTCGCAGATCAGGGGCCAGGAGAAGTACTTTGCTTCTGCAAACCGGGATGGGAGGAAGGTAAGGTGCTTACCTGGGCGGGGAACGGCGCACTTAAGGAAGGAGGTAGAGAAGGTGCGCGTGGCTAGTCGGAGGACTGCGATCGTTGTCCACGCTGGTGGCAATGACCTGTTCCTCAAAGGCGGTGGGGTAGGTCTTACAGAAGGGATCATCACCGAGATCATGTCTCTTGCGGATGATCTAAAACTGAAGACAGACAGGGGAATGTTAATGGGTGTTTTACCGCGAATGAATGCCAGTGACCACGCGCTCAGTAAGGTCATTGGCATCAATGAGAGGGTACAAGAATTGTGCGTTCCGCTGGGCGTGAAGTTTATTGACCCCTTCGATGCATTTTCGGGTAGGTGGGACCTTTACCAGAGGGATGGTGTCCACCTCAATAACAAGGGTAAAGGTGTGCTAGGCGCGCTGCTCGACCGGCACCTATACAGAATGGTGAGGTCGAGTCCGGGGAGAGATGATGGGCCCCCACTGGGGAGAGATGAGGATGAGCCGGTGGCGGACGCACCTTCAACTGAAGGGTGCGTCGAAGTACAGGTGGGTGACCCTCCTCCTACGTTGGAGTGGGCTCAGTCTCATGCGGAAGTTGCCCCGTCGTTAGTGAGGGGCTCTTCAACTCCCGACAGCCCTGGCTGTTCGGGAAACGGGTCGTGCTAGGAGGCGGTCAGAATAGGGAACGCTCCCTCCGTGCAATGCTTTTTAATGCTAGGTCAATTAGGAACAACTTTTGCGAGCTACGGGCGCTCTTAGCATCAGAATACCAGGATATCGTTGCTATCACCGAATCCTGGATTCATACTGATCGTAGGGACTACGTTGGGGAGTTCGAAATTCCCGGGTATAGAATGTTTCGCAAGGACCGCACCCGTGGGGAGGGGGGTGGGGTACTAATATACGTCAGGGACACGTTGAGTCCGGTTGACTGCCAGTTCCGATCGGAACGGGAGCTGCTTGGTGTCGATCTGAACGTGGGAGGGACGAACTATAGGTTAATCTTGGTGTACAGACCTCCGCATCTCCTCCTCGAGGAGGATACAGCCCTGTACACCGAACTCAGTAGCCTGCTAGGTGATAGGGTGTGTGTAGTTTTAGGAGACTTCAACTGTCGCGGCATAAAGTGGGAAGACAGGACTGCTGATGCTGAAGGGAGGAGGCTAGATGTCTTTGCTGATGAGAACTTCCTCACTCAGTGGGTCAACGAGCCTACACGAGGCGAAAGCGTTCTAGACTTAGTATTCACGACCGAAGACAACCTCGTCACTGGCCTCACCGTTGACGAATCGTTGGGCGGGAGTGATCACGGTCTGATTAGGTTCCGTGTGCGCGTCCCTCGGGTGAAGCGTAGTAACTCGAGAGGCAGTAAGCTCGATCTCCGGCGGGCGGACTTTGTTAGCCTCAGGGATAGCGTAGGTGAGATGGGGTTAGAGGTCGGCGGCGATGTTGAGGGAGTGTGGAGTGCATTCCGGGACGAGTTTATGGTGCTGTAGTCTGCTGCCATACCCTCAAAACCGGTCACACCTGCTTCAACGCAGCCTAAGTGGTTCAATCGTGACATCGCTTTGGCTATCCGAAATAGGAAAGTAGCGTATAGGAGGGCGAAGGCCAAATGTTCCCACGAGAACACTGAAGCGTATGTCCGCCTGTGTAGGGAAGTGAAGGCGAAGGTTAGACTAGCGAAACGTAACGAAGAACTACGGGTGGCAAGCCTCTGCAAGGGGAACCCTAAGGAGTTCTTCAGTTATGTTAATAGTAGAAAGCCCATTAGGAGCATGATAGGTCCACTAAAGGACCGAAGCGGCGTTCTGCGGACCTCCGACGCGGACATCGCTAAGGTGCTTAATGAGTACTTTACGGGAGTGTTCACCAGGGAGGATACCCGCGTCATCCCCGAGCCAGGCGTCAGGCACGAAGGTGCTGGCCTGGATAGTGTTCGATGTACCGCGACAGTCATCGCCGATAGAATAGACAAGCTGAGCGCGTTTAAGGCTCCTGGGCCAGACGAGTTTCTCCCCAGAGTGTTGCGAGAAGTGCGCGACCAGGTGGCTCCCCACCTGGCTACAGTCTTCAACAAATCGTTGGAGATGGGCCAGGTGCCTGGTGACTGGAGGGAAGCCAATGTGACCCCTATCTTTAAGAAAGGGGATCACGAAAGTCCAGGGAACTATCGTCCCATTAGTCTCACTTCAGTTGTAGGTAAATTATTAGAAGGGATAATAGCAGATAGGATCGTTGACGATTTGGATTCCTACAAGCTGCTTGGGGACTCCCAACATGGGTTTAGACGGCATAGGTCGTGTCTCACCAACTTGCTCGAGTTTTTCCACGTCATGTTGAGTGAGTACGATAAGAGTAGGGCAATTGATATACTTTATCTCGACTTTCAGAAAGCCTTTGAGAAGGTACCTCACCGCCGGCTAATGGCGAAAGTGCGCGCGCTGGGTATCGGTGGGGAAATAGGTAGGTGGATTGAAAACTGGCTGAGGAATAGGCGGCAGAGGGTGGTAATTAAAGGGGCTAGTTCGGGTTGGGCCTCGGTCACTAGTGGGGTTCCTCAGGGTTCCGTTTTGGGGCTGTTGTTTATCATTTACATAAATGATATCGACGGTGGCATCGTCAGTCGGATCGCCAAATTCGCTGATGACACCAAGCTTGGGGCCAATGTTGGGACGCCCGAAGCGATCGAGGAACTGCGTGCGGACCTAGGTAGGATAGGAGAGTGGTCCGAAAAATGGCAAATGCCGTTTAACTTGGGTAAATGCAAAGTGATGCACATTGGCTACGCCAATCCCAAGTCGGACTACTCGATGTTGGGTAGTAATATCGAGGTGACTGATTTAGAAAAGGACTTGGGTGTGCTAATTAGCAGCGACCTTAAGTTTACGAAACAGTGTGTAGAGGTGGAAAAGAAAGCCCAGAAACTATTGGGTTATATCAGGGGACAATTTCAATTTCGGAACAAGGAGATTGTGCTCTCACTGTACAATTCCCTTTTTCGGCCGCACCTGGAGTATGCTGTGCAGTTCTGGTCGCCCACCCTCAGGAAAGATATTGAGAGGCTGGAGCGAGTGCAGGCGAGGGCCACAAAGTTAATCCCTTCCATTAGGCATATGGGCTACAATCGACGGTTACGCGCCCTGAACTTGTTTTCGCTTGAAACTCGGAGGCTGCGCGGTCAACTGATCGAGGTTTTCAAGCTCTTACGCGGGTTCAACGATGTCGATTTTAGAAGTATGTTTAGTTTAAATGATAACCCAACTCGCAACAATGGTTGGAAGTTGGATTTGAAACGGTTTAGGACTAGTGTGTGTGGGAATTACTTTACTTATAAGATCTGTGACACATTGAACAGGTTACCTTCGGAAGTTGCGAACAGTTCCTCTGTGGATCAGTTCAAGAAAAGGTTAGACCAAATCTTGCACACTATTTGAGTGTGTACAAAATTTTCCCTGGCACCCTTTGCCATTGGTACCTCCTCGGTATGGGCCGCAAGGCCTTTTGAGGTACTTCTTTTCCTTGTAACTCCTTGTAACTCTCTCTCTCTCTCTGCTTGGCGTCGATCTGAACGTTGGAGGGACGAACTATAGGTTAATCTTGGTGTACAGACCTCCGCATCTCCTCCTCGAGGAGGATACAGCCCTGTACACCGAACTCAGTAGCCTGCTAGGGGATAGGGTGAGTGTAGTTTTAGGAGACCTCAACTGTCGCGGCATAAAGTGGGAAAACAGGACTGCCGATGCTGAAGGGAGGAGGCTAGTTGACTTTGCTGATAATAACTTCCTCACTCAGTGGGTCAACGAGCCTACACGAGGCGAAAGCGTTCTAGACTTAGTATTCACGACCGAAGACAACCTCGTCACTGGCCTCACCGTTGACGAATCATTGGGCGGGAGTGATCACGGTCTTATTAGGTTCCGTGTGTGTGTCCCTCGGGTGAAGCGTAGTAACTCGAGAGGCAGTAAGCTCGATCTCCGGCGGGCGAACTTTGTTAGCCTCAGGGATAGCGTAGGAGAGATGGGGTTAGAGGTTGGCGGCGATGTTGAGGGAGTGTGGAGTGCATTCCGGGACGAGTTTATGGTGCTGCAGTCTGCTGCCATACCCTCAAAACCGGTCACACCTGCTTCAACGCAGCCAAAGTGTTTCAATCGTAACATCGCTTTGGCTATCCGAAATAGGAAAGTAGCGTATAGGAGGGCGAAGGCCAATCGTTCCCACGAGAACACTGAAGCGTATGTCCGCCTGTGTAGGGAAGTGAAGGCGAAGGTTAGGCTAGCGAAACGTAACGAAGAACTACGGGTGGCAAGCCTCTGCAAGGGGAACCCTAAGGAATTCTTTAGTTATGTTAATAGTAGAAAGCCCATTAGAAGCATGATAGGACCGTTAAAGGACGGAAGCGGCGTTCTTCGGACCTCCGACGCGGACATCGCCACTGTGCTTAATGAGTACTTTGCGTGAGTATTCACCAGGGAGGACACCCGCATCATCCCCGAGCCAGGCGTGAGGCACGAAGGTGCTGGCCTAGATAGTGTTCGATGTACCGCGACAGTCGTTGCCGATAGAATAGACAAACTGAGCGCGTTTAAGGCTCCTGGGCCAGACCAGTTTCTCCCCAGAGTGTTGCGAGAAGTGCGCGACCAGGTGGCTCCCCACCTGGCTACAGTCTTCAACAAATCGTTGGAGATGGGCCAGGTGCCTGGTGACTGGAGGGAAGCCAATGACCCCTATCTTTAAGAAAGGGGATCACGAAAGTCCAGGGAACTATCGTCCCATTAGTCTCACTTCAGTTGTAGGTAAATTATTAGAAGGGATAATAGCGATAGGATCGTTGACCATTTGGATTCCTACAAGCTGCTTGGGGACTCCCAACATGGGTTTAGACGGCATAGGTCGTGTCTCACCAACCAACTTGGCTCGAGTTTTTCCACGTCATGTTGAGTGAGTACGATAAGAGTAGGGCGATTGATATACTTATCTCGACTTTCAGAAAGCCTTTGATAAGGTACCTCACCGCCGGCTAATGGCGAAAGTGCGCGCGCTGGGTATCGGTGGGGAAATAGGTAGGTGGATTGAAAACTGGCTGAGGAATAGGCGGCAGAGGGTGGTAATTAAAGGGCTAGTTCGGGTTGGGCCTCGGTCACTAGTGGGGTTCCTCAGGGTTCCGTTTTGGGGCCACTGTTGTTTATCATTTACATAATGATATCGACGGTGGCATCGTCAGTCGGATCGCCAAATTCGCTGATGACACCAAGCTTGGGGCCAATGTTGGGACGCCCGAGCGATCGAGGAACTGCGTGCGGACCTAGGTAGGATAGGAGAGTGGTCCGAAAAATGGCAAATGCCGTTTAACTTGGTAAATGCAAAGTGATGCACATTGGCTACGCCAATCCCAAGTCGGACTACTCGATGTTGGGTGTAATATCGAGGTGACTGATTTAGAAAAGGACTTGGGTGTGCTAATTAGCAGCGACCTTAAGTTTACGAAACAGTGTGTAGAGGTGGAAAAGAAAGCCCAGAAACTATTGGGTTATATCAGGGGCAATTTCAGTTTCGGAACAAGGAGATTGTGCTCTCACTGTACAATTCCCTTTTCGGCCGCACCTGGAGTATGCTGTGCGTTCTGGTCGCCCACCCTCAGAAAGATATTGAGAGGCTGGAGCGAGTGCAGGCGAGGGCCACAAAGTTAATCCCTTCCATTAGGCATATGGGCTACAATCGACGGTTACGCGCCCTGAACTTGTTTTCGCTTGAAACTTGAGGCTGCGCGGTCAACTGATCGAGGTTTTCAAGCTCTTACGCGGTTCAACGATGTCGATTTTAGAAGTATGTTTAGTTTAAATGATAACCCAACTCGCAACAATGGTTGAAGTTGGATTTGAAACGGTTTAGGACTAGTGTGTGGGAATTACTTTACTTATAAGATCTGTGACACATTGAACAGGTTACCTTCGGAAGTTGCGAACAGTTCCTCTGTGGATCAGTTCAAGAAAAGGTTAGACCAAATCTTGCACACTATTTGAGTGTGTACAAAATTTTCCCTGGCACCCTTTGCCATTGGTACCTCCTCGGTATGGGCCGCAAGGCCTTTTGAGGTACTTCTTTTCCTTGTAACTCCTTGTAACTCTCTCTCTCTCTCTGCTTGGCGTCGATCTGAACGTTGGAGGGACGAACTATAGGTTAATCTTGGTGTACAGACCTCCGCATCTCCTCCTCGAGGAGGATACAGCCCTGTACACCGAACTCAGTAGCCTGCTAGGGGATAGGGTGAGTGTAGTTTTAGGAGACCTCAACTGTCGCGGCATAAAGTGGGAAAACAGGACTGCCGATGCTGAAGGGAGGAGGCTAGTTGACTTTGCTGATAATAACTTCCTCACTCAGTGGGTCAACGAGCCTACACGAGGCGAAAGCGTTCTAGACTTAGTATTCACGACCGAAGACAACTCGTCACTGGCCTCACCGTTGACGAATCATTGGGCGGGAGTGATCACGGTCTTATTAGGTTCCGTGTGTGTGTCCCTCGGGTGAAGCGTAGTAACTCGAAGAGGCAGTAAGCTCGATCTCCGGCGGGCGAACTTTGTTAGCCTCAGGGATAGCGTAGGTAGGAGAGATGGGGTTAGAGGTTGGCGGCGATGTTGAGGGAGTGTGGAGTGCATTCCGGGGACGAGTTTATGGTGCTGCGTCTGCTGCCATACCCTCAAAACCGTCACACCTGCTTCAACGCAGCCAAAGTGTTTCAATCGTAACATCGCTTTGGCTATCCGAAATAGGAAGTAGCGTATAGGAGGGCGAAGGCCAATATTCCCACGAGAACACTGAAGCGTATGTCCGCCTGTGTAGGGAATGAAGGCGAAGGTTAGGCTAGCGAAACGTAACGAAGAACTACGGGTGGCAAGCCTCCTGCAGGGGAACCCTAAGGAATTCTTTAGTTGTTAATAGTAGAAAGCCCATTAGAAGCATGATAGGACCGTTAAAGGACGAAGCGGCGTTCTTCGGACCTCCGACGCGGACATCGCCACTGTGCTTATGAGTACTTTGCGTGAGTATTCACCAGGGAGGACACCCGCATCATCCCCGACCAGGCGTGAGGCACGAAGGTGCTGGCCTAGATGAGTGTTCGATGTACCGCGACAGTCGTTTGCCGATAGAATAGACAAACTGAGCGCGTTTAAGGCTCCTGGGCAGACCAGTTTCTCCCCAGATGTTGCGGGAGGTGCGCGACCAGGTGGCTCCCACCTGGCTACAGTCTTCACAAATCGTTGGATACGGGCCAGGTGCCTGGGACTGGAGGGAGCCAACGTGACCCCTATCTTTAAGAAAGGGGATCACTAAAGTCCAGGGAACTATCGTCCCATTAGTCTCACTTCAGTTGTAGGTAAATTATTAGAGGGATAATAGCGGATAGGATCGTTGACCATTTCGATTCCTACAAGCTGCTTGGGGACTCCAACATGGGTTTAGGACGGCCTAGGTCGGTGTCTCACCAACTTGTCTCGATTTTTCCACGTCATGTTGGGTGAGTATGATAAGAGTAGGGCGATTGATATACTTTATCTCGACTTTCAGAAAGCCTTTGATAAGGTACCTCACCGCCGGCTAATGGCGAAAGTGCGCGCGCTGGGTATCGGTGGGGAAATAGGTAGGTGGATTGAAAACTGGCTGAGGAATAGGCGGCAGAGCGTGGTAATTAAAGGGGCTAGTTCGGGTTGGGCCTCGGTCACTAGTGGGGTTCCTGAAGGTTCCGTTTTGGGGCCACTGTTGTTTATCATTTACATAAATGATATCGACGGTGGCATCGTCAGTCGGATCGCCAAATTCGCTGATGACACCAAGCTTGGGGCCAATGTTGGGACGCCCGAAGCGATCGAGGAACTGCGTGCGGACCTAGGTAGGATAGGAGAGTGGTCCGAAAAATGGCAAATGCCGTTTAACTTGGGTAAATGCAAAGTGATGCACATTGGCTACGCCAATCCCAAGTCGGACTACTGGATGTTGGGTAGTAATATCGAGGTGACTGATTTAGAAAAGGACTTGGGTGTGCTAATTAGCAGCGACCTTAAGTTTACGAAACATTGTGTAGAGGTGGAAAAGAAAGCCCAGAAACTATTGTGTTATATCAGGAGGCAATTTCAGTTTCGGAACAAGGAGATTGTGCTCTCACTGTACAATTCCCTTGTTCGGCCGCACCTGGAGTATGCTGTGCAGTTCTGGTCGCCCACCCTCAGGAAAGATATTGAGAGGCTGGAGCGAGTGCAGGCGAGGGCCACAAAGTTAATCCCTTCCGTTAGGCATATGGGCTACAATCGACGGTTACGCGCCCTGAACTTGTTTTCGCTTGAAACTCGGAGGCTGCGCGGTCAACTGATCGAGGTTTTCAAGCTCTTACGCGGGTTCAACGATGTCGATTTTAGAAGTATGTTTAGTAGGGCGGATCGAAAATGAGGTTTTTAAACGTTTTTTCGAAATTCAAATATGGCTAGTGCGGAACATATGTGGGTGCTATAGATAATGACTGTGCATAAATATTTGTCCTGCGAAATTATATCTTCAGGTGCCACAAAGCCGTCGAAAAAAGTGAAATATAATGATTTTCTTATATTCTGCATTAGTACAATAACTGAAACTTACTTGTTATTATTATATATTAAGTGTTCCAATTACCAAAATAGTTACTGAATTACGCAGCTCTTAGTTTATTTAGATCAATGTTCTTTTGATTAATGATCTAAATAATCCAGAACTCACCACGAGGAGGTGGCTGCGTGTCGAGCTCCACCCATGCCCTACCAACCACCCATCCTTGCGCATGTTTTTTTCTATTAACGTTTTATTTAAACTTTATATTCAGCTTTACTTTCGAATGATGGCATTTTTTTACGTGACTGAAGTGTTGATCTTATGAAGCCATCTCGCGCGTTCAATCCAAATACTTTTGATGATGCTTCAGTCACTAATTTTACCATTCTTTCTACTACTTGTGTATGACCAGGGAATTTCTCGAATGGAGGGGTACTCTTATTTTCTATGAATTCTTCAATCTCATTTTCTGTCAGGTGTCTTGTCACAGGTGGTTCAGTGACAATGCATTTTGGCCAATTAATTAAATCAGTATAATCAGTAGCTTCAAATTGAATAACAGGTACTGTGAAACGCCTCACAACTTTTTCCTTGTTTGTTTGCCTTGCTTTCTTTATTCGCCTCCACGCTAATTCTCTTATGGCGCTGCGGTCATCATGAATCATTGATGCTAGAATATTTTCTGGATTTGCAAAAAATGCATTCTTTGTATGACAGGGTTTACAATATCCTTTACTTCGTCATTCAGTGTTCTTGTTAGTTCAATAGTTTTGAAAATGTTTTGAGCCATTGACAAAAGACGTACTTTGCTTAATAGAAAACCACATTGGGATGTAGACCTTCATTATAAAAGAAGCAATGTTCATGAGGTTCTCAGATGGACTTACAGTTGAAACGTATAGACGAAGCAAACGATTTGCTGTAGTTAGCCATCGTGAATGTGCCATTTTGCCTGGACTACGATGAGCAAGATCTGGAGAGCAATATCCCTTTGTTATGGCCTGATGAATATCAATTAGATATTTTTGGTCGGTGCTAAGATCTTCACAGTCTACAGTTGGTTCCTCAGCATCAATCCTTTCAAACTCGACAATAGGAAGACTCTCACAGTTCTCTAATTCCCTGCCAATAGGACCGGTGAATCCGCGGGGGCCAGATGTTTTTCCATCCAGATTTGCTACTAAATGGCGTAATGGCAATTCATTGGCATGGAGCTGGCACACTAAATGTTGAACTGGCTTCTTCAGCTTCAATTCTATAAGCCTTATAACGCCTCCCTTTTCTCCAGTGTTGACTGCTGCACCATCGCATCCAATGGCAACAAGGTTTTCCAGGTTCATGTCATTATTTCCAATATACTCAAACATTCCTTTACATATTTCTTCAGCTGATCCAGAATTCACAGAATAATGGCCCAAATAATCTGAACCAGGTTCTCTCACTAAAGTGATATGTTCTTCTGTTACCTTCTTCTGATATACTTTGGACTCTTTTTTTTCTTGGAAGAGTGTAGAATCTTTTCGACCATCAAAATAGATTCCTCTGATTGGGACCTGATTTTGATCTTTCATAATTTCTGATCTCTTCTTTTGTCTTTCTCTTCTGATTTTACTCCTATCCACTACTTCAGATGTATTGTCAATAGAAACCTCTCCAATATCTTGCAATACTGCACTAACAATGAATGCTGCAGCTCGATCTGAAACTGCAGTCCTGTCACAAGCAGTAGCCACTGAAGGTAGATTTGTAGTTTTCCTTTTCTTGAATAATTGTTCTTCAGGTTGTTCGAGCTTTCTCTTCGAGCTAACTGGCTCTGGAAATGTATCGTCTGATATTTCGCCAGATTCACTTTCACTATTTAATGTCGATGATGATAATTCAACATTTGTATCCTGCAATTTCTCCTGTGAAGATTCTTTGGTGAGCCTCACAGCTTCTTTTTGCTTTCTTAGCAACGTAGATGCTTTTTTCTTTGAGAGTGTAATATCTATTCTATCAATAAACAGTTTTTTTCACTCCTTTGATCTAAGAGGAACGTCACTTCTTCCTTTGGAACCGTTTTTTCTTTGGGACAAGAACATTGTGTTAGTACTTTGCACTTGCACGCTGCAATGTCAAAAAGTTTCGTGTGTGCTTCTTTTTTGAACATATCAATCTTTGCTTTGTAAGCTTCAGAATTTTTTCTGCTTTGGTATGGCTTCATAATGACACGATACTTTTCGTGGTAGCTTCTGAACATTGTTTCAATTCGCCTGTCTGACAGAATTGGGACGGAAGCACTTTCCCAAATTGTTTTCAATTTATCAACAACTTGTTCTAATATTTGAGATATTGAAGGATCTTTATTAGTATTCTGTTTCAAATCGTTTCTTACAAACAAGTAATATTTAAAAACTCCTTCGTATGTAGGAAGATTCCTGTGCCACAAATCTTCCCCCATACCAAACATGGGGCACTCAGTTGAGGCCCTGGTTGATTTTGCACAAACTCGAGACATTTTGAAAGTATACAAATCTGAAAAAGAAAGAGCTAATATCAATTATACGTTAATTTCAGTTAATAGTACATGGCAAACTTAGGGCAACACAGTACAGAAATGCAAAATATATAAGAAATATAGTTTAGACTATCTGAGTAACGCCAACAACAGAACACCCACCTGCTACGAGAGCGACAGCTACACTGAACCGAGGTACTCACGTGACAGCTGAGTGAGCTGACTATAGAAAACTGTTTTTAGAGAATAGAAACTTTTTTTAAAGGTTGACTGAGCTATTTTTATACAAGTGTGAATAAATTCTTGTCTATTGTGCATCGTGGACTCCTCTGTAATTATTGGTAAAAATCTGCTTTTTTCAATTTTTTTCAATATTGAAGGTCATTGTGGCAACTGAAGATATTAATGTTATGATTTTAAATTTATATCAGCTTATTTCCTCACTACTCCACACATTTTGCACACTAGCCAATTTGAAAATTCGAAAAATGAGTTTAGCACTCCGCCCAAATGTTTAGTTTAAATGATAACCCAACTCGCAACAATGGTTGGAAGTTGGATTTGAAACGGTTTAGGACTAGTGTGTGTGGGAATTACTTTACGTATAAGATCTGTGACGCATGGAACAGGTTACCTTCGGAAGTTGTGAACAGTTCCTCTGTGGATCAGTTCAAGAAAAGGTTAGACCAAATCTTGCACACTATTTGAGTGTGTACAAAATTTTCCCTGGCACCCGTTGCTATTGGTACCTCCTTGGTATGGGCCGCAAGGCCCTTTGAGGTACTTATTTTCCTTGTAACTCCTTGTAACTCTCTCTCTCTCTCTCTCTCTCTCTCTCCGCAGGGTGTATAAAGGTTATGCACATTTCTTCTGGATGTAGTAAACTTTATACTTGGGGTGTGACAGTCCTCCGGTCCCGAGTCGTGGGATTCTAGAGGAACTGGCTGCCAGTTCCTTTAGGTTCTCTCTCTTTCGGGAGGGCGGGTGAAGTATTTTGCACAATCCCGTCCCGTGGGTTACTAGGACCCCATCCCATCCCTACTCTGTCCTTTTAGCTTACGTTAAGGTTGTTCTCCTCTGACTGCAAAAAAAAAAAAAAAAAAAAAAAACCTTTTAGTATTAAGTCTTTTTCTCTTCTTTTACTATTAGGACCCTACTGCTACCTCATGCGTGGGAAGAGAGGCTTTGGAACCTCTATAAATAACACCATTTAACGCTCGTAGGTTGTGAGAGACTGGGATGGAGGGGTCCCAGGCGTAGGGGCGATGAATGGAGTGTGGCTAGTGCCCCGTTAAGCCCATTCCTAACGCGTAATGGCCTGACCAGCCCCCTGCGACCGTTCTTTGGTGACCAATTGATGGTGCTTGGCTGTACTGCTCTGAGGTGAGAGAGCTTTACTGCCCAGCTGGCTGCCAGGCCAGCGTAAAGTCTCGGGCGTAGCCTCTGGGTCTGGTGGGATATCCCTTGAACACTGGATTCTAAGAGTCTGGCCGCTTGTGAGTGACTAGTAAGACTTAGTAAGGGGCTGCATCTCGCTGTCGCTCCTGGCGGAAAATCCGTGACGCCTGCGTCGCGAGTGTTTGTCAGTTGGTAGCTGCGACACGTTTGGGACTGTCCGGCCCTGGGGAGACCTTTGGTCGGTGCGGCAGCAGGAGAGGTGTAGTCTTCTGGAAGGATGAACGTCACTTGCAAATAGGTGGATGCGTCTACGCGCGGGATGAATTCACCCCCCCCCTTTTTTATATACTGGTCAGAACGTTTTTGGATAGTTTTCATTGCTAGAACGCTTTATCTTATTCAGAGTATTCAGAAAAAAAAAAAAAAGAGAAAATATGGCAGGGCCAGCTAAATTGAAAGCAGAATGCTTTAAATGTAAAGTTAATCATTGGTGCGTTGACTTCCCTGAGGGTAGTATCAGCGATATCACATCCCTTAGTGTATGTTTGTTTTGTAAACTTAGAGACAACCACGAAAAGGAAGTTAAAGAGCTAAAGGAATTAGTAAAAAAGCTTGAAGCTAGGGTCGTAGCACTGGAAATCCAACCCAGTGGACAAGATCAAATTAAAAACACACCAGCAGATTTAAACTGTAAGATTAAGTATCTAGAACAAAGGGAGGGCAAAGAAGGGGCTGATAGAGAAGGGTGGGAAGGGATCGATAGAGAAGGGAAGGGATCGATAGAGAAGGGTGGGAAGGGCCAATGAAGAAAAAGGGTGGGAAGGGGCCTACTGATGGCCCAAAGAAACCGAAGGATGTAGCTACCAGTCGGGGTGGGTCGGGTGGTGTAACTGCGTGTATGGGTGGCGACGGGTTTCGAAAGGTCTCGGGCAAGAAGGCTGCGAAGCCGAAGCCTGAGACCCCAGTTGCCCCTGTCAAGACCTCTAACCGCTTTAGTCTCCTGTGCTCGAAGGAGGAAGACACCGTTTTGATTGGGGACTCGCAGATCAGGGGCCAGGAGAAGTACTTTGCTTCTGCAAACCGGGATGGGAGGAAGGTAAGGTGCTTACCTGGGCGGGGAACGGCGCACTTAAGGAAGGAGGTAGAGAAGGTGCGCGTGGCTAGTCGGAGGACTGCGATCGTTGTCCACGCTGGTGGCAATGACCTGTTCCTCAAAGGCGGTGGGGTAGGTCTTACAGAAGGGATCATCACCGAGATCATGTCTCTTGCGGATGATCTAAAACTGAAGACAGACAGGGGAATGTTAATGGGTATTTTACCGCGAATGAATGCCAGTGACCACGCGCTCAGTAAGGTCATTGGCATCAATGAGAGGGTACAAGACTTGTGCGTTCCGCTGGGCGTGAAGTTTATTGACCCCTTCGATGCATTTTCGGGTAGGTGGGACCTTTACCAGAGGGATGGTGTCCACCTCAATAACAAGGGTAAAGGTGTGCTAGGCGCGCTGCTCGACCGGCACCTATACAGAATGGTGAGGTCGAGTCCGGGGAGAGATGATGGGCCCCCACCGGGGAGAGATGAGGATGAGCCGGTGGCGGACGTACCTTCAACTGAAGGGTGCGTCGAAGTACAGGTGGGTGACCCTCCTCCTACGTTGGAGGGGGCTCAGTCTCCTGCGGAAGTTGCCCCCTCGTTAGTGAGGGGCTCTTCAACTCCCGACAGCCCTGGCTGTTCGGGAAACGGGTCGTGCTAGGGGGCGGTCAGAATAGGGAAGGCTCCCTCCGTGCAATGCTTTTTAATGCTAGGTCAATTAGGAACAAGTTTTGCGAGCTACGGGCGCTCTTAGCATCAGAATACCAGGATATCGTTGCTATCACCGAGTCCTGGATTCATACTGATCGTAGGGACTACGTTGGGGAGTTCGAAATTCCCGGGTATAGAATGTTTCGCAAAGACCGCACCCGTGGGGAGGGGGTGGGGTACTAATATACGTCAGGACACGTTGAGTCCGGTTGACTGCCAGTTCCGATCGGAACGGGAGCTGCTTGGTGTCGATCTGAACGTGGGAGGGACGAACTATAGGTTAATCTTGGTGTACAGACCTCCGCATCTCCTCCTCGAGGAGGATACAGCCCTGTACACCGAACTCAGTAGCCTGCTAGGGATAGGGTGTGTAGTTTTAGGAGACTTCAACTGTCGCGGCATAAAGTGGGAAACAGGACTGCTGATGCTGAAGGGAGGAGGCTAGTTGACTTTGCTGATGAGAACTTCCTCACTCAGTGGGTCAACGAGCCTACACGAGGCGAAAGCGTTCTAGACTTAGTATTCACGACCGAAGACAACCTCGTCACTGGCCTCACCGTTGACGAATCGTTGGGCGGGAGTGATCACGGTCTGATTAGGTTCCGTGTGCGCGTCCCTCGGGTGAAGCGTAGTAACTCGAGAGGCAGTAAGCTCGATCTCCGGCGGGCGAACTTTGTTAGCCTCAGGGATAGCGTAGGTGAGATGGGGTTAGAGGTCGGCGGCGATGTTGAGGGGTGTGGAGTGCATTCCGGGACGAGTTTATGGTGCTGCAGTCTGCTGCCATACCCTCAAAACCGGTCACACCTGCTTCAACGCAGCCTAAGTGGTTCAATCGTGACATCGCTTCGGCTATCCGAAATAGGAAAGTAGCGTATAGGAGGGCGAAGGCCAATCGTTCCCACGAGAACACTGAAGCGTATGTCCGCCTGTGTAGGGAAGTGAAGGCGAAGGTTAGACTAGCGAAACGTAACGAAGAACTACGGGTGGCAAGCCTCTGCAAGGGGAACCCTAAGGAGTTCTTCAGTTATGTTAATAGTAGAAAGCCCATTAGAAGCATGATAGGTCCAAAGGACGAAGCGGCGTTCTGCGGACCTCCGACGCGGACATCGCTAATGTGCTTAATGAGTACTTTGCGGGAGTGTTCACCAGGGAGGATACCCGCGTCATCCCCGAGCCAGGCGTGAGGCACGAAGGTGCTGGCCTGGATAGTGTTCGATGTACCGCGACAGTCGTTGCCGATAGAATAGACAAACTGAGCGCGTTTAAGGCTCCTGGGCCAGACCAGTTTCTCCCCAGAGTGTTGCGAGAAGTGCGCGACCAGGTGGCTCCCCACCTGGCTACAGTCTTCAACAAATCGTTGGAGATGGGCCAGGTGCCTGGTGACTGGAGGGAAGCCAACGTGACCCCTATCTTTAAGAAAGGGGATCACGAAAGTCCAGGGAACTATCGTCCCATTAGTCTCACTTCAGTTGTAGGTAAATTATTAGAAGGGATAATAGCTGATAGGATCGTTGACCATTTGGATTCCTACAAGCTGCTTGGGGACTCCCAACATGGGTTTAGACGGCATAGGTCGTGTCTCACCAACTTGCTCGAGTTTTTCCACGTCATGTTGAGTGAGTACGATAAGAGTAGGGCGATTGATATACTTTATCTCGACTTTCAGAAAGCCTTTGATAAGGTACCTCACCGCCGGCTAATGGCGAAAGTGCGCGCGCTGGGTATCGGTGGGGAAATAGGTAGGTGGATTGAAAACTGGCTGAGGAATAGGCGGCAGAGGGTGTAATTAAAGGGGCTAGTTCGGGTTGGGCCTCGGTCACTAGTGGGGTTCCTCAGGGTTCCGTTTTGGGGCCACTGTTGTTTATCATTTACATAAATGATATCGACGGTGGCATCGTCAGTCGGATCGCCAAATTCGCTGATGACACCAAGCTTGGGGCCAATGTTGGGACGCCCGAAGCGATCGAGGAACTGCGTGCGGACCTAGGTAGGATAGGAGAGTGGTCCGAAAAATGGCAAATGCCGTTTAACTTGGGTATGCAAAGTGATGCACATTGGCTACGCCAATCCCAAGTCGGACTACTCGATGTTGGGTAGTAATATCGAGGTGACTGATTTAGAAAAGGACTTGGGTGTGCTAATTAGCAGCGACCTTAAGTTTACGAAACAGTGTAGAGGTGGAAAAGAAAGCCCAGAAACTATTGGGTTATATCAGGAGGCAATTTCAGTTTCGGAACAAGGAGATTGTGCTCTCTGTACAATTCCCTTGTTCGGCCGCACCTGGAGTATGCTGTGCAGTTCTGGTCGCCCACCCTCAGGAAAGATATTGAGAGGCTGGAGCGAGTGCAGGCGAGGGCCACAAAGTTAATCCCTTCCGTTAGGCATATGGGCTACAATCGACGGTTACGCGCCCTGAACTTGTTTTCGCTTGAAACTCGGAGGCTGCGCGGTCAACTGATCGAGGTTTTCAAGCTCTTACGCGGGTTCAACGATGTCGATTTTAGAAGTATGTTTAGTTTAAATGATAACCCAACTCGCAACAATGGTTGGAAGTTGGATTTGAAAGGTTTAGGACTAGTGTGTGTGGGAATTACTTTACGTATAAGATCTGTGACACATGGAACAGGTTACCTTCGGAAGTTGTGAACAGTTCCTCTGTGGATCAGTTCAAGAAAAGGTTAGACCAAATCTTGCACACTATTTGAGTGTGTACAAAATTTTCCCTGGCACCCGTTGCCATTGGTACCTCCTCGGTATGGGCGGCAAGGCCTTTTGAGGTACTTCTTTTCCTTGTAACTCCTTGTAACTCTCTCTCTCTCTCTCTCTCTCTCTCTCTCTCTCTCTCTCTCTCTCTTGGTAGCGTATAGGAGGGAGTAGCGTATAGGAGGGCGAAGGCCAATCGTTCCCATGAGAACACTGAAGCGTATGTCCGCCTGTGTAGGGAAGTGAAGGCGAAGGTTAGGCTAACGAAACGTAACGAAGAACTACGGGTGGCAAGCCTCTGCAAAGGGAACCCTAAGGATTTCTTCAGTTATGTTAATAGTAGAAAGCCCATTTGAAGCATGATTGGTCTGTTAAAGGACCCCAGCGGCGTTCTGCGTACCTCCGACGCGGACATCGCTAATGTGCTTAATAAGTACTTTGCGGGAGTGTTCACCAGGGAGGACACCCGCATCATCCCCGAGCCAGGCGTGAGGCACGAAGGTGCTGGCCTGGATAGTGTTCGATGTACCGCGACAGTCGTTGCCGATAGAATAGACAAACTGAGCGCGTTTAAGGTTCCTGTGCCAGACCAGTTTCTCCCCAGAGTGTTGCGGGAAGTGCGCGACCAGGTGACTCCCCACCTGGCTACAGTCTTCAACAAATCGTTGGAGACGGGCCAGGTGCCTGGTGACTGGAGGGAAGCCAACGTGACCCCTATCTTTAAGAAAGGGGATCCCGAAAGTTCAGAGAACTCTCGTCCCATTAGTCTCACTTCAGTTGTAGGATAGGATCGTTGACCATTTGGATTCCTACAAGCTGCTTGGGGGTCTCCCAACATGGGTTTAGACGGCATAGGTCGTGTCTCACCAACTTGCTCGAGTTTTTCCACATCATGTTGAGTGAGTATGATAAGAGTAGGGCGATTGATATACTTTATCTCGACTTTCAGAAAGCCTTTGATAAGTTACCTCACCGCCGGCTAATGGCGAAAGTCTCCGCGCTGGGTATTGGTGGAGAAGTAGGTAGGTGGATTGAAAACTGGCTGAACAATAAGCGGCAGAGGGTTGTAATTAAATGGCTTAGTTCGGGTTGGACCTCGGTCACTAGTGGGGTTCCTCAGGTTTCCGTTTTGGGGCCACTGTTGTTTATCATTTACATAAATGATATCGACGGTGGCATCGTCAGTCGGATCGCCAAATTCGCTGATGACACCAAGCTTTGGAGCCAATGTTGGGTCGCCCGAAGCGATCGAGCAACTGCGTGCGGACCTTGTTAAGATAGGAGAGTGGTCCGAAAAATTGCAAATGCCGTCTAACTTGGGTAACTGCAAAGTGATGCACATTGGCTACGCCAATCCCAAGTCGGACTACTCGATGTTGGGGAATAATATCGAGGCCACTGATTTGGAAAAGGATTTGGGTGTGCTAATTAGCAGCGACCTTAAGTTTATGAAATAGTGCGTAGAGGTGGAAAAGAAAGCCCAGAAGCTGTTGGGTTATATCAGGAGGCAATTTTAGTTTCGGAACAAGGAGATTGTGCTCTCTCTGTACAATTCCCTGGTTCGGCCGCACCTGGAGTATGCTGTGCAGTTCTGGTCGCCCACCCTCAGGAAAGATATTGAGAGGCTGAAACGAGTGCAGGCGAGCGCCACAAAGTTAATCCCTTCCGTTAGGCATATGGGCTACAATCGACGGTTACGCGCCCTGAACTTGTTTTCGCTGGAAACTCGGAGGCTGCGCGGTCAACTGATCGAGGTTTTCAAGCTCTTACGCGGGTTCAACGATGTCGATTTTAGAAGCATGTTTAGTTTAAATGATAACCCAACTCGCAACAATGGTTAGAAGTTGGATTTGAAACAGTTTGGGACTAGTGTAGGTGTGGGAATTACTTTACCTGTAAGATGTGTGACACGTGGAACAGGTTACCTTCAGAAGTTGTGAACAGTTCCTCTGTGGATCACTTCAAGAAAAGGTTAGACCAAAACTTGCACACTATTTCAGGGTGTAGAAAATTTTCCGTGGCACCCGTTGCCATTGGTACCTCCTCGGTATGGGCCGCAAGGCCTTTTGAGGTACTTCTTTTCCTTGTAACTCCTTGTAACTCTCTCTCTCTCTCTCTCTCTTTCTCTCTCTTAGGTTAGGTATACCCCTTTGGGGTGAGACCGTCCCACCTTCTATCCCCAAAACTCTCCTCCTCCTTTCTCTCTCTTAGGTTAGGTATACCTCTTTGGGGGGGGGGGGGGTGAGGCCGTCCCACCTTTCCCCCAAAGAGTTCAAGGTCAGCCCTTTGGTGGGAGGTCATCCTCCCTTCTCCCCCCAAAACTCCCCCTTCTATCTGCTTCATTCTTCTCCCTTTGCAGAACCTCTTCTTTAGAGGGCGTGAACAACGGTTTGGAAGAAGAATTCTTCCTTACGTCGATGGAATCCCTGACTAAACTGAAGGGAGTCACTCTATCCTTGAAACGAGGAATGTATCCTTCGTATCTTCCAGAAGAAACTTTCGACTGAGAAGAGTCATTCAGTGACTCACTAGAAGGAGGTGACTCATACTGAGACGGCGACTCATTCAAATACGGAGGTTCTGATAGCAACCTAATAGGCGTAACGTGACTTAAAGCGTCATCCGCATCTAAAGATTTACTTTTCACACAGTTTTTTATACTTAAAATTTCTTTCTTGGAATCCTGTTGAGAATTAAGTGTCTGAGAAGTAGTAGCTGGATTGCAAACCAACTCCTCGTTGTAAGATGGAGATGGAGATGTAGGTGTATAATCCTGCAGTTGATTGTATCTAATAGAGACGGACTGAACATCTTCCGGAGAGCTATCACTGCCAGAAATATCCATGATTTCCATACTTTCAAGTTCCGAAAACGGCGATGGCTTAGGCTGAGCGGTTGTTTTGCTCATACTAATAGAGATATCAGAATCAGAATCTCCCAAACTCTCCAGAGAAGCAACTTGGGGGGTTACCCCACCCCTTGTTGCATAACCCATCCCCCTTTGCAACATTAGCCCATCTCTTTGCAGTATTGATCAACATTGCCTTTGCAACATTGCAATTCCATTCTCCCTTTTTGCGGCCATCCTACTTACTTCAACTTCAGTCAATTTTTGTGAAATGACTTGGACTTTAACATAAGTAACAAATTTCAGTACTTTACATACTTCTCATTATTATTTGCTATTTTAGCTTTAGTATGTCATATTTAAGTACATTTGAACTACAAAATGGTATGAAATTCAATACATCAACGGCACATCATTACTCAGAAGTAGCATCCACGTTTCATTTTACTCCATCAGCCAAACTTAAAAAGTTATAGGGTGATGCAACTATTTTGGCCAAAGCTGTTTCTGCTGTAATTAATTTTCTTGCTTTCTTGTAAAGTTTATGCAGGAAATAAAAGAAGCTTCATACATATCAATTTAATATCACTTAAAACTCTCTGAAAGTGACGCGAGTCAAAGCAGAAAAAGATGAATAGCTTCTTATGGTGTTACAACTGTTTATATATATATATATATATATATATATATATATATATATATACAGGGTGGGCGGAAAGTAGCTCCCTATTTTGGATTGGTAAAAATATACGTATATTATCCATTTATTTCAGAAGAAATAATATGAAAAGGTAGGCATACATGGTAGGTTTCCTCTGAAATTCAATGTGGGCTCCAACTCTTTCCACCAGCTTCTGGAGCCGCCCAGGAATGGCGTCCACTGACTTTAGCAGGAACTCCGGCGGGATGGAGGACATGACTTCCCGAATTCGGTCCTCCAGTTCTTCCAATGTCCTCGGTTTGGTGCGGTAGACTTCTTCCTTTACCCACCCCCAAAGAAAGAAGTCGCACGGTGTCAAGTCGGGGCTCCTGGCTGGCCATTGATGTGGACCACGACGACCCATCCAACGCCCAGGGAAGTGGGCATCCAGCCACTCACGGACAACAAGAGCGAAGTGCGGAGGGGCGCCATCTTGCATAAATATCAGATCGTCGATGTTCTCCCATGTGCTGACAACCGGCCAGACCTCGTTTCGCAACATAGCAGGGTACCGCTCAGCATTCATGGTGTTGCGCAGAAGGAACGGGCCCACAACCTGATCTGAGGTCATACCACACCACACCGTTACACTGAACCGATTCTGCCATTTTTCAGCGGTAACCGTGCGACTTCTTTCTTTGGGGGTGGGTAAAGGAAGAAGTCTACCGCACCAAACCGAGGGCATTGGAAGAACTGGAGGACCGAATTCGGGAAGTCATGTCCTCCATCCTGCCGGAGTTCCTGCTAAAGTCAGTGGACGCCATTCCTGGGCGGCTCCAGAAGCTGGTGGAAAGAGTTGGAGCCCACATTGAATTTTAGAGAAAACCTACCATGTATGCCTACCTTTTCATATTATTTCTTCTGAAATAAATGGATAATATTCGTATTTTTTTACCAATCCAAAATAGGGAGCTACTTTCCGCCCACCCTGTATATATATATATATATATATATACAGTTGTAACACCTCAGAAGCTATATATATATATATATATATATATATATATATATATATATATATATATATATATGATGAATAAAACCACGTCATTAGACGAAAGCGCTTGAGCACCATTCTGTGTTTCCTTTCCTTCGTGGTTTATTCATAAATATTTTTCACGTGTTACTTTCGTGAAATAATTTTCATATATATATATATATATATATATATATATATATATATATATATATATATATATATATATTTATTAGGGTGGAGCGAAAAATACTTTTTTTCTAGTATGAAGTTCTAATAGTGATTAAAAGTTGCATTTAGTGGACGATATATACCTGCCAAAATATGAGTTCATTTGTTTAATATTTGCAGCTGCCACCAGGGGGCTAAAGTTAACACAATTTTGGGTAAAAAGGAAAAAAAATGCTTCTATTTTAGGTTTATCAAACTATTATAAAATTTTATCTTAGAATTATCTAATAGTTTGATTAAGATTCTTAAATGATAAGAATTCGTTTTTTAAAAATGCCTTTTCATATGCTTAATATCTTCAGCTGCCACAAGAGGGCTGAAGTTAACTTAAAAATGACAATTAAGTATGATTCTGTATTACTTGAAAAAGGGAACAGTAATAAATTAGGATGTCTCTCCTCCTTTATACTGGCTTGAGACAGTTAAGAAACGTTATTTCGTGCCTTAGCGGAGTTACCACCCTTTCCCCAACCAACCTCCCTCTAGAAAGGGTTCTTGCTGAAGACTATTTAGTAATTTGCTTTTGTGTCAAATTTTGGCTGTTTTTTCCTTGATTCTAATGTAGCACGAATCCAACCGTCTCTGTTTGTAGGTCCGCAGACTGATCCAGCAGCGTCTGTAACGAGCTTGACGCATCTCTCTACGGCTTGTGTATGACATGGAAACTGAAATAATTCTGAATGAAGAGTAGTACCATGTTTGATGCATGATTCAATATCATCAAGAGAAACTCCTTTGGTTATCGGTGGTTCTGCTATCTGAAAATCTTGCCACATAATGAGATCTGTATAGTCTTTGGCATAAAAATGTATTTCTGGCACCTTAAAATACCTGATAACATCTGTTTCTTGAATGCATGCCCTTGCTTTTATGATACGCCTAAATCCCAACTGACGCACATGCTCCCTTTCATCAGCTATCATTGCAATGAGAATGTTTTCTTGATTTGCGTAATATGCATTTCGCTGAATGACTGAGTCATGTACTCTCCTAAGCTCTTCACGGAGATACCGGCTTCTTGCAATCATATGCCACATATGTTTAGCACCATATTGGCATAATGGTTTACGCTTTATCTGAAACCACATTGGTGCGTATACCCTAACAATGAAAGTAGCTAATTCTTGTAAATTGCCTGAAGGATTCTCTGTGCTTGCATATAACCGCAGAGTCCTGTTTGCTGTGGTGAGCCACCTTGAATGTGATATATTGCCTGGACTCTTATGACTAAGACTTTGAGAATGTTCCACTTGATATAGCCTTGTGAATTTCAAGAAGGTATTTCTGGTCAGTACTTATGTCATCTACATCAACTTCACACATGTCCTCTTGAATTTCAATGGGTTTGAAGTTAACTATGGGAAGCTTTTCACAGTCTGAAAGTGCTCGGCCAATTTCTCCTGAAAATGCTCTTGGTCCAGTAGTGGTACCATCCAAGTGATGAAACAGATGGCGCAATGGAAGTTCATTAAGGTGTAAAAGGCATATCAGCCACTGCAATGGCTTATTAAAGGCTTCTTCCAGTAATCTTATTGTGCCTCCAATACTACCAGTGTTAACCACTGTCGAATCACAGCCAACTGCAACGATGTTCCCTATATCAACATTCCTTTCTTTCAAGCAATTCACTAGCGCTGTGCAAATGTATTTAGCTTTGCCACTGGAAGGTGTCACATGTGCAAAGTACAGAGAGTGTGGTTCAGATATTATGCTGATATGCTCTTCGCGTTTGCTTCTTTGGTGGTTAGAGCCATCACTCTCCTGGACTTGAATCATTGTTTATCCTTTCTGCCATCAAAGTATAATCCCCGCATGGTTTTTGGCTCTCCTATCTGTTGTAGTTCCTTTCTCTGTTTTTGTCTTTCACGTCTTAGCTTACTTCTTTCTATAATATTCCCTTTGTCTTCGGGAGTAACAATTTTAAGATCTGCCAATACTGCAGAAGCAATAGCAGCCCCAGCTCTGTCCGACATTTAAATCTATCACAAGTAATTGCTAATGAAGGCAGTGGCTCACGCATCTGTTGTTCTGATATTACATATTGAGTCGAGGTTGTATCTTCCTCATTATCTTCAGATATCTCTTCTAGTTGTTGAAGTTCACTTGTCTCTGTTTCGATTTGTAAGTTGGACGTATTGGTTATAGCAGCACTAGTTGTTTGTGAGGATTCCAGACGTGCTTTTTCCATTTCCTTTCGATGTTCTCTTGCTTGTAATCGTCTTGTGTGTGCTATGTCAATGCTTCCTATCACCATTATTCTGTGTGTTCGTTGGTCATTCAAAAAATCCTGCCCTTTTGGAGGGACTTTCTTACTCTTTTCACATGAGCATCTCCTAAACTCCTTACATTTGCAGGTGCAGATGTCAAACAAAGTGCATTTTGAAGAGTTTTCAAATTCTTCAAGCTGATTTTTGTACTTAGGCTGATCCTTGCGTGACTTGTATGGCTTTAATAAGGACCTGTATTTATCATGGTACACTCGCATCATCTGTAAAACGCGTGTATGTGAAACTATTGGCAAAGAGGCCTTCTTCCAAATATTTTCTACCTTTTTGGAAACTGCCTCTGCTATTTCAGAAAATGAAGGCTCCTTGTTATTCATCTGCTCCTTCACTAAATGTTTTGTGAACAGGTAATCTTTCATAATGCAGTTATAAGTTGGTAGTTGCATATCACTCATCTCACAAGGTACTTCAAATATGGCACACTTCATATGTTCTCTAGTGAAATGTTTATATTTAGTATTTGATGCCATAATATTTTTAAGAAAAATTCACAATCACAAAATATCCTGTAACATCAAAACATTATATAATTAATATATATAATATATTTTATAAGTATATATAATATATTATATAAATATATAATATATTATATAAATATATAATATATTATATAAATAAACTAAAATTATATAATACATTATAACAAGCATTTTATAATAAAATCAATATTATCTCTATATAAATCACTTTAAAATAAAGTTTTATAATATTCCGATCATATTAAAAAACTCTCCGATCAACTGAGCGACTAGGCCTACTACCTAAGAAGACAAGTGTTAACACACTGTTCTAAAGACTCACAGAAAGAAATTCCTTCACACCAAAACCCTCCCCCACAACCCTCCCCAAACCCTCCCCCACAACATTCAGTGTAGTCTCAACATGACTCAGTTACTTTAAATTGTGTTAACTTCAGCTCTCTTGTGGCAGCTGAAGATATTAAGCATATGAAAAGGCATTTTTACAAAACGAATTCCTATCATTTAAGAATCTTCATCAAACTATTAGATAATTCTAAGATAAAATTTTATAATAGTTTGACAAACCTAAAATAGAAGCATTTTTTTTCCTTTTTACACAAAATTGTGTTAACTTTAGCCCCTGGTGGCAGCTGAAACTTTTAAACAAATGAACTCATATTTTGGCAGGCATATTTCGTCCACTAAATGCAACTTTTAATCACTATTAGAACTTCATACTAGAAACAAAGTATTTTTCGCTCCACCCTAAATTATATATATATATTATATATATAATATATATATATATATATATATATATATATATGATGAATAAAACCACGAAGGGAAAAAGAAACACAAAATGGTCACCACTTTGTGTTTCTTTTTCCCTTCGTGGTTTTATTCATCATAAATATTTTTCACGTGTCACTTTCGTGAAATAATTTTCATATATATATATATATATTTTATGCAGGAAGGGGAGGCCAAGGGCGAATGCCCGCAAATACGCCCTCCTCCTCCCGTAGGAGAAGAAAAGAGCCAAAATCAAGGTCCAGGGTTCTGGAGAAATCTAGATACTCTCCGTTTGAAAGATTGAAGATTATAGACAGGGGAAAGATAGATTGAGGAAGATTGTTCCAGAATTGACCGGTTGAGTAGATAAAAGATTGAAAATACCGATTAACTCTTGCGTTAGAGAGTTGAGCAGAAAAAGAATGAGAAAATGTAGAAAGTCTGGTGCTGCGTGCTCTCCTTAAAGGAGGAGGCATGCAGTTATGGAGCTCAGAAGAGTAGTGCCCGTTATAATAGCGATAGTAAAGAGAAAGTAAAGCAACAGTGCGGCAAAGAGAGTGGGATTGGAGACAGTAAGTAAGAGAGAGGGAAATGATGAAAAGAAAAGTTTTTGATTCCACCCGGTCAAGTACAGCTGTGTGGATTGAGCCATCCCATACCAGAGAAGCATATATCATACAGGAGCGGACAAGACCCTTGTACAGAGACAGCAACTGAGTGGGGATGAAGAAACTGCGGAAGCGGTACAGCACACCTAAACTCTTAGAAGCTGCTTTGGAAAGGGAGTATATGTGATCTTTCCAGGAAAGATCACGAGAAAAGGAAACACCAAGGATGTTAATAGAGGAGAAAGGATTGAGGTGTGTGTTGTTGAAGGTAAGTGGATGGTCGTGTGGAAGATTGTGACGAATTGACAGATGGAGAAACTGAGTTTTTGAGACATTGAAAGCCACAAGGTTTTGTCTGGCCCAGTCAGAGATAGCAGAAAGATCAGAGGTCAGGTGTTCCATAGCCGTCCTCCGCGAATCATGGAGTGACTGTTGAGAGGGACACTTTGGGAAGCGGGTGGAGAAGTGAAGAGTGGAATCATCGGCATAGGAGTGGATAGGACAGGAAGTGCGAATCAAACGATCATGAATAAATAAAAGGAAAAGCGTAGGTGACAGGACAGAACTCTGAAGAACACCACTGTTGATAGCTTTAGGAAAAGAACAGTGGCCGTCTACAACTGCAGCTATAGATCGGTCAGAAAGGAAATTAGAGATAAAGGCACAGATAGAAGGATAGAAACCGGAGGAGGGCAGTTTGGAAATTAAAGATTTGTGTCAGACTCTATCAAAAGCTTTCGAATTGTCGAGCGTAATAGCAAAGGTTTCACCGAAATCCCGAAAGGAGGATGACCAAGAGTCAGAGAGATATGCAAGAAGATCGCCAGTACAGCGTCGCTTCCGGAACCCATACTGACGATCTGAAAGAAGATTGTGAGAAGCGAGGTGTTTACGAATCTTCCTATGAAGGATAGATTCAAAAACTTTGGAAAGGCAAGAAATCAAAGCAATTGGACGATAGCCTTCTTTGAGACAGGCTGGATGAAAGCGAACTTCCAGCAGGAAGGAAAAGTCCCAGATGGGAGACAAAGACGAAAGAGTTTGTCTAGGCGGCAGGGTGTCAACACAGAAGTACAGAAGAGTTGTAAGCTAGTTCATCAGGGATGTTAGTGAAATGGGAGGAAAGACAAAGGTTGTGGTGAACATTGAAATCTCCTAAAATGCAGATTTCAGCAAAGGGAGAGCGACATAAAATGTATTCCACTTTGGAAGTAAGGTAGTCAAACAGTTTTGGATAGTCAGTAGAATTAGGGGAAAGGTAAACAGAGCAGATGTATTTAATTTGAGATTGGCATGTAAGCCGTAGCCAGAGGGTATAGAATTCGGAAGATTGGAGTTCGGGAATACGAGAACAAGTTAGGTTATTGCGTACATATACCCAACATCCACCTTTGGAGTGAAATTGAGTATAGAGAAAGTAAGAGGGTACAGAAAAGGGGTTGCTGTCTGTCGTCCCAGACACCTGAGTTTCAGTGAGGAAAAGAAGATGAGGTTTAGAGGAGGACGGGTTGTGTTCAACAGATTGAAAATTTGAGAAAAGGCCACGAATGTTGCAGAAATTAATAAAAAGTGAATTAGGCAGAGGCCCAGAACATCTCGAATGGGCGGTAGCAGAGCCAGCCCAGCTGCCCGGGTCTACGTTCTCGGTACCGGCAGCAGGGGAGCCAGAAGTGGGGAAGACTCCGAGGTTCTTGAAGTTGTTGCCGTTTTTTTTTAATTTTGAAAGATTATATAGTGTGTAAGGTGCATGTATATGTAGTGAGGAATAGGGAGAGAAGTGTGCGTTTGAGAGCATGCTAGACTGCACACAGGGTAGATGAGATGCGGAAAAAGATCAGCTGAGGAAGACAGTGACAGGAGAAACGGGAGTTCCAGCACTCCCTCTCTTCTGTCTAACATCCTCCCCGGAGTATTTCCCTGGTCGATTGGTGTCTACAATCTCTTATATATATATATATATATATATATATATATATATATACAGGGTGTTTCACAACATGTGAGATGCACTTTCAGGATGGATTCAGGACCTGAAAACAATGAAAAAGTGTATATAAACATATGCCTGAAATCGCTTTGTTTCCGAGTTACAGCCCGTTTTGTGTTCCAGCAATTCTTTCCGCAAACTTTACACAAACACTGCTTGCCGACAATGTTTATGAGTGTGTACGAAACTTATTTCATGATGGCCTTACCGAATGTACTGTTTCGTACACTCTATGACATCAGTCAGTCAGAGGTGCATCGCGGTGTTTCACTGTTCGTATTCGTAACTTCTTACCGTGAATAAGTGCATTAAAAGTTTTTGTGCTATCAAATGATAGTGTGCATTTGAAGTGAGAATGGAGGCTTATTCAAAGAGAGAATGGCATACATGCATCTCATGTATGGACTTGCCAAGTGTAATCTGGCCGCATCAAGACGTCTGTATGCGGAAAGGTTTCCGAATCGCCGTCTGCCAGATAAGAAGACCTTTCAGAAAATAGACGAGCGTCTTGGTGATACAGGATCATTCTACAAACGAGTTTCAGATGATGATAGACCAATCAGCGCCAGAACTGTTAAGTTGGAGGAGCGGGTCCTGAATCGCGTGGAGGAACATCCTGGTGTCAGCACCCGAAGGATAGCAGCAGCAGATGGTGTAAGATACAAAACTGTGTGGAGAATTTTACGGGAACATCATCTTTACCCATATCACATTCAGAGAGTACAAGGCCTTACTGAAACTGATTTCCCACCACGAGAGACTTTTTGTACTTGGTTCCTTCAACAGTGTGCTCGCAATCCTCTTTTTCTATCCTCCGTGTTGTTTTCTGATAAGGCTGCCTTCACAAGAAATGGCGTGATCAATTTTCACAACACTCATCACTGGGCCGAAGAGAATCCGCATGCCATCATCCAGTCAAGGCACCAACAACAATTTAGTATCAATGTATGGGCAGGACTTAATCGGTCCTTTTGTTTTGCCTGGAAGATTAACAGGAGAATCCTATTCCAATTTTTTAAGGAATTATTTAAGCGATTTACTAGATGAAGTTCCTCTTGGTGTCCGACCTCGTATGTGGTTTATGCATGACGGCGCTCCGCCTCATTTTAGTCGAGTAGCCGGAGACTATTTGGATGACCATTTCCCTGATAAATGGATAGGCCATGGAGAACCCATTGTGCGGCCTGCTCGCTCCCCGGACCTGAATCTACTCGATTTTTACCTGTGGGGTCATCTGAAATCCATCGTTTACGTCACACCCATTGACAACGTTGAAATGTTTCGCCAACGTGTAGAACAAGGATGCCAGAAAATCCGAGCAATACCTGGAATGTTTGAACGCGTCCGGCAGTCTATGACGAGGCGTGTTCAGGCGTGTATTCAAGCGCAAAGCGGTTATTTTGAGCACTTCCTTTAAAGGTAAGGCGGATACTTGCTGGAACACATAACGGACTGTAACTCGGAGACAAAGCGATTTCGGGCATATGTTTATATGAACTTCTTTCATTGTTTTCAGGCTCTGAATCCATCTTGAAAGTGCGTCCCACATGTTATGAAAGGCCCTGTATATACTGTATCTCGCTCTAATGACCACTATTTTTTTAATTATATCGTGACTTGACTCAATCTATTTTTAACATTTATTTTTACCTAGAATCGATTCACTTTCTCGTCATATCTCCCTTTCTCTTTATTTTTACTGTTTTCGCTTTTTTAAAATTTTATCTCTAGAATTCGTGGTTTTTAATTTCAGTTTTTCTTTATTCTCCTTTTAAAAATGAAATCACGAGAGAAAGAACGAGATATCGATAAACAATATTTATGGGAAAAAGAGGGGGAAAGAGGGGAAAATAGAAAAATAATAATACAAACTAATATAAGGTAAAATCCATGTCCCGTATCCCTCAAGCGAGTTTGGGGTAGGGTCCTGATCCTGGGCTATCTTAGCCAGAGTCAATTAAGAGCGGGTGGTCGGCCCGTTGTTTTGTAGTGACGTAAGATGCTCTCTGGGCACCACTCGTGGTGCGCTCGTGGTGCTCTCTGGGCACCACGAGAGCTCGAACCCACGAATCAACGGAGTCTCAGCACTACCGGGCGACACCCTAATCGACTGAGCCACGAGACGCTCAAAATAATATATTTGTATTTTTTTTTTGCACATGTTCTGTATTTGTGACCAGTTTATGGAAATGATGTATTCTCAATATTATATATATATATATATATATATATATATATTCTGCTTGAGACCTAACACCGTGATGCGAAAATACGTACGAAAAATATTTGAACATCTAAAATAAAAATAAAAAGTGAAAACAAATAAAAAATGCTGAAACTGAACAACCCTTTTTCAACTTAAAATTTTTTGACACAACAAAACCATTAAAGTCTTATAGCCCTCATATATACTGTATATATATATATATATATATATATATATATATATATATATAAAACAACGTGCGTGTGTGTGTGTGTGTGTATATATATATATATATATATATATATATAAACAACGTGCGCGCGTGTGTGTGTATATATATATATATATAACCTTTGGTTAGCTTCCGCCCGATTTGTTCATTCTGACGAATGTCAAGCTTTTCACTCCACCTTAGACCTACAGTTTAACGTGGAATCCAAACCACGCCCCATCAGCAGCCCAGCGTCTTAACCACTAGGTCACCTAGGGTACCCATTTATCTACCAAACACTTTCTTTATTGTGTGGAAAGATGAACAGCTGGGTTTTGCTGCGCGCCGGCTGCCGTCGGGTCTCGAACCTGGGGCCGATGGATTCGTAGTCAACGACGCTAACCACTACACCACCGAGGCGCATCCATATATATATATATATATATATATATATATATATATATAAAACAACGTGCGTGGTGTGTATATATATATATATATATATATTATATATATATATATATATTAACTCCGATTTTGTAAATAAGTCGAATTTTCTTGTTGGAGATACTTTTTTGAGATTGGGTTAGGTTAACTCAGGTAAAGCTAACCTAACCTAACCATATCTAAAACAAATCACTGGGTGTGTAAAAGTATGAGAAAGCATGAAGTAGGAATTAATTGATTTCAAGCTTTTTAACTAAAATCCTAACGCGGGCGAAACTCGAAAAAATAATCACTGTGTACAGTGAAAAACCGGTTTTTCTATACTTTTTAATACTCCCCCCTCCCAACACACACACACACACCTTAACGTAAGTGATTAAAACTCTGAAAATATGACCCGTTGGATTTACTGGGTAAAAAATGAGCACGGAGCTAATGTATATAATGTTACGGCATGCGGGAGGTGCCCCCTTGGGGCATTGGTTTCTGCGAGTATGTAGAAGAATTACGGCATTTGGAAGAGTGAAGTCCATGGTGTAATGGTATCGCGTCTGACCGGCAATCGGAAGATCCCGGGTTCGATTCCCAGGTGGTTACTTCATTTTTTCATTTTGTTCCGTTTTCTCTCTCTCGTCTTGCGCGGAATATCTCCTATACAAGCGTCGTTCTTTACGTTATTTATACTGCGTGTTCTTTGCAGTTGAATGTATATATATATATATATATATATACACACACAGTGTTAACCTTGTTTGGGTTCCGTGCATCGGTCTTTCTTCACACGAAGGTCAAGCTGGTGGCCCCGCCTCTAGTCCTGGCTTGGTGGAGGAGCGAGTTGTTCTCTTGCGCTCTCCACCGTACATATCCAGGTACACTCGACTCATCTGGTACCGTACTGAGCCAGGCATCTAGTCTTCTCTTGAAGACTTCAACGTTGACCCCAGTAATGTTTCTGAGGTCCTTAGGAAGCTAGTTGAAAATTCTTGGCCCCCTGACAACCAAGCTATTTTCCTTCAGAGTTGAGGAGGTCCCTTGTCGGGCCTTTAATTTGGGAACACTACACATTCTGCCTTTCCTATTTTCCAGCGTTGTCTGGATGGTAATTGGGTTTAGTTTGAGGTTTGGTACCAGTTTTTCGATAATTTTTCATATGTAGATTATGGTATACCTCTCTCTTCTTTCCGGGAGTACAGATTTAGTTTACGTGGTCTTTCCCAGTAGTTGAGTTCGTTGCAGCCATCAATCTTGGCTGTGAAATGTCTCTGCGTTTCTTCTCGTTTATTAATTTCTTCCTTTTTATATGAGGACGTCAAAACTGAGCAGTATTCAAGTTTTGATATGATTAGTGTTCGTAGCAGGGGGCTCATTACTGTCCTGTCCCTCCTTTTGAAGGTACTTAGTACCTGTCCCGCGACTCTTTTTGCTTTGTTTATTGCTATCTGATTCTGTGTCTCGAATTTCGCATCATCGGTCATTATTACCCACAAGTCGACCGCTTTCGTGCTTCTTTCTATCTGGAGCATAATATGCAGTCTGTTTAAGTTCCTCATTTCTACCATATCTCAAGAGCTGAAATTTCTCGCTGTTAAATGTCATATTGTTGTCTTCTGACCATTTGTATATTTTGTTTGTGTCCCTCTGCAAGGCCTCTACTTCGTTTGCATCTCTGATTTTTCTGCTGATCTTTGTATCGTCCGCAAATGATGTTACTATACTAGGGTATGGCGGGTCGTACTCAGGTGACAACATGAATCTGAAGGAAATCCTACCATCAGGGGTGTCTAAATTATGTGTTTTTACATGGGGAATTCAAATATGAGCTTCTTTTTTGGATAGGATAACTCTAACCTACATCATTTTGTTTTTCTAAATTGCCAATTTTACCCTTTTGAACCCCTTTATAATATATTAAAAGATATAAGGTAAATCATTTATATTGACAAGGCCAAATCAACTTTACATATATTTATTAATAGGTGAACTGCATGTATATCACTGGATATAATTACAAAGATCATTCTCCTGACATCTTGAACTTTGCCAGGTTGCACAAATCCTGCTTTGACTCAGACTTGGACATCAGCTTCCTGCTGGTCTCCTGAGCCCTGATCCCTCCATCCCTCTTTTCCTGTGAGAAGTACTTAGCAGAAGCCTCAGTCACCATTTTAACAACCCTCTCAATGCTTTGTGTGTGGCAAGGCCAGTTGCGCACCTTCATGGGGGTGTTGATGAAGTTTTTCACCTCTGAGGTGCTTAGAGAGCAGGTGAGAGGTGGCTCTGACACACCTTCTGACCAGCTGATCAAGTCACCGATGCTGGAAGCATCACAATTGATGTCAGGTGTCCTTCTGCTCCTAACAGAGGAGTCCCCCAGCTGAGTGTCCGGGTCCCCTCTCTCACCTGATGGCCAGGATTCTCTCCACCCTTCAATCCTCTCCTTCTGATCCTCAGAGCAGAGTAGTGTTTGGAGGATGACTTCACTGTGGGCATACCAAGCAGATCTTCTCACAGTTGGCATCACAATATCCAGCACCTCCTTTCTCTGGGACTTGAGGCAGTCCAGCTGAAAGAGGATGTGCCTAGGCCCTTCGATCCAGGAGTGCTTGACCTTCACGTTGAACCAACATGGGTAATACACTCCAATGATGAATTCCACAATGAATTGCAGAATCTTCAGGTTCTTTCCTTTAAGTCCGTGCTTTGACACCCAGAGCCTGAGAAGTCTGTTCGCTGTGGTGAGCCAGCGGCTGTAGTTTACTCGTCCTATCTCTAACAGAGCTAGCCCTGCAGGAAGTACTCCATCCCTGACTGCACAGACAATTTTATAGCCATAGTATTGATCAGTTGAGAGATCTTGAATGACCTTGTCAGGAAGCTTGATCAGTGGAGGGCCAACAGAGATTCGGGTGAAGTTTGGATTGATATCAAAGTCTGTAGCAGAATCAAGGAGCTTTCCTATTGGCCCGGATAATTTTTTCTGACAGAGTAGGGCCATCAAGGTCAACAATGAGATGGCGCAGGGGAAGTTCAACAGTGTGCAGGTTGCACACCAACCAGACCAGCTTTCTCCCCAGGTGCAGCTCCAGCTTCCGCATTACTCCAGCTTTCACACCAGTGTTGACATTTGTTGAGTCTCCTCCAATGGCCAACAAGGTCTTATCATAACCCCTCTCTTTCAGCCAGGCAAACAGGACCTTAGCAATCTTCTCCGCATGTGACTCCTCTTTAGTTGCTTTCTCTGGGGTAAAGTGGAACAGATAGTAGCTGCCAGGCTCACTAACAACACTATAGTGTTCTTCCTTGATCTTTGCGGGAAAAGATTGGTCACTGCCCTCAGCTTCCATCATCACATTGGTCAGGTCAATCCGCCCATCAAAGAGGATGCAAGAGATCCCCCCCTCCTCCCTGCACTTCTTCTCGAACTGTTCCCCCAGCTCTCTCATCAACTTCTCCTGTGCTCTCTTGACCTTGCTCTTATCAATCACTTTACTTGTATTGTCTTCTGTGATGATTCCTGCGTCAATCAGAGCTGCTGTTGCTATCGCTGCAGTTGGTCTCAGCCCTATGCCATACCTTACACTAGCAAGGGCAATGTTTTGAATCTCATCATAGTTTTTCTGTACCTTTGCCGAAGCTGCTGGCTCAGGGTCAGTTTGAGGGAAGAGCTCAACTTCAGGAACAAACTCATCTTCATCACCACTTCTCTCCAATTCCAGATCCTCATCACCATCTGCCAAAAATCTCTTAACATGTTCTGAAACGTTACATTCTAGCCTCTGAGAAAGGTGGCTCAGAAAATGGCCTTATGCGCGCCAGAAAACCGTCAAAATATTTCATATACCAAACTGTATGATAATTACAATTAAGTGGAATGGCACACCTTTTTATTTGAGTATTTAAATATTTTTATTATTATATGAATTACATTATATGTGTTTATATGAATTAGTTAGAACAATGCTCTATGAGAGATAACGTGAGCAGCCATGATAGAAAACGTGAGAAGACATATTCTGGGGTAACTACAATAGTAAAATAATCAACAATTTAATAATAATAATCAACTGCAAAATGATGTACGTTAGGGTTATCAGAATTAAATATTTTCTTCAGAATTGTGTTCTATACACCACAATATGTCAATTGAACACCCCTCTCCATTGATTTAAAAAAAATGCATAGTATGACCCGCCCTAATACTAGGGTGTGTCAATTTTAGTAAAGTCAACAATTCAGAAAAGTACTAGTGACCAAATGATGCATTTTTATGTGCTAAATCGAAATATGGCTTTAAAATCCAGGTTTGACCAATCCTAGCTACTTATATTTGAAGTTTAAGTTTACGAAAAATCAGCAATTTTTGCAAGTATTTTTTTTATTGTATATAACTACATTTTACATACATTACATACGATTAAAGATATTTTGATTGTATTTCAATATTAAAAATTAGAAATATAGATAGGTTTCTTGAACTTTGCCAAGGATGCCATATATAACTACATTTTACATACATACAATTAAAGACATTTTGATTGTACAGTATTTCATTATTAAAACTTAGAAATATAGATATGTTTCTTGAACTTTGCCAAGGATGCCATGTCTGCCTTGCTCTTGTTCCTGGACATGAGCTCCCTACTGGCCACCTGGCCACTGATGTACGCCTCCCTCTTTCTTGTGAGTAAACATGTTGTGCTGCTTCAGTTGTCATCCTTACACACCTCTCTACTGACTGTGTGTGTGAGGGCCATGCAGGAACTTTCATTGGTCTATCCAGAAACTCCTTCATTGCAGCAGTGGTGAGGGAGCAGGTCAGAGGAGGGTCAGTCACGCCAGAGTTCCAGTCAATAAGCTCCGAGAGTTTGGTGGCATCTGGGTTGATGTCAGGAGTCTTCCTGGGTCTGACACTGCAGTCTCCTACCTGTGTGTCCTCATCTCCTTCACCTTTGATTTCCAGTAATTTAGGGTGTGTCAATTTTAGTAAAGTCAACAATTCAAAAACTACTAATGCTCAAATGATGTCATGTAATGCTCAAATGATGTCATATTATCTAGCAAACTTAGAAATATCTTTAGTGTTGTTTAAAAAAGCCATTTACCTACTTATATTTGACCAGGACGAAGGAGGACGAAGACTTCATACCACACTCAGTCTGGTATGAAGTCTTCGTCCTCCTCTCTCCTCCCTGCCTCCTCCACTCATGCATTCACAATCAAAACGCCAGCATTTGTGACTATGTGAAACTTAGAAACCATACTGCACACAAAAAATAACCAAAGTTGACCACACATATCAATGGCACATTGATATACGATGCTACAGTCATATTTAGGTTATATTTCAAACCTTTATGGTCAAATATAAGTAGGTAAATGGATTTTTTAAACACTAAAGATATTTCTAAGTTTGCTAGATAATATGACATCATTTGAGCATTAGTAGTTTTTGAATTGTTGACTTTACTAAAATTGACACACCCTAAATTACTGGAAAGCAGAGGTGAAGGAGATTATTCATTATTTCTCTTGCTTAAGGGGCCAATAGTGGCGCGCGTTTTTTGTTTTCATTTTCGCATAGCTATAGAAGTATTTTGGATTTTCCTTTATTGCTTCTACCACCTTTTCCTTTTCCCTCTCTGTATGGTCCTTAATCAGGGTTTGTATTTTCCTATCGATACCCTCCAGTTTTTCTTGTATTACTTTCCTGGGATTATCTCTGCAGTTGATTAACTTCACCTCCACTCTCTTTCTTTTGCGGAATATTCTTCTCTTTTGCCTCTCGAGCCAGCTCCTCTTTCCTTTTAGCTGTGATTTCGGAGCATATTTTTCTAAAATTCTCAGCGTTTTTGCTTCCAAGGTTGTTAGCATTTCTTCAGTTGTTTTATTCTCTAAAACTGTTCTCCAATTTATAGTTTTGGAGTTTAAGTTAAAGGCTCCAAATTTGCTTCTTTCCTCAATATGTGTATTGTCTTTTAATGTTGTCGTCATATTTGTTGATATCTCGATTAAGTTGTGGTCTAAGATAATGGTTGGGGTTATTTTTATATCAGCAATCAACTTCGTGTTATTCATGAATACCAGATCTAGGCAGTTATTTTTTTCTGGTATTTTCTGTTATCTCCTGTGTCAACATAAACGCATTTGTGAGAGCCATCAACATTTTCGCTTGCTCCTGGTCTTCTCTTGTACCCCCCTTGTTCTGGTGTATATATATTATTCCTATCCACCTTTTTGTATTTTATAAATGGGAAATTAAAGTCTCCGCATTGGGGGATGGAAGGTTTATGGCCTTTATTAGCTTTCTGATGTCGTCAATGGCCTCCGAGAATTTTTCGGGCGGATCAAAATTTGATTAACACTGTCACATGAGTAATTAAAGAACCACAATTTTTTTTAAACCTCTTTAAAAAAAGGACTCGACTGGTTTTTTTTTTCACGTTTTTTCCATGCCCCTTCCATTTTATTTCTAAATAGGCGGTTTAAGTTGGATCATGAGAATGGTTGAAATAACAAAACTTTGTGCAATACAAAAAGTTTCATTGTTTATTTTAAACTTATTCGTGAATAGGTAAGGAATTTTAGCAGGTATAGGTAAAGAAATTTCTTTTCAAAGAAGTGGGGAAGTACAAATCCAGAAATTTTTTCAGAGGTATAGATCCAGTTGTAGAAACGAACTTCACATACCATCCCCAGATTTTAATAACATTTCAATAGCTGTTCTGGCTATTTGGTATCAAAGGAATTTGAATTTCATTGGTTGTTTCACCCAAACGAAAAATGAGATACTTTTTGTTTCTTATCACCTAAAGTATTCAGGTCTAACTTTTAACATATTTCCGTTATATCATATATTTTCTTATTAGGCGGCGCTCAATCAGTTTCATCTCATTTATTTATATATATGTTTATATATATATATATTAATATATATATATATATATATATATATATATATATATATATGAAAATTATTTCACGAAAGTAACAGAGTGGTGCTCAAGCGCTTTCGTCTAATGACATCCTCAGGAACACTGAAGTAAATAAAGAGTTCAAGACTATATATAGGTTACAAAAAAATATATATATATATAATATATATATATATATAATAAATATAAAAATAAAAATTGTGGGAGGAGCATACAAATTTGTAAGGAAAACTACCAATTTTAGCACTTTGCTCGAATTCAACACAAGATGAAATGGATGGTTTACAACCAATTTTATAGATAATGTCTGAATGATATATAGGTCCTATGCGCCATATTATTAGCTCGGTGGGCTCTATTACCTATAAACTCTCCAAATGGCTTGTCAAAGTCTTGTCCCCCATTCTCGGAACTATCTCTGATTCACATGTAAAAAATTACATGGATCTTACTGAAAAACTGAATACTGTACGCACTGAAACCAACGATAGATTGATCAGTTTTGACGTATGTTCATTGTTTCCAAAAGTGCCGATCGAAAATATGCTTGACTTTCTCTCCCGAGAATTACATAAGTACGATCTGCCACTACCTGCACACATCGTTTTGAACTTATTAAGCTTTGCATCAAAGACTGTAAATTCACTTTCAATAGCGAGTATTATCAACAGGTTTTTGGGATGGCCATGGGCAACCCCTTGTCGCCCCTCCTCTCCAATATTTATATGGAGTTTTTCGAAATTACTTACATTCCGAGAATCCTGGGGGTTGGCATCCCATGGTTGCAGTACGTCGACGATATTTTGGGTATCTGGTCCATGAATCATGACCTGGATGACTTCCTCCTTTAGTTAAATGATCAAGTCCGCTCCATTAAGTTTACTTTATAATGTTATAATGTTTCAGACCAACAAAGACCCTAAGATCCACTCATGGCTGGTCTACCTAACTGCGTTCGTAATTGTGTATTGCGCATGTTCTCCGTGGTGGCGGAGGGGACCTACAATTTTACGTGGGTTCCGAACCACAAGAACATAAGAACATGAGAAATTTTTATAGTGGGCACACTAGGGGCCGATTCGGCCCATTGAGGTTGCTCCACTATGTAAAAACTGCCTGTACATTGGCACCAACCAATTTTTACAAAACTAAATAATTATCAATTTAAAACTAATTAATTCTCAATTAAAAACTAAAGATAGAATCTCTCGATCCAGGGGATCAAGTCATAATAGACTACTATCCACAAATATGTTACACTCAATATCTATTTATAACCGACATGCAAATATATCAGATCCAAAGAATCCAATCAATTTCATTACGGTATCCATCACTACCAGTACCTTGCCAACTAAAAAAAAGTCACGGTCCATATCAATTGCGGACCAAGTCACAATTTACAACCCTACATTTCCATATATACACTTAGGAGGAAAAGTGTAGGTGTTGCTGTAAAGACAGTACAGTACAGTAATGTAGAAATGTGTGTGTGCATCCATTTTGGGTCTCCCATTTAAAGGTGTTTGTGGGGCAAGTGAAGATCATAAGTTTTTCAATACGTCACAGTACTATGGGGGGCACAGCTCGGCAGAGGAATCTCTTTAAATGGGGTGTGTAAGGACAGAGAGTATCCCCTAACCCAAGATGCTGCCTCCCTATATCCCACAACACTTGTGTTGAGCTGTGGGATCTATCACCACAAAGCCTTAATTTTACTACCTTAAACTATACCCAATCTATCAACATATGCGTCTAATCGATTTTTAAACATGTTTATAGACGTGCTACTAATTACTTCTACCGGCAAACTGTTCCAGCTATTTACTATTCTATGCGTAAAAAAGTTTTTGGCAACTGTTGTCGCGAACCTTCTACTTGTCAACTTACACCCGTTATTTCTAGTCCTATTATATTGAGATATTTCGAAAAAGCTATCTCTGTCTGCGTTTTCGAACCCATTCATAATTTTGAACACCTGGATTAGATCACCCCTTTGCCTCCGAGTCTCGAGTGTAGTCAATTTTAACTCCTTAAGCCTATCCTCGTACGACTTTGACCTAAGCGACGGAATCATCTTAGTTGCTCGTCTTTGAACTTTTTCGATTTTGTCTATATCTTTGCGCATATGCGAATTCCAAAATTGGATCGCGTACTCCAAATGGGGTCTAACTAATGATTTATAAAGAGGAACTATAATATCGCGCGATTTGTACTCAAAATTCCGAGCTATAAAACCCAACACTTTGTTCGCTTTATTGACCGCTGCTGTACTTTGTTTCGCTACTTTTAAATCACCAGTGACTATAACTCCTAAATCTTTTTAAAGCTCTACGCTTGTTAACTCTTTCCCTGACATACTATACGCAAAATTACCGTTACGCGAACCTATATGCAAAATTTTGCACTTATCGACGTTAAATCTCATTTGCCATGTGACTGACCAATCAACGATTTTATTCAGATCTTCCTGGATTTTACCTCTATCTTCGTCATTAATCGCCCTACCACCCAGCTTCGTGTCATCCGCAAACTTTGAAACTGTACTGACTAGGCCGACATCTATATCGTTAATATATATAAGAAAAAGCAAGGGGCCCAATACAGAACCCTGAGGAACGCCACTCGCTACATTAGCCCAACACGACTCCGCTCCATCAACAACCACCTTCTGTTTCCTACCTCGCAACCACTCTTCTATCCAATTTATTACTACACCCCTGATTCCATGAGCCTTAGTTTTTTCAATGAGTCTTTTGTGCGGCACGGTGTCAAACGCTTTTTGAAAATCTAAATACACTACATCAACCGCCCGATGACTATCGTAAACGTCAACCACGCTTTGAAAAAATTCTAAAAGATTAGTTGAGCAAGATTTGTTTCGCCTAAAACCGTGCTGCGTATTTCTAACTAGTTTATGCAATTCTAAGTGTTCGACTATACGATCCCTAATTATTGATTCCAGTAGCTTACCTACAACAGACGTTAAACTGATTGGCCTATAATTTCCCGCCGCACCTTTATCGCCTTTCTTAAAGATAGGTGTTACGTTTGCTAACTTGAAATTAACTGGTACGCACCCCTCAGAAATAGACGCATTAAAAATCTTTGTTAGCGGAACAACAATGCTATCTTTTAATTCTTTTAGTTGTATGGGATATATGGAATCCGGCGTCGGTGATTTACACGTTTTCATTTTATCAATATAGCGCAATACCTCCCCTTCACTAACCACAATATTATCCAAAATATTACCATTATCAAAAGGTATTATGTCTATGACCGTAGGGATATTCGTTACATCTTCTATAGTAAAAACTGACGTAAATATTCGTTAAGCAAGGTAGCCATTTCCTTGTTTTCAGAAACTAGATCTCCGTTTACATTTTTCAACTGCCCCAAGACACTTTTACTGGATTTCTATTGTGACGTATTGAAAGAATCGCTTGGGGTTTTCTTTACCGTCACAAGCTATGGAGATTTCAAATTCGCGCTTGGACTTTTTTATTACACTTTTCGCTTCACGCCTTAGAGATATGTAGTTGTTTCGTAACCACAAATTGTCTTTATCGCACTTATGTAACCTATAAGCCCTATCTCTACTCTTTATAATGTCTCCTACTCTAGAAGTAAACCACAAGGGCTTGTTGTTTACTTTCGCACGCTTAATTTTGTACGGTACACATTCCTCATTTATAGTCCTAAATACTGTTTCGAACGATTCCCACATCAGTGTTGCGTTGGAGTTCCCCACTACGTTTTCCTAATTGACGTGTGACAATTTATTTCGAAATTTACAAAAGTCTGCGTGCTGGAAGTTAGAAATTTTAGTCGAGTTAGTTGGTTTCGAGTGACTTACTGAGAGAACAAACTCTACCATATTGTGATCGCTATTGCTTAACAGTTCTATTACTTCAAGATCAGTAATTAGCCTATCATCCGTAGTTATTACTAAATCTAAAATACTGTCCAACCTCGTAGGTTCCCTAACCTTTTGAATAAGAAAGCTATCCCCGAGAAAATTAACTAAACGATTACCTTCCGCGTCTCCCTGCATTGTATCGTAATTCACGTTGGCGCAATTAAAGTCACCCATAACTAAAGCCTGCTCACTACCGATTATTCTTTTTAGTTCACGATATAACGCTTCGTCCATATCAGCTGTTTGATTAGGGGGCCTATATATAACCGCAACAAGAAGTTTGAAATCGTCCAATTTAAGTTCTGCTATAGTCGAATCTATCGGTTCTGGAATTGTGTACTTTACTTCTATAACGTTCGCAATATTATCTTTGATATACAACATAACACCGCCTCCTCGCCTACCTATTCTGTTTTTAACAAAAAGTCTATAACCTTTGATACTCCCCTACAAAGTCACGTGTTTCAGTGCTAAGCCACGATTCATTTATCGCAATTACATCATAGTCTTTGCCAGCAATTAAAGAAAAAAATTCGTTTATTTTATTTCATAGGCTACGAGCATTTAGGGATAGAACCTTCAAATTGTTTGTAACTGCGACACCTTCACGAGCGCAGGGGAAATTTGTGGAATTTACGCTGGGACCGTTCGAGTTACGGCAGCCTGAAAAGAAGAGACAGTATTATGAAACAGTCTTCCTAAACGCGCAGCTCCAACGTCATTAAGATGAAGTCCATCTTCGAGGAACAAGTCCCTCCTGCCATAGAAACTGTTCCAAATATTCGCAAAATGCACTCCTTCCTGTTGGCAAAGAGACTTTAGGTTATTGTTAATATAGGTCGCCTTGCTGTAGAAATCGTTACGTTGGATAATTCGAGGAAGTATACCTGTTAAAACAATCTTATTAGTTTTTTCCTTTAATCGCCCTAGTAAGTCCTTGTACCTAGCCAGCTGTTCTTCCGATCTAGAATTTAAAACGTTATTAGTACCGACATGAATAACATACGTTGTGTCCTCGGCTGTACCGTCTGTAAAATGGTCAACACTATTAGTTATATCCTCCACCCTTGCAGCAGGGTAGCAGTAACGGCGCCTACGACGAGGGTTTCTCCCACAGAATTCCTCGAGCTGCCCTTGCACAATGGAATCGCCAACGAGTCGTATTTCCGGTTCGTCAGCATCTTCGAAACCGAAAACAGAAAACTTATTGCTTGTTATTACTGGTAGACAAGTCTTAGGTTTTCTCAATGGTGCTCCATTACGCCCTCGAACGAAGGGTTGGGAACTAGGGGAAGAGAGAGGGCTATTAGTACTATTTATATTATTAGTAGAAACTGAGGCAGGAGGGGTCGTAACTGGAGTCTCAAGGGATTGTAATTTTGCCGTAAGGAGCATCACGCTTTCTTCAAGCCTCACCCTGGCCTCCCTCTCACGTTCTAACTCGTTCCTCAGCACTTCCATGCTTGAGCACCACCTGCAAACTAACTGTTCATTATTATTAGCCATTGTAATCGCGTAAGCGGAAAATTTTCCTTCACAGTGACTGCAAGTACTTGACGGGGGTGCCATGCTTTTAATTAGTTAAAAAACAAGAGAACAAAAAACGAGCGTTTGGAAATTAATAAATTACAACCTAGGTCTACCGCGTGATTATTGTGCCGTCACCTGCGCAAACCCGCAAAAATGTTCTTGAAACGCAGAAACAGGTTCTTGTAACACAATTATATGCTAAATGAATATATAATTAAGCTACTGACGAAAGATCTGTTAAAGAAAAAGTATTAAATGAAACTTATCTGTCCGCTATTCGACCGACTTAATTCCTTTTTTCCCACGGTAGGTGACCTTTCGGGAGGTCAGGTAGAGTGTGAAGGGAAAATGAACCTTAAGAAACCTCGTTTCTCATAGATTTGAAAAACAAAAAAGGCAACCAAGGGAATTTCAACCTTATGAAACCTCGTATAGTAATACATTCGGGAGACAAACAAGGCAGTAGCCTTGGTTTAGTCAAGTAATATAGTAATGGATAAAGTCAATAAATGAAATATATTCGTTAATGAATGATTAGTAACACGAAGTAATTTAGTTAAGAATGCATGAAACACTATTTTTTTTTTCTTTTGAAAGACACGAATGTAAACCACTTATTCACTTGGTAACACTGGACACTCGATAAAACACGTCTGTTCATAGAAAAAGTTGGGGACCAAGACAACTCAATCCCGTTTATGGATGTGCGTGTACATAGGGAAAGCCCAGGTTTTAAGTTTAGTATCTATCGGAAAAAAAAAAACAATTTGTCCTACGTACACTTTTACTCTGGACATGACACCCCCATTAAGAAGGCCATATTTTCTTCAACGTTTCTCCGCGCTCTTAGGATCGCCAGTCCGGAATACATCGATGCCGAATTGGAAAAAATCAACGGTATTGGAAGTGATCTGTACTACCCATCTGCGTTTATGGAATCTTGTCTTAACAAGGCAAAACGAACCTCCTATCGTGTGGATAATAACACTCGCACTGTGTCAAAGAATATTTTAGTACTTCCATTTTTCCCGGGCTTTTTAGGCATTGCTAATGTACTTAAACTTTTGGATATTAATGTAGTATTTTCGTATAACAATATCGTGAAAAATATCATAGTAAAAAATAGCCCTACGAATAATTCAGGTATTATCTATAAAATTGGTTGTAAACAATGTGATTCCTTTTACATTGGTCAGACGGGAAAGGATTTGCACACGCGTGTAAGACAGCATCAATATTCCGTTAGAACGGGACAGTCGTCCAGTGCCCTTTTTGTCCATTTGTCAGAGTTATCTCATTGTATTGATTGGAATAATGCTTCAGTTTTGTTTCACTCTAGCAACAATGTTAATAGAAATATTCTTCAGTCTGCCATCATCCAACTTATAAATAACTTTAACATGAGCAAAGGTCTTTTTCAACTCGATCCCGTTGTTTTGAATTCGTTCAGAACGGATTTAGACAAGAAGGGCAGTGCTAAAACTTTGGTAATTTTCCCTTATAAATTTGTATGCTCCTCTTCCAATTTTTATTTTTCAAGTTATTTGTATTTTTTATTTTTTGTGACCTATATATCATTCAGGCATTATCTATAAAATTGGTTGTAAACAATCCATTTGATCTTGTGTTGAATTCGGGCAAAGTGCTAAAATTGGTAGTTTTCCTTACAAATTTGTATGCTCCTCCCACAATTTTTATTTCAATATTTATTATATATATATATATATATATATATATATATATATATATTTTTTTTGCAACCTATATATAGTCTTGAACTCTTTATTTACTTCAGTGTTCCTGAGGATGTCATTAGACGAAAGCGCTTGAGCACCACTCTGTTTCCTTTCCTTCGTGGTTTTATTCTTCATAAATATTTTTCACGTGTTACTTTCGTGAAATAATTTTCATATATATATATATAATATATATATATATAAATACACAGTGCTTAATTTGTGACGGAACGCTCTGGAACGTCGTTCCGGTACTTTTATTTTAAAACCTAATTAAAAAAAAGGTTTTTATTTTAATAAAAAAGTCAGCAACGTAATTTCGTAATTTAAAATATAACGAAATACAGACAGTAGAAAGCGAAAACTAGCCAATCAAGCAGAAAGAAGTTTGGAGTGTGTGTGGAAATTAATGTGATTATTCTATCAACTTCCTATATATAGCAATAGCATGTAAGTAAAGCAATTTTATTTTGTTTCAAATACATATAATATTTTGTTTCACTTAGATGAAATAACATTTCACTTAGATGTTGCAATCACAGTCTAACTTTTTCTTTAAAATAATACTGTATTTGAGGAACTTTCATTTGCATGTTGCGCAGTTTTCGCAGAAAAAGCGCTTAAAATGCGTTGGTTTCCGGGGCGCCACCTCGGATCCCGCTGGGGGAGCTTACAGCGCTCCCCAAGACCCCCTAACTGTGAGGGCTAAACCTGCGTTCCACTTCTTTTTCATTTACAAATTAAGCACTGTGTGTGTGTATATATATATATTATATATATATATATATATATATATTATATATTATATTCGGGGGTTACCCGGTGTGTTTAACCCTCAAGTACAATAGAGTACTCCTTTTCGGTCATGAGGGGACCTACAGAGTGCGCTGACCTTCTGGTCACTTACGGAATCCGGGAGCTTTCCTTAGCCCTTGTTTCACTCGTCGAGTTTAGGTTTATTATGATGGGATTAACTGAGAGTCAACTTTAATTTTAGGCACTTTAATTAAGTTTAAATAAGCGGATTACAGGCGACAGTTTATAATAAATTGCTTAGCTCTTGGGTTCACAAGGTCATGTTTTAAAGTAAGTTCACTGGGCTATAAGTGAATTGTTCTTAAGTCTACGAGTGACAATTAAGGTCACTAAGAAATAAATGAATTTAAGTCTGCTGGCGTTTCCTTCAGTCAGATTCTCAATTCCGCTTATTCCGATATAAAGCTTAGTCCTTGAATTACGTTAGTTTGAAAAGGTCAGACGGTTCCCTTCTCGAGACTACACCCTTGAGTCCTTTCTAGAACCGCCTAAAAGCACGCTAATGACATACAGGGCAAATCGCTCTTCGTTACCCGCGATAAAATGAATAACGATTTCCTGCTAAGACTTTTCCCTCAAGTCTGTTCTAAAATCGTCTCGAAGTAAAACTAATGCATACGAGGTAACACGCACCCTCGTAACCAGCGAAGACCAAGATCTGGATCTGAGCTCCGCCCAGAATCTACTCTGAATCTCGAATCTGTCCTTCACTGGCTGGACCCCTCCTTATATACGGAGAAATCCATTCTCGCATGCGTCAGAGAGGTGAGTCACCATGAGACCAAGAAAATGTTTAGTTCTCAGAGTCAAGGTTCCCATCCTGAAACTCGAAACGGATGTGAGGTGTTAGCTTGGAAGGTACATGGGCAAACAGCGAGCGCAAGATATCGCGGAAGTGCATCTGATCGCTTTTGATTAAAATGAATGGCTGTTTTAATATCATATTTCATATTTCTGGCGCGCGCTTGAGGGCTTAGAAAAGATTTAAGCAGGTTTGAGCGTCAGTTATTGAGATAAAGACGGGCGCCAGTTCTTGTAGGATATTCAAGAAGGTGGGCGTGCTCGTGTATAAGATTTATCGTATTTATTTAATTTTCCAATATTGTGTATGATACTCGTCCCGTATAACATATATATATATATATATGTTGCAGGGAATCTGTGTAAATAGGGATTTCATGAAATCCCTAAAATGTTCAGAGATTTCGTGTAAGGTTACGTCGTGATAGTTTCGTTCGTTTTAACAAAAATATCACGACTTACCCTAACCAATCGTCAAGGGCGTATAGCTGACCTAACTTGGCATTCAATTAACCTAACGGGGCATTCAATTAGCCGGGCATTCAATAATTTTCCCGTAGGTTTAACGAAAATATCACGACTTAACCTTACATGAAATCCGTAGTTGCACAGACTCCCTGTAACATATGTCCAGTAAACCCTTGTCCAACGCGGGGGTTAGGTTCCTCAAGAACGGCGCGTTAGGTAAATCCGCGTTGGACAAACTTAATACCTTATGGGATAAATGGGGATACGTGAACGCGGCCGTGTAAAGTCTCCCATTAATACTTAGATATATAGATTTTTTATTCACACTCAAATGAATTTCCCTACGTATATGAAGTAAGAACATAATAAAATCATAAACATACTGATATTTACATATGATAAATAAAAATATATTAAATGAAAATAGCACGCATCTTTTCTTCACTCTTTCGGATGGTGCATATTATAGACTCATTCACGTGATACTCGCGGCCAAGTGATGTTATGCTCATGCTACCATGCAACTTATCTAGAATCTTTATTTTTTCGGCTAATGTCATAACCTTATGACTTTTCTTCTCTTCACTATCACTTGCAGATGCTTTACGTTTTGGTGCCATACTGCTGTCTAAGGGTAATAGCAAAACAACGGCAAAATACGACAAGAACAGTCCAACACATCTTCACTGAACTTAACGCGGTAGCGGGACTGAGACAAAGGGTGATGCGAGGGGTGACACGATAGGGAGGGAGATGCGGGAGTGTTGGAGAGTGTAGGAGTAAACATTAGAGCGCGCATTGGCACGCGTACAGTACTACTGTATTAGAGCGTGTTTGGCGGAACGTGTATAATCAAATTTTCTGCTTTCGGCAAATAATTGTTCGCATTTATTTTTCCGTGTATAAGCAAATTCGCGCTGGACAAACACGCGTTGAACGAAGGTTTACTCTGTGTATATATATATATATATATATATATATATATATATATATGTGTGTGTGTGTGTGTGTGTGTGTGTGTAAACAGACCAAGCAGCCATAGAGACATACTGTATCAGGAATAATCCTATTACTACACCGTTTTCATTTTTGCTTGAAGAAGGTAGAATGGACATGGGTATTGGAAGGTAATCTAACTTCGGCAAAGGGATTACAAAAGCTTAAATATATTTTAGCAGATTAAAGCCTTTATGAATTCCTAATTCATTACTAGAGTGGCTTTCGAGGGCTACCTTTTCGTATCTCACCAGATTTCATTTAATATATATATATATATATATATAATTATATATGTTAAACACAGACGTGCATGGAACAAGGAACTCTTCTGGGAAAATCCACTATAGTCCGAATAAGTAATGGTAAATGACAAATACCATAGTTTTTCTTTTTCATGATGCTAGCCCGACGTGGGCAACGGGTCTCTCGCAAAGAGATCCCATAAATATAGCTTCCCTCACCAGCTATCTGCAAAGCAGACAGGATCCAGCTTTGGGACATGGACCTAAACCCTAGGTCCATGTCCCAAAGCTCGATCCTGTCTGCTTTGCAGATAGCTGGTGAGGGAAGCTATATTTATAGGATCTCTTTGCGAGAGACCCGTTGCCCACGTCGGGCTAGCATCATGAAAAAGAAAAACTATGGTATTTGTCATTTACCATTACTTATTCGGACTATAGTGGATTTTCCCAGAAGAGTTCCTTGTTCATGCACGGTCTGTGTTTAACATATAAATTTCTCAGGGGACCATTCTGAATTTGTGTATATATATATATATATATATATATATATATATATATATATATATATAACTTTCGTCAACTTTGGTTTTGCTTCTGCCCGAATTTTTCCATTCTGACAAAGGTCCAGCATGTTGTTCCACCTTAGACCTACAGCTTAACGTGGAATCCGAACCACGACCCATCACGGGTGGTCATAAATTAGAAACTCCTCACTCGGACTCGATCTCACGACCCCAGATCAGCAGCCCAGCGTCTTAACCACTAGGCTACCCAGGGTACCCATTTATCTACCAACCAATTTTTACTGCATGGGACGATGAACAGATGGGCTTGCTGCGCGCCGACTGCCGTCACCAAGAATTAAAACCGGGGCTGGTGGATCCGTAGTCAGCGATGCTAACCACTACACCACCACCACCACAAAATCTCGTAAACCTCGTAGCAGTTCCGTGTGTTGGTCTCTCTTCACGCGAAGGTCAAGTTGGTGGCCCGACTCTAAACCTGGCCTGGTGGAGGAGCGAGTTGCTCTCTTACAATCTCCGTTGCATATAGCCAGGCACACCCGGATCATCTAGTACCGTCCTGAGCCAAGCGCCTAATCTTCTTTTGAAGAATTCTACGTTGACACCAGTAATGTTCCTGATCTCCTGATCTCGTATTATCTCATATTATTTTGGCTTTTGCCGAGATCGAACGCATTTCACAAAACTCCTAAAAAGCAATTAAATTCTATCTTTTTGTGTGTGTATCTGATTCATTGTACTGTCTGACTGTCTAATTTGTCATTTTACTAACATTTTGGTAATTAGTGATTTAAATTATTTTATATTAATATTTTAATTACTGAAATATTTAGAGTGGAGTTCATCGTTTATTGTTGCATGTGAGTACACAAATTGTTGCCGTATATTATTATTACAGTATTTCTGGCCTATTATTAATTAATATATATATATATTTAATTATTATTCAAGAAATTTAGAGTATTTTGTTATTGTTTATTATTATTATTATTATTATTATTATTATTTCTGTTTTATTTAATAATAATTATTTCACAGAAACTTGGGATTTTTTTAATACACTCACCACGTAGTGGTTGTTTGTCATCGCTCATATCCCCTAGAGACTCTAAACCTCTCAATTATGTACTACTACTAAAAAAAAAACTGCTTGTGTAAAAATTTTCTTTTAGTATTTCCGGATTCTTGTTTCCTGTTTTAAGGTCAATAAACCATAATTCTCCCCAGACTCTTCTGCCTACGTGTTCCGCCCAGTGTTAGATTGGGAAATTAATTTTCATTTTTCGTGAGAACATTTTTTTAGTTATGGCCCCGAACTCACGCGAGTTTTCCGATTGCGGTAGAAAATTTCCTCAGTACTTTTTTTACCGATCTCTCTTCTAACCCTTTAGTTTGCAGATTTTGCGTAAACAGAAGAACTACGAAACAAGGTGATTTCGGTGAGAGACGAACTTCGAAGAAGTAGGAGAGAAGCGACTGCGTTGAGAGAGGAATTTAGTTCTTTGGCAGCAAGGTTCAACTCGCTGCACGATTTTGTTTCAGAAAGTCTGGGCGCGAGGTCTCACACATGACGGACATCGCGCGAAAACTCTACGACGAATCCCCAACCAGTTATCATTCTCGCTCCCCTTTCCCCTTCGGGGAATCAACCGTTTGAGCCAATTCAAAATGGGGCCCGAGTTCCTCAGCATAAACCTTGCTTAAGAGTAGTTACAACTAATAGATTTTCTGTCTTAGAGCCAGAGCAGAATGACACGCAGGAAATTATGCTGGTTGGCGATTCCATTATTCGAGGGCAATTACAAGAGTTCTGCGGCAAGAACCCAACTCGGAGAAGGAGGTACTGCTATCTTGGGACCCGTGTTGACGACATCACGGACTCCATAGATGATTTTGATAAAGATGCTGATGAAAATACGATAATTATGGTGCATGTTGTGACTAACGATGTTAAGATTTCCAGGTCAGAGGAGCTAATAGAGAAATACAAGCCGATGATGCGGACTCTAAAGGATAGAACTAATAAATTATTTTTTTCAGGAATTCTCCCAAGAATAGCATGATCCAACAACTTTTTCAGCAGAGCTACCTACATGAATAATATTCTTAAGTCCCTTTGCCAACAAGAAAATGTTGAATTCGTCGGTTTGTGGAGTCATTTTTCTAATAAAAAGGATTTATTTTTGCTGATGGTCTTCACCTGAATGGCGTGGGAGCAGCGCGTCTCTTGGTAAACCGTCACATAACCCTGCGATGGCTTTTAAAAAAAAAAAATGGCGTCACCTGCAAGCGACCAGGCTAACATAAATTTTCCTTCCAGTGAACGACGGCCTCCACGAAGAACCTCGAGATTCTATTGCGGTACTCAAGAGTTTATAAATGTATTTTATATTAATGCTTAAAGTTTAAGATTTAAATATGATGAATATTAAATACTGTCCTTGACCAAAAATTTGAGAGTGTTGCAAATACTGAATCTTGGTTAAATCCAGAGAGTATAGATTTTCTATGTGAATATCATATTCCTGGTTATAATATATTTAATGATGATAAAATAGAAAGAAGGGGTGGTGGTACAATACTATACGTTCGGTCACAATTAAAACCCATAATTAAAAACAATCCAGAAATTGATAATATAAATGCGACGTTTGTTGAAATCAAAGACAACTCACGAAAGAAATTAATTATAGGTTTCGTATATAGGCCTCCCTTTCAAACTATCGATAGTGATAATAGACTTCAGGAACTAGTTTTTGATGTAAGTAGCGAACATGGTGCGATAATTATGGGAGATCTCAATTTACCTTGCAGGGATTGGGGATGGTCCTTTGCAGCAGTGCTTCTCAACCTTTTTTATTTAATGGCACATCTTCAAGTTAGCTCGACTCTCGCGGCACAACGAACCAAATTTTGCCAAGTCGTTGTGTAGTTTAAACAATAGTAGCTTGAAATTAGTAACATACAACGATGTAGTAGCTTATTTTCTCTAATTACGAAAGTACCGCGGCACATTAGGGACTTTGTCACGGCACATCGGTTGCGAAGCGCTGCTTTGCAGTATAATTCCTGTCGTCGACTGTACGTACAAACCTAGACTTAATTGATAATATCTCTGCAGGAGACTACTTTTCCGCCAGTGCTCATAGGCAAATAACATTTGAAATTAAAATTAATGTTCATAATTCGGAGAGCCTGAAATACGTTTTGGATTTTAAAAAAGTTAATTTACGGGACATGAAACTGCAACATTTGACTTATAATTCGGATGAGGATCTCTCGCGCGATGATATTAATGGCACATCAACTTCTTTTTTTAATTATTTCAAACGTTTAGAATCAAGTAATATCCCATCACGTAAAGAGACTGGCGAGGTCTGTTAAACCTAAATGGTGGAATGCTGAAATTAAAAGTAACTTAACGTTAAAAAGGAACGCGTATTTCAAATTTAAAGAAAAATAATTTGTCCGATGAAAATGCCAACAAGCTGCTAAGTAAGCGAAGCAAAAACTTATTAGAAAACGTGAGCACAACTATGAGCTATATATAGTGAACCAAATTAAATCGAATCCGAAGGAATTCTATAATTATGTAAAAAATAAAAGAGCAGCTTCGCAGACTCTTGGTCCACTCGCAGGCGAAAACAACGAACAAATTTACGATGACTAACAAATGACGGAAGTTTCACATAAATTCTTCTCGATACTTGTAGGTTATCTCCCCCTACCACCACCAATTTTGACAGAATATTTTCGTTAAAACTAACGAAAATATCACGAATTACCCTAACCAATTATCAAGGGCGTACCGTTGATCTATCAGTTGTTGTTGTTGTTTAGCCGATCAGCCCACCCTGATCGAGCAAGCCGGCGGCACGCAGGTAACCGATCGCCCTCTTCTGAGTGGACCAGAGGTTCAGCGCACTAGTGATGTTGTGTTGTGTTCGTTGTTGTGCTAGAGCGGTACAGTCTGTCATAATGTGTTCAATTGTTTGTGGTGTGTCGTGGCACAGGTGGCAGGTGTCGTCTATGGAGTTCTCTAGTCTGTGTTTATATGTTAGTAAGTTGGAGTGATGTCCACATCGGAATCGTGCTAAGTTAACTCGATCCGATCTGCTCAGGCTGATCTCTGACCTGTTAATGGGTGGCGGCTTCGCACCTAGGACCGCATTCGGACCGAGTCGTGTCAGTGCTTTGTGGGTTAGGTGTGTGTGTATGTGTTTTCTGTACTGTGTGATGTCTGTGAGGCGTGGTATGGAATGGAGTATTTGGTTATAATGTCTCACTGGTGTTACCTTAATGGTGCGAGGTGTCGCTGCGTGATTGTACATGTAGTGGCAAGGGTGTTGTGGGTTAGTTGTCGCTGCTGCCATGAATTGTGTTCCCCTCAGGTCTAAATGTTCCCTAACTTTCAGTATTTTTGTTTCTGTGTGCAGGTGTTCTATTGGTGTTGTTTGAGTGCATCCTGTAATGATACGAAGTGCGTTGTTTTGTATTGTCTGTAAGGTGTTTATGTGTGTGTTTGAGATAATGGGTGCCCAGCATGGGCTAGCATAGTCCATAACTGAGCGAATATATTGTTTGTATATGAGTGATGTTGTTTCCTGCTGGTGTCCAAAGTTTGTGCCTGTTAGTACCCTAAGCGTGCTAAGTCTTGACGTACATTTGTTTTTAATATCCTGAATGTGGTTTGCAAAAGATAATGATGTGTTGTATGTGACCCCAAGTATTTTGGTCCTGAGTGTGTGGAATGTTGATGTTGTTTAGTGTAAGCTGTGGAATTACCTGGTGTTCTTTTGTGTTGATTGTAAGCAAGGTGATGGTTGATTTTGTGGGTGCTACTTTGAGTCTATTGTGTGTGAGCCAGTCTTGTATACGGTTTATGTATGTTTGTAGGTTATTTGTAGCGGTGTCGATGTTGTTGTGGGTGGATGTTAGAGTGATGTCATCTGCATATGATGATAATGTAAGCTTGTTATCTATGGGTGTTGGAATGTCATGCATGTATAAGTTGAAGAGTGTTGGTGAGAGAACAGAGCCTTGAGGGACCCCGTTCGGAAAAAGCTTGTTTTTGGATGACTTGCCATTAAATGTGACATGTGAGTATCTTCCTGAAAGATAGTTGCTCAGCCACCTTTTGGTGTTATTGTGCAGGTTTGTGTTGAGTATTTTGTTTATGAGAGGGAAGCGTGGGATAGCATCAAATGCTTTACTAATGTCTATTGTTGCTAATAGTGTACGTTGAGCTGGTCGTCTGGAGTTGATGCCATCCATGATGTGCTGCGTGAGGTTAGTGAGTAATGTCTGGTTGAGTGGTGAGGTCTGAGTCCATGTTGAGTAGGCGATAGTGGAATGTGTGGGTTGGTGATCTGTAAGATTAGTCTTTCTGTTACTTTGGAAGGTGTGCATAGTAAAGTAATGGGTCTATAGGAAGCTGGTTCTGTTGGATTTTTGTTTAGTTTGAGTAGTGTAATAATTTTACCTTGTTTCCATATGTCAGGAAATAGTAAATGCTATTCCAGAAACAAACAATGTTATAATTAATAATAGATCAACTGTACGTTCTTAATAATTGGTTAGGTTAAGTCGTGATATTTTCGTTAGTTTTAACGAAAATATTCTTTCAAAATTGGTAGGGGGAGATAACCTACAAGTACCTTCTCCTCTTTCGTGTTTACTAACGAAAATATAAACATTCCCGTTCTTGTAATCATTCTCAGTGATGATAATTTAAAGCTTCACAATTTTACCATTAGTGAAAGTGAAGTACTCTTGGCCATAGGTAAAAATTAATCCTAATAAAACTCCTGGTTCAGATAAGATCTACGCTAGGGTACTTAAAGAAATGAACTGCGCAATAGTCTCTCACATAAATATTTAATACTAATAATAAATCGTTACGGTCGATTGGAAACTTGCAAATATTACGCCAGTACTTAAAAAAAGTGACAAATTGCTTCCGAAAAATTATCGTCCCACAAGTCTGACTTCATCTCTAATTTCCTTTCTGGCTGATCTATGGTTGCGGTTGTAGATGTCACTTTTCTTCTAAAACTATTAATAGTGGTGTTCCTCAGGTCTCTGTCCTGTCGCCCACTCTTTTCCTTTTATTTATTAATTAATAATCTGTTAAGTCGCACTTCCTGCCCTACCCATTCCTATGCTGATGATTCCACTTGTTACTTCACCCATTTCACAAAGCGTCCCTCTTAACAGTCACTCCATGATTCGCGTGGAACGGCTATGGAACACCTGACCTCTGATCTTTCTACTATCTCTGATTGGGCGAAGAAAATCTTGTGGCTTTCAGTGCCTCAGAAACTCAGTTCCTCCATTTTTCTATTCGTCACAATCTTTCACACGACTATCCCCTTACCTTCAACAATACACAACTCAGTCCTTCCTCTTCTCTTAACATTCTTGGTGTTTCCTTTTCTAGTGATGTTTCCTGGAAAGATCACATATATTCTTTCTAAAACAGCTTCTAAGAGGTTAAGCGTGTTGTACAGGCTCCGCAGTTTCTTCACTCCCACTCAGTTGCCGTCTCTGCATAAGGTTTTTTTTCCCCCTCTGTATGTGTGGGGTGGTTAAACCCACACAGCTCTACTTGACCGGGTGGAATCAAAAGCTCTTCTTCTCATCAATTCCCCACCTTTTACTGACTGTCTTCAATCTCTCTCTCTCTTCGCAGCAAAGTTGCTTCATTCTTTATTTACTATCGCTATTATAACGAATACTGCTCTTCCCAACTCTTTAACTGCATTCCTCTTCCTTTAAGGAGAGCATGCGGTATCAGGCTTTCGACATATTCTCATTCCTTTTATAACGCAAGGGTTAATGGGTATTTTTAATATTTCATCTACTCAACCGGTCAACTCTGGAAACAGTCTTCCTCAATCCATCTTTCCCCCTGTCTATGACCTTCAATCTTTCAAACGCAGAGTGTTTAGGCATTCCAAAAACCTTGGATCTTGATTTTGGTTTTCTTCTTCCTCTATAGAGGGGCAGGGGGTTCGTCTTTGCGGACACGCCGTTGGCTCCTCCTTCCTCCACAAAAAAAATTAAGTTGCCGGGATTCTTTTTTACTTTTTCTTTATCTAAATAGTACCATATAGATTCAATGATATTGAAGTCTAGTCTTTGAGGGAGCCATACCATGTATTGAAAGACTCCAGCTTTCTCTTTCGTTTGCAAGTATGTCTTAATTTTTCCAGCTGTGTGCTTTTGATCAGTCCCATACAGCCATCTTGCTGTAAGATAAAGTTTAAACCAATATGCCTTGCACCACTAAGGATAGCATGGTGGATCAAAGTCTGTACCTAGCAGAATTCAATATACCATCAATTTTTAGTAATTTTCCAGTACCACTTGAGGAGATGCACCCCGAAATTTGAATTGAACTTCCTCCATGCTTAACTGTTGGCTTCAAACAAGGCTCTTTATAGGTTTCATTTGTTTATCGTTTCATATACTGTCTTCAGTTTCATCCAAATAACTGAAACTTTGACCCGTCCGTCCAAAGCACCTTTGAGCATTGTTCTATATTCCAATTTCTGTGATCTTATGCAGATTTTAACCTTTTATCTTTGTTCTCCTTTCTTAATAGAGATTTCTTTACTGCAACACATCTTTTAATTCCTGATTTCAAATGAGACCTTCGAACTGTTGATGGATGGACAACGACATCCATGCCTTCTGTCGCCAATTCAACACCTTTTTTCCATCTATTCACTAGAGATAATATCTTCAGGTATTGCTCATCCTTGTTAGACAACTTTAATGTTGTTTGGCCTCTTCTTTCTCCTCTTCAGAGGTCCTACCGCTGGGGGTGATGGCGTTCTCAGTTGTGGCACATGCGAGACATGTTCCAAGTCTTTTAACCTGTTCAGATTTCCTATCATTGTTTTGGGGACATTTATTTGTTGTAGTCTTACTTTAATATGCTTCCATACTGATGGTGAGGGCCTATCCCACTTTTTCACCAGATCATGGACGATGTCAACGATATTCGATCCCTGTACCTTTGCTCCTTCCACAATGATCTCACCTGTATCGATCCACTGTATGTTAGAATCCTCATTCAAAAGATTATAAAGACTTGAACCTTTATCCCTCAATGTATGTGGGAGGCTGCTTTTTAATATATGCTCGATATGTTGTGGGGCCGACCCGTTATTCGTTTGTTGGTCAGCTATCATCGGACACAGGTTCTATGTCGCCATGCTCATCGTTGTCCGTGCTGTGCTCTTAACCACGGGGATCTCTGTCGGATTCTTATAATTTTCGTACTCGTGAAGAAATTTCTGCAGAGCTTCTTGGCATAAGATTCTTTTCTCATTAGGTGTTTTTTCACAGCTTAATTGGGCTAACAATTCGCTCTCCATTCTTCTAAGCCTGCTTTTACGGGGTTCTAGAATCATGTCTAGACTCTTTGATCTTTGCAGTGAAGCATACACCTCGTGTGGAATCACTACCACTTTCTTCATTATATTAATCTAATCAGTAAAGTCCCCAAAACTGAAAATAAGATGGGGAGGAATGACCCTGCTCTTTTACAATAATTCGTTTTTTCTTCCCCACAGTCTGACTTTTACGAGCGAGTGTACGTATTATGTTCTTGTAACGGCGTAGGCGAGCCTTCTGAGGGGTGTTTCATTGATACATTGCAATTTATAACGTTAAGACAGATTTCACAGATGCATTTTAAAAAGTCGGAGTCGATATTTTTAACAAACATCTGTTGCATTGCCCTGGGCAGTCGATGATAGATTATTATTAATTCATGGTATTTCTTTAGCCTCTTTGTCATTCTGGAATATACACCGTTTCAGGCTCGTTTGGAAATATTTTCGTTCTGAGAAGCACCCTAAACGTGTTTCGCGGATGAAGGTCACAAAACAAATATCCGTAACGTTGGCTTGTTGCTTCTTTATAAACTTCCAAAAACTCCTTACGCTGATTCGGGAAAATTTGATTGGCTAATACTCCAATTTGTGACACATCTCTTCTTTGCGCGAATAAGACTAGATACTGTGTATTTAACGACACATCGCGCATGTATCTATTTTTGAAAAATAGATTCTGATTGATGAAGAACACGCTTATGTTAAGATGGTGGGAGAACACTGTAAATGTCTCGGCAAACGTTTTATCTATTTCCAACATGAGATCGTCAATTACAATGACTGTATGTTAAATTCCCTTTAACGAATTAACGTCATATACACCTTTGTGAAACAAAATATCATCTTGGTACTCGTTGAACACTGACTGATATGTCGAATAGCACCATATAACTTTATGCACAAATTTTGAGAACAGCTCTCCCTTTTCTTTAGTGATTTTAAGCAAAAACACAGTTTTACCACATCCTGTAGGGCCAGATATAATACATGTGGATGGGCTCGTAAACCTGAATTTTTCTACAGAATCCATCTCTAACACGTCACACTCCTAAGTGGTTCATTTACAAAATATAATAAAAATTTAAGTGGTGTTCCTTATATTCTACAGTCTTGTTCTTCCTCTTCTTCCACAGAACAATGAATGACGATGAGGTACAGCATCATGTCCCCATCATCGATATTGCAGACGACCCCGATGACAGTGAAGTTGTTGTCACAGACTCCACCCCTGCTAACGAGCCCACACCAGCGACACCTGTAACACCACAACGCACCAGTTCAAAGTGGAGGAATTATGAAGAGCCGTCCACGTCAGGTATAAAGCAGCGTGCCAGGAATGCGCCAGTTGTTGGACCCCCAGTAATAGCGCTCCAACCCTCTACGTCTTACTACACAACCCCCAAAATAGTACCTTCCTCAAAAAAAATGTACCCCCTTATTCCTGTTCAATTCCGGGTACATCCTCCACAACAGCAGCAACAGCTTCTCGTGCTGTAGATGAAGGTATAACATTCGAGTTTGTGCGCACCGCCACTCACACCCCTGCCCTGACTAGAAATCGGTACGTAATCAGGGTTGACCCTGGATCCATGTACATTGTACAGCAATGGTGTTGAACACGGACTATGGAACGTATTGTGGAGTTTGCCCTTCAGAACCGCGACGAATGTGAAGTCAGGACGGGTTCGGTTCAGATGACGGGGATGGAGATGATTTTTTAGTTGTAATGTTTACTGTACTAAATACAAGGACGCAAAAAATTTGGTTGCCTACGGTTGTGCAGCGTGCCGTAAACTGTCTTCAGATTGCAAGCTTGAGTTTGATTGTATGGGTCCTGAAGAGCTGAGAAGGGTAGAGAAGGAAATGATTGTTCGTATAGTTGTATGTGGAATGGATGATCGTCGTAGGACTGTGTATGTTTTCAAAAGCAGTGTGAGAGATCGTACATGACCACTTCTTATTTTAGGATTGTCAGGTTCAACGTATCTCCCCATCCATAATATACGGGCTCTTTACGCGAGTTATGATAAAAGTCGAAAATATGGAAGGCATCATGATTTGCGGAAGGGATGTCTCGAGTTTGCGGATGATATAGTGAAACATTGTAAGGATTGCCACATGGTATGTGTGCAGTGTAAAAGCTCCAAATGTGAAAGCCGTGTGGTTGAACCTGAGAAGAGGGACTGTGATATATGCAGACGCAAATTTTTCAATAATAACTTTGAGCTCCATAAGTCAATTGGCACGTGCAGGAAAATAAGAATCTGTGAATGTGGTATATTTCATATGATGGATAATTGGGGAAATTTCAAGCACAAATGTGAGGAAATTCACTGTTCTACAAACCATGAGAAATATAAGGCGGTTGGAGTAAAGCATGTATGTTATATGTAAGACGCTAAGCCTAAAAATAGACCTTGTACTGTATAACTCTGTACTACGATATAGAAACATATACGATTGCTGAAAGCAAAGAAGTTATACCACATCTACTTGTAAGCCAGACTATCTGTGATGAGTGCATGGAGGTCGAGTGTGATGAGTGTCACAAATGTGGTAAACGGACAAACGTTTTTAAAACGATTGCACACGACAGTCCCGTGAAACTCTTTGTGACCTATATTGTCAAGTTAGCGGACAAGTTCACAAAAATGACTGTGTATATTCTTGCCCATAACGGCGCAAAATTTGACACACATTTCCTTTATAAAGAGCTACTTGAGCACGAGCCATCTGAGATTTTTATAGGTGATCCCTTGAAAAGAGGAATCCACCTTATACAGATGCAAATAAAAGGTAATGTACAGTTTAAACACACTTTATTATTCACACCTTGTAAATTCGCCAAGCTACCCAAGGTAATGGGCTTAGCAGTCGAAGTTTCATAAGGGTACTTCCCTTACACTTTCCTCACTAGCAATACTTTAAATTACGTAGAACTACCCTCGCCCAAACATTACTTTACTTATGAATGTATGAGTACAGGTGAACGTGAAGATTTTGACCGCAGCTACAACAGTTTTAATGAATCTAATCCTTACAATATAGCTGATGAATGTGAACGTTATTGCGTGAATGATGTGTGCGTGCTTAGAGTATGTTTCCAGGCCTTTAGAAGGATGTACATAGACCGTTTCAAGTGCGATCCGCTGCAAGTCGCAACCACCATCGCCTCATTGTGCTTTACGGTGTTCAAGAACAATTTCATGTCTAAAAACACCTTAGCCGTCATTCACAGAAACAATCCCCGCAGTTATGGGCACAAAGCTATTTACTGGCTCATACACATACACATGCTGGTGGCACGGATAGCCCCGTCCTGAGCGTGGAATCGCAGGAGATATACACGGTAGATCTCCTGCCGACAGTCTTGCATGGACCCGCACCCGCGATCAGCTTATAGGCGCCCAGTTCACTCACAATATCTTGTGGGAGCATGATTATGATGCACGGATGGAAACAGATGGACAGTACCGTGAAGAAATAAACACGATCAAGCGTTCAATGGTGCTGGATCCTCTTAAATGCGGTGATAGTTTGTTCGGAGGGCGTACAAATCCCTTCAATCTATACTTTCCGCGTACGGAGGGCGTGAAACTCCATTACTACGACTTCTGTTCTTTATACCCCTACGCGATGAAGAACAATCCGTATCCCTAGATGCACCTGAAAAACTGGTGGGTCCAGACCTGCCCACCATCGAAGTGTTCTCAACAAATTTGAGCAAGTGCTATTTCGGTCTTTCTTTCGCAGATGTGCTTCCCACTCGCGATTTCTGGATGCCGATCTTACCCATCGTTATAGACCACAAGCTCATGTTTTCCCTGTACGTGAAGTGAGCAGAGGAGAACAATGGGACTTGTAATCACACAACCAACCAGCGTACGATCAGAGGCGTATATACAAGCCCTGAGCTGTCCCTTAAACGTTCGCCATGGCTACAGAATATTGAAGTTATATGACGTGTGGAGGTTTGACAAGCTACCCAACCTTTTCACGCCATATATAAACACTTTTTGAAGGATAAGGTTGAGGCATCAGGGTATCCGCGAGGAGTTGATACCGAAGATGAAAAATCGGCTTATATTCAACGTTACCGTGACCGTGAAGGGATACAACTTGACCGTTCCCAAATTGTAAAGAACCCAAGCAAGCGCTTTAGTGCAAAGTTGTGTCTAAATAGGCTTTGGGGAAAATTTGCACTGAATACAGGCAAGGGGAACGTTCATTTGGCCCAAAGTTATAACGAGGTGTGGGATTATGCCAACGCTCCCGATAAAGTGGTGGTGGAGATCTTGAATGTAGGTGATACGTACATAATAACGTACAACATTACCGAATTGGCTACAGACACATCGTGTGTTACAAACATACCTGTAGTCAGCTTCACAACGGCATACGTACGCATCAAACTTTAGGTTCTATTGCATTCTCTTGGGCAGAGGGTTCTGTACGCCGATACAGATAGTGTGGTATTCACAGAGAGGGAGGTGAATACCGCCCGCTTTTTGGTGAATTCCTCGGAGAGTTGACTGACGAGATCAAGGATGAGTATGGAGACATCGCATATGCTGACTCCTTCGTATCAACATGTCCAAAAACGTATGGGGTACGGGTGAGGGTGGGGGAGGCTATGAAATATATCGTGACGGCTGAGGGTATCACGTTTAACCAAGCGAATCGGTGGGTCGTTAACTGTGACTCGTTGAAAGATCTAGTGTGCTTGGAAGATGAGGGCGACCAGCCGCCCTAACTGACTGCAGGGACCAACAATTTTCGGGCGCAGAAACTGGGAGGCGTGAAGAAACTCAGAGATACGAAGGTATGCCGTAACACCTATAGGAATCGTTACCAGGTGCTTGGTATCTATGATACCGTACCCTTTGGATACCATAATCCTTGATTGTTATATATATATATATGTTTGTGTGTGTGTATTTACTTGTTAACGATATGTTTATTTTATTTATTACACGTATTTGTAAATATATACCTTGAATAATTCGACATATTTATTAAATAAATCGTATTTCAATTAACGTTTCATTTTCTCCTTTGTGTGTGTGTGTGTGTGTGTGTGTGTGTGTGTGTGTACAGGAGAAAGTTATAAGCTCCGCCCCCTGTATGATCGATCAATGGTCACGTGAATCCTGCTACTACCTGTGCATATCTCTACCCTGCGTGTTCAGTTGATCGCTGAAAGCCCTAGATCTCAGACATGCATTTGAAGAAATCCCACATAGACGAAAATAGTAATGGCTACCTTTAATATTGCGTGTTCGGCGTTTATGAAGTGGTATTCGGCAAAGTGTGAAGATGTGGTGGATACTCAAAGACTCCCTATTCCACCCTCCTTTGATACTTTTAAGGCTACATTGAACCGTGCGAAGCTTGAGGAACAAGAGGTACAAATACTCTACGGCTATTCTGGTGAGATCATTGCAGGATTTTGTGGAACACGCGATGTCTTGAACGATGTTGTAGGACTAAATTTTATAAAAGCTTACATATATCGTGAAGTGGAAGAAACAACACGTGCAGAAGAGAAGCAACGATTATGGTTAGTGAGCCTTGTTGGTGAGTGGTATGACAAGCGGTATTATGTCATGTTGCATCATACCGACTACTCGTACCCTGCGGCTGAGAATGTAAATCTTGTCATAATGGAGAATCTGAAGTACTTTTACGACTACATTAATATATCTCATGACGAGGTTTGTAGTGAGGTTGTGGCTAAAGGCATGCGTGAGTTTTTAATAGAATTTAGTGACGATTATCATTGCTAAACAAAAATGAAAAATATGGGTATATGTTTCTCTCAAATAGTATGCCGAAATGTGAATAAAATGTGTTTAGTTCGTGAAAATCCACCTGAATGAAAATGTCTGGTGCGCATTCTGGGGAGTGGGAGTGATAAAACATTAAAACCGGTTTTACTTCATGTGTCGGAAAATTTCTCAAAACACCTACCCAGTATAATGGGATACAAGTATTCACATGAATCTTTCACGTTGGAACAACGCCGTAGACGATTCATCAACTTATGGTGTGACTCACTCCTCCACACCTCCCGTCAAGCCGATCCGCCCACCTGTGACTCATAGTCGTCTCAGAGTTTGAACCGACTGGACGTGCACTCTTCACAATAGAATACGATGGAGCTTCCTTTGAGCAGCATTCTGAATGTTGTGTACGTTGTGACCATGACGAAGTCATTGCGCGTGTTCAGACGTAAAACCGGTTCCATTAACTATGTACTTGAAACGACTTGTAGAAAAACAAACTCTGGTAAAAGGAATGTTATTTATTTAAGTGTTGAGGAGATGAATAGAGTCTTCGTGATAGTTGAGAAGTGGAGTTAGGATCGTTATAAAATACCTGCAGGTGTAGGTACAAGAAGAGAGCAGATTAGTGATAACCTCTCATATGCTATTGTTTGTACGTTGTGTATAAATAACGATCAGCCATGCATTGGTATATGATTGATGTGGAAGAATGCGTCTGATAATAACGTTCTTGTCCCTACGCGAAACCGATTCATCCTCGACAGAATGTTTGAAATCGTCGGTTTCCGCAGCTGAAGCCTATATTAGACGCGCGTGTTAAGGATATGCTTTATTTTGATACGGTTCTTGAATACGCATACACCGCTCTGCTTGACGGGTTTACCGAGTGTAGGAGTGAACAAGGCAAGAATGGTTTAGAGCTGGATGCTTATTTAAAAGGTTTAGAATCTTCGAAATATCATGAACTTTGGTACAAAGGACTTGAGCGGTACAGGGCTGAGATCACCTACACCGTTCACTCTGAAGAATTGTATCAATATATAATGAGCAGCTGTCTTTACGACTTAGAAGATTATTTCAACTGCCGCTATGCATTGTGAAGATGAGTTCACGATTGAAAAGCTGGGATCGGTAAGAATAAGCCCTCGATTGGAAAGGAGTTTATAAACTTGAATTTAATAATGATGTTGTGGCTAATGATGACCTCTTTGTACGTGCTTTTGATTGTATTCTGTCCGTGTTTAAAGATAACTTGCCAACCGAATGTAAAGTGGGCACGAAAATAGTATTGAATGAAATGAAGGCCCTTTACATCGAGTATAGGCATCCCTCTAACTTGAGTGGTAAAATAATGTTAAATCGTATTTATTGCATAGTGCAAAGCAACAATAATGTAATTAGACTCGATCACGTGCGAGTTTAGTGTTTTAATTAAGCGCAGTAGAACATAAAGTGCATGTATTTTGAGGGTTTGGCAGTATATTTATTTTCTATGTATTTAATTATTTAATATAAATGTGTATATATAGATTTCTCCTGTACTATTATTTTGATGATTATATTCCATCGTTTAAAACTGGATTTCTTATATCATTATTTTTTATTTTATTTTGTATTATATATATATATATATATATATATATATATATATATATATATATTCTTTGTTCAACTTTTGTATTTCTTATACTATTATTATTTTTTATTGTGTGTATATATATATATATATATATATATATACACCAAATGGTAGATTATGCCTTCTAAACCGACTGGCTGCTTAATATTTCTAAGCCAACTCTCAAGAATATATGCTTTAATTAAATAAATAGTGCAATCTGGCTACTCAAAAATAATAATGCTCACCTGAACAAGCCCTTTATGCCTTCTAAGCCAACTGGGTGATTAGGACCTTCTAAGCCAAGTGCAGAGACCAAGAGCTTTATTATGCGTCTGGCGGAGCCAGGTAAAGGATGGTCTCTCTCTCTCTCTCTAGGTTAGGTTGATTCCCTCAGCTTGTAGCAGCTAGGGGGGGAGGAAATCCACCTTGGTTCTTTTTTCTTTTTTTTCACCCTGGGGTGGGGGTGGAGGTAGCAACAAAAGGGGGGGGGACTTACAACAAAGTGGGGAGGAGATCTTGCAACAAGGAGGGCGAGGAGGTTTTGCACTAAAATGGGGAGGAGGGTCTTGCACCATTGCTCAACATTTGCAACATTGCAATTGCACTCTCCCTTTTTGCACCCATCCTACTCAAATAGTTTTCGAAAAACTGCCTGCACGAAATATATGTACGGTATACAAAATATATGTATACATACCAAAAACTAAATTTTGAACGTAAAAAAAATGTTGGGTACAACGACCTGAAAGTATCTGATAACCAATCTAATAAATGATTAAAGCAACCATGTAAAGATAGCAGAAACCTGTTAAGTTTGTTGTCGGAAAAATAAGCCTCATTACCATATGCACTCAAGGCTTTACCATGGGTTCCTTGTTCAGCACAAGTATACACTTTTCCTGCGTTTAGTTCCTGAACGAGGCTATAAATGTCTTCTGTCTGGCAAAAAAAAGAGGAAACAGTTTTAAAGTGAAGCACAGCATCTGTATTTTTTCTATTTTCGGTCTGAAAATGAACTCTGCTTCATTTCTAAAATAGAGCAAGTGAAGCAGTTTTCCAGGTTGCTTCACTGTGGCTACATTTTCAAATATATATATACAGGGTGAGTCAAAAGTAGCGCCCGATTTCTGTTTTTTGCAATTGCAATTGTGCATCGATCACGAGGGAGGGCACTTTGAAAATTGCAAGTAAAACAGCTTGGTACAGTTCCGTAATAATTTTCCCCCGAATAAATGGTTAGATAAACATGTCATTCATTTATTTCTACCTTCTTGTACACTGTAATACAAATGGCAAACAAACAATCAACTGACAGAAATCGGGCGCTACTTTTGACTCACCCTGTATATATATATATATACGGGATGAATTTCACACTTAAACACGTGAAATGAATGAATGATGCAAGCCCACAAGGAAAAATGATTTCAAGTCCTTTCGTGTATTCAGCAGTATATCTTGTTAGGAAATGAGGAGGTGTACTGCTGAATACACGAAAGGCCTTGGGCTCATTTTTTCTTTGTCCTTGTGGATTTGCATCATATATATATGTAGAGACTGACCGGAAACTCCTTTCCTCACGCCCGCAAAAATGCGGGAATCATCAGAAATCGAAAAACACACGTGATTTTCAAGGAGAGAGAAACAAAAGGATGTTTGTTTTCTCCGAAAAGGCCCACGAAAAGTTAGCGTTTTCCGAGCCTATATAGCCATAGTTCACTAAACTCTCCCTCACTTTGTTCGCTACTTCTCCTCGAGAATCTCCTCTTTCACGTAGCGCTGTTCGACCTCAGCAGGTCTCAGTCCCTCAAGACACCTCAACAATACACGAAGCAAATCAACACTAGAGGCGACCTACAATTTCATCACTCAACCGGCGTCATCCTTCTGGCCCTGGCTTCATTTATTCTTCACCACAATTCGATCGGCGCCCGTTCAACTAGTATCTCAACAGACCCTCAGCACATCCTCCTGCCGGTAAGTCAACACATCTTTAGGGTTATCTACGGCGAAACGCAATACGGTCAAACTTCACGTAGGCCCTCCTCAGTCTTCAAAGTTATCCACGTCGAAACGCAGGACGGTAAACCGTCACGTAGGTTTCTTCAGTCTCCAGAGTTATCCACGTCGAAATCGCAGGTCGGTAAGCCTCTTGTCGGCCCTCACCCTCACTCGGCCTACAGTGTTTTGTTACGTCGTATTAGACTATTCAGGATTCAAAGCTGAAAAGTCCACAAACTGAGCCGAATTGCGTGGCCCTAAAATGTGTCTTAAATACCGTTCAAACTAACTCTCCCGTTAAGACCGCAGTAGGCCTATTCAAGTGTTGTACCAATACCGTACTTTTGTATCACCTTATTATTGTGTTCATTCATATAACTTACTTATTTTGCATCCGATTGTTTATGTGCTCTTTTATGCATTTCATTTTTACCGACCTAATCCATTTACTGTACCATACCGTACTTCCATTATTTCAATTATTATTGGTTTAATTACTTATTCTGTGTTCACCTCTGCATATCTCATTAGCGTAGCTGAATTAGTGTATTTACTTAACAATTAGATTATCACAGGCCTGCGATGGAAAAACTTTTTCATAATTTTAGCTGTTCACAATGTATTTTTGTGTGCTGAATTCGAAAAACACAATAAAAATGTCATACGACACAAAGTTATTTCACAAATTCGATTTTTTTGTGAAGCGACTTCGAGAAAATGCCAGATTTCCGGAAATTACTAGAAACTTCTAAGAGACTATAAATACTGGGTTGCCAAGCCGTATGAGTCAGTTGTTACTCAGATTTCATGACGTGCGCACAATGATTCATCCGAAGCGAATTTTTTCAGTGATTTTGAGTTGTTTTTTGTGTTTTATATCAGCGAACTAGCGTGTTTTGATAGTGTTAAGAAAGCCTTATTTAGCCTTTATTAAATTAAATTCAAGACTCTTATTGTGTTCTGGGTACTGTAGTAAGTTGTGATTCATGGCTAGCCGTGGATGTGTCAACAGTCCCGACAGCTTCTGCTACATATGCGGGGAATTTGTGATCAAGAAACATCAAAGAAACGTAACAAATTTTATTAGGCAAGTGTACCATGCCTACTTTGGAATGAAACTAGGAGACCAAGACAAACCATGGGCACCACACAAAGTTTGTTTTATTTGCGTAAAGGATCTAAGGAAATGGTGTAAAGGCAAAAAGAAAGCATTCAGATTTGGTGTGCCAATGGTATGGAGGGAGCCAAAAAATCACTGTGATGACTGCTATTTTTGCTCTTGTGATGTTAAAGGCTATAACTCAAAAAATAAGAAAGCCATATTCTATCCAAATCTTCCATCAGCTTTTCGACCTGTTCCTCATGGGCCAGAAGTTCCAGTTCCGCTTCCACCAGAAACATTGGAAGATTTGCCTAGTAATTCTGGTTCAGATACTGATCATGAAGAATTTCAGTGTGATAGGAAGTCAAGACCCCCAGTTGTTCACTCAATCTGAACTAAACGATTTAGTGAGGGATTTGGGATTATCCAAGGAATCCTCTGAACTCTTAGGCTCCAGATTAAAAGAAAGAAATTTATTATCAGCTGGAACATCGATATATTTGTATAGAAGAAGAGAAAAGGAGTTTATTCACTACTTTTCACATGAGGGCAATTTAGTTTACTGTAGTGATATTGATGGTTTGGTACAGGCATTTGGCATTGAGTACAAAGCGGATGAATGGAGACTTTTCATCGACTCTTCTAAAAGAAGTCTAAAAGCTGTTCTTTTGCACAATGGGAACAAGTATGCCTCTGTACCTGTTGGTCACTCGGTACATCTCCAAGAAAGTTATGAGAATTTGGAATTGGTTCTTACAAAGATAAAATATGATCATCACTGGATGATTTGTGGAGACCTTAAGGTATTGTGCATGCTTCTGGGGCAGCAGGAAGGATATACTAAGTTCCCATGTTTCCTTTGTGAATGGGATAGCAGAGCAAAGAGTCAACACTGGGAGCAAAAACACTGGCCACAAAGAAGATCTCTAGAACCTGGAAGCAAGAATATTTTGCGTAAAAATCTTGTTGACCCAAAGAAAGTACTTCTACCACCTCTTCATATAAAACTAGGCCTTATGAAACAGTTTGTTAAGGCATTAGAAAAAAGTGGAGAATGCTTTAAGTACCTCTGCAAGAAGTTCCCTAACCTATCAGAAGCAAAATTAAGATAAGGTATTTTTGTAGGCCCAGACATTAGAAGACTGCTGTCAGATGAAAACTTCTTGTCTACGATGACTGAAGTAGAAAAAGAGGCTTGGAATTCCTTCAAAAGTGTGGTTACTAAGTTCCTTGGGAATAATAAGGACCCTGAATATGCACTCATTGTTGAAAACATGCTGGAGAAATTCAAAGCTTTGGGATGCTCAATGAGTATCAAAATTCATTTCTTGAATGCACACTTGGACTTTTTCCCAGAAAATCTAGGTGCAGTAAGTGAGGAACAGGGAAAACGTTTCCATCAAGACATTAAGGAGATGGAAAAGAGATACCAAGGCCGGTGGAACGTTAATATGATGGGGGATTATTGCTGGATGCTGCATCGTGAAAATCCGGAAGCAGCGCACAAAAGGAAATGCAACAGGCGCAGCTTCACTGGCAAAAGAAAACGGGACTACTAAGCCATTCCACTAAGTAAAGATGTAAGTATCCAAGTTTTATAGTTTTTTTAAAATAAATATATTCAGAAATGGTCAGGAAATAGGTTTCATGTGGTAATTCTTCACTACTTATTTTATTCAGTTACATATTACAACATAAAAACGTCATAGCAAATTGTGAAAAAACTATACGTGATGGAGCAAATCTGAGGCCGTTTTTGGATTTAGCACCCCAAATTCCTATAAAAACCAGCATACAATTTCAAAAAAGTTTTTAGGACCCTCAATTTTGCAGGCCTGTGAATTACACTGGCCAACAAAATGAAACTTTTTTTTCTCATCACAAACATGATCACACTTTTCTTAATGCGGTTTTCGCGCTGATTCCGAATCTGGTTTTATGTTTTTTCTAGCACGTATAGTTATATAGATACACTGGTTTTGATATTTTTAAGTTTTTGACATTGCTATAAGAAAATTTATGGATGTATAGATCACACTTAGGAGTGCTAAACAACAAATACATCATATACCTTATTCAATGTACTTATAAATAAAGAATATATACATTATTTTATTAAAAGCGCTGTGAGTGTGATTTCCTTTTGTAAATTTGGCCTGGATTGTCACGATACAGCATCCAACAATGGTCCGCCACCATGCATCCATTCCAATATCCTTGGTAGCGCTTCTCCATCATCTGAATATCTTGATGGAAGCGCTCTCCTTGCTCGTCACTCACTGCACCAAGGTTTTCAGGAAAGAAATCTAAGTGGGAATGCAGGAAGTGAATTTTTAACGACATTCGACACTCCATTTCTTTCAAGGCATCAAGGAGGTTCTTGACTCCATCCTTATACGCAGGTGACTTGTTGCTTCCAAGAAAGTTTTCACATATCCATTTGAACGCCAGCCAAGCCTTCAATTCCAGCGGACTTAGGACTTTTTCAAATTTAGTGTCATTCAAAACCTCCCTTATTTGTGGCCCAACAAAAATTCCTTCCTTCAATTTTGCTGCAGTAACCTTCGGAAATTTCCTTGAAAGGTATTGGAACCCTTCAGAATTGACTTTACCCATTGCTTTAACAAAATTCTTCATTAAACCAAGTTTAATGTGAAGAGGTGGCAGATAGATCTTTTGGGGATCCACTAAAGGGACAGACTGGACATTGCTTATCCCTGGGACATATGTATACCTAAGTGGCCAGTCACTTTTGGTGTAATGTTCTATAGTGGCGCGACTGTCCCACAGGCAAAGGAAACAACAAAATTTTGTGAATCCTGACTGCATACCCATAAGCATTCCTATAACTTTTAGATCTCCACAAACATTCCATTGATGACTGTCGTATCTGATTGCCTTAAGTAGTATATCCATATTGTCATATGTCTCTTTTAGATGGACGGAATGGGCAATGGGGATGGATGGCATTATATTACCATTATGCAAAAGAACTGCTTTCAGGCTTCTCTGCGACGAATCAATAAAGAGGCGCCACTCAGATGCCACATACGTCTGAGATATGGCTGTAAATAGTCCATTGATGTCATGGCAATAACAGAGAGGACCGTCTACTGAAAAGAATGCTGTTAATTCAAAATTCCGCTTTCGGTAGTAACTAATACGAACATTGTTCTCAAGTAAATTGTTCTCCTTTAGTCTTGAGGCGAGAAGCTCTGATTTCTCTTTAGACAGCGCTAAGTCTCAAACAAGATCATTCAACTGTCCTTGGGTTAACTTTTTAGGCTCTAAATGTCTACCTTCAAAAGTGCACTCTGGTTCTGTAGATGGTCCGGAAACGCCAGTTGCACCTTCATCACTTTCCATGTCATCTATGATAGAATCTAGCCTATCACTTGGGGGAATTGGAATGGGCAATGTTTCATCATGTTTTACTGGTCTACGTGCTGAATCCAAGTTTGGATATACAATCTGGTGTTTGTTCTTGGCAGAAAACCCCATTAAGTTCACACTACAAAAATAACAGTCTTCATGATGATCTCTCGGCTCCCTCCATATCATGGGTATGGCAAATGGCATTGAAGCTTTCTTTTTGTTAAGCCAATCACGTAATCCATTTGAACAGCCAGAACAGATTTGATGTGGCGCCCATGGTTTATCTTGGTCACCTAGATGGCAACCAAAGTATAGCTTGTATATTTTCTTAATGTCGGTTGTAATACTTCGTCGCTGTTTTAGTTGTCAACTGGCCGCATACGAAACAGAACTTGTCGGGGTCATTCTTACATTGTCGAGGCATGTTGACTGACCTGAGCAAACTATAAATTCAAAAAAAATGTACACCAACTTGACACAACAAGTTCTTGGACTGGACTGATCTTTTGACACACAAAGCACGGCGTTGTTGCCTGAATCACAATGCTGCTAGACGTAAAAGCTCACACCTGAAATACATAAGATGTATAATTAAGATAATTTAAATAAATAAGATGAATAAACTAAAAAAACACAATAAAATAAACACAATCAAATGTTGAAATATTAGTATTTTGCCTATTTAAAATGGTTAAATCTGTGTAGTTATATATATGCCTTCATCTTGAAAACTATACGTGCTAGAAAACATCTGAATGCAGTTTTGGAATCAGCGTGAAGAAAAATGCTATTCAGCCACCACAAATTTTACTCTGATGAAAAATCTTTGTTGACCAGTGTTATTAGACTGTATAACCATTTCTTACTGCTATTAATCAGTCATCTTTAACATAGTATAAATATCGCTATAGAATTGTTAATCACTATAAATACCTTTATAAAATTGTTAATCACCGTGAACAAATAATTGATTTATTTTCCTAATTAAACACAAAAAAACAAAGTAATTTCTCTCTCCTTATTAAATATTGTTTGTTTGGGCTGTAGGCCCAACCTGGTGACCCCTAATTTAATTCATAAATTATAGTAAGCCTACTTTCTTGGCCACATCAAACTGATGATCCGTAGGCCACTATATATATATATATATATATGTGTGTGTGTGTGTGTGTGTGTGTGTGTGTGTGTGTATACAGTGGCGTTCAAAAGTCTACGTCCACCTTATAATCACCCAATTTATTGTAAATTGTACAAATATATATGATAATTACATCAAAATTTTATTTTCATTGTTACATTATTTGCTTCTAAATGTAATTATAAATTTGTAAATAAATTAACAATTTAAGAGCATAATCTTATTAAAAATCGATATGACCTCCTTTTGCCTTAATGACAGCTTCCTCTATGAGGCATAGATTCGACAAATTTCTGGATAACATCTTGTGCTATGCCGTTCCAGCATTCTTCTACATTCTCCCAGAAAGAATCAAGAGAATTTATATTCTTTTTAGCTTTCAAACTCTTCAAATGATCCCAAAGATGTTCTATTAGATTGAGATCGGGACTTTGTGGAGGAAACTTCATAATTTGTAGAACACCTTCATCTTTTTTCTTGTTGAGATAGTTCATGCAAAGGTTAGAAGTGTACTTTGGGTCGTTATCCTGCTGGAAAATGAATCCTTGACCACAAAGCCTCAATCCTGATGGTATTGCATGTCTCACTAGTATGGAGTAGTACTTCTTTTTTTGTGAGAGTGTGATTCTATGAAGATCTCCAACTCCAGAATAAATGAAACAACCTCAAACTTGAATGTTGTCTCCACCATGTCTAACTGAATGTTTTATGCATGGGTCCATCAGTTTTTCGGTGGTTCTACGTCTAACATAAACTCTCCTATGAGAGCAAAAAAGTTCCACTTTTGATTCTTCAGTAAAAAGAGCTTTTTTCCAGTCGTCTACAGTAAAATTTCGATATTCTCTCGCCCACTTCAATCTTTTATCTTTATTTGTTTCCTCAGTAGTGGTTTGTACACAGCAACTCTGCCATGGAGACCAGTCTTCTTTTTATAGTACTTGTACTTATTGGAAAGTCCCGTTGTTCATTCAACTTTGCCTGAATCTGTGTAGTTGTGGCTTTTCTGTTACGCAGTGATGTAACTTTGATGTAATGATCCTCAGAATCAGTAGTAGTCACTTTAGGTCTGCCAGATCTTGTCTTTGAAGAGAACGATCCAGATTCTTTATATCTACTTATAGTTCTTTGGACGGCCCCTTTTGAAACGTTAATTTTTGCCGAGATCTGGCGTTGGGACATTCCCTCTCTTGAAAGGGCAATTATTTTTGTCTTCTCTGGGATAAATTTAGTTCCTTAGACATTTCAATTACGGCCTCTTCTAAAGAGAGAATAGAGAAAATGATTAATTATTTTTAAATCAAATTGCTGCATTGTCATTGACTAATTGGTTTTATCAGTTATAATAGACCAGTTGTTAAAATTACTGTATGAATACACTATTTTGAGGATTAATAACATTTGGCTATGGTCTGTCACCAATACCTGGGTTAAAATCGGTGTTATTATACTGCAAAGAAAAAAAAGTAACACCAAAAAGAACCATTTTCATTAATGTGTCCTTTTTTATAAAATAAAAGCTACATTACTTACACATGTAGTAGAATATATGAAATACCATTTCTTGTAAAAGCAAATACCTTAATATAGCGGACATACTTTCTCAGAGTTGTATTATTTTCTAGAAATTGTTTAAAACTGAGCTAGACGTAGACTTTTGACCGCCACTGTAATATATATATATATATATATATATATATATATATATATAATCCTAATTTTTAATCCACTCAGTTATAAACAAAAAGGTGAACATAGAAAACAAAGATCACTACATTTCTTTCAATACATAACAAATTCGTGAGCAGATTTGTAGCCCAAAAACCTTTACGGTCGTTTATACATAAACAATTTTGGTTTTAAATTTTATTGTAAAGTTTGAACTTTTTTCTTTCAAATTTCATAAAAGGCGCAACAAATGTTAAAACACTGTCAAAAATTGTACTGTTTGAGAATTCGAATTTGTCCTAAGTTTTTGTTTACCAATTTTAACTTGTAATTTCTATCGACAAAGATGCCCTTTTCTCAGTACAGTATGTGTAGCGGCTTATTGTACCCCAAAACAGTACCTATTTGTACTTTTTTATTTATACTGTGATATATATACTGTATATATAAACAAAAGAAGAGTGATTAATAGCAGTTGAAATGAACATATTGGAACCGTTTGGAACTTGGCAAAACGGGGAGTTTTTATAAATTGTTTATAAATTGTTTATAAATTTATTGCATTAGAAACAAATATGTGAAAGGTGGTATGAATATTTTACCCATCCCTGCTACCTACAGTAGCATTATACTCTTCAGTCATAAGCAAAAGTACAATACACTATATATGAAATTAATAGGTTGAAGTTATTACATGGTTATACAGAATGCGGCATCAGTGGGAGTTGTTGGGAATTCCCTGTATTTTCCAGGTTTTTAAAAAAACATGAAATTCCATGTACATATATTCCCTATTTTTCTCTCCCTATTTTTTATGTCTGTATTTTCCAGATTTTCCAGGTTAGTGGCAACCCTGAATGAAGATATACCCAAGTCATTTTGTTAATTTTTTCATTATATTTTAGTGTATACTTCATTATTTAGATATATTTTCTATTTATTTTTACGTTTCAACATTTTTATGAACTATTAAAACCTGATACTCAACTTTCTCTCTGTTTGATGATATTCAATTCTCAGTTTGACTATAACCTTAGTTCAAAATGACGGTACTGATGAATCTCTGGTAAAAAAGAATGTAGTTCTATTATTAGCTAACACTGGACATTGGAGGAGATTGTAGACACCAATCTACCAGGGAAGTACTCCGGGGGAGGGACGTTAGGTAGGAGACAGAGAGTGGTGGAACTCCCGTTTCTCCTGTCACTTTCCTCCTTAGCTGATCTTTTTTTCGTGTCTCATCTACCCTGTGAACGGTACAACATGCTCTCAAAAACACACTTCTCACAATATTCCTCACTACACTTACATACTGCACAATCTTTTCAAAATAAAAAAAAATGGCATCGACCTCAAGAGCCTAGCAGTCCCCTGGGAAGGGGAACATAAATGTCCCCACTTCTGGCTCTCCCGCTGCCGATACCGGGAACGCACACCAGGACAGCGGAACTGCTTCTGTTACTGCCCATAGGCCCCTGACTGATTCACTTTTCATAAACTTCTTCAACATTCGTGACCTTTCCTCAAGTTTTCAATCTGTTGAACACCACCACTTCTCTAAATCTCGCCTTCTCTTCCTCACTGAAACTCAGGTGTCTGGGACGACTGACAACAACCACTTTTCTGTACCTTCCTACTTTCTCTACACTCAGTTTCATTCCAAAGGTGGATGTTGTATATAAAGTTTGTATGCAACGACCTAACTTGCTCTCGTATTCCCGACCTTGAATCCTCCGAATTCTACACCCTCTGGCTACGTCTTTCATGCCAATTTCAAACTAAATACATTTACGTTGTCTACCTTTCTCCTAATTCTTCTGACTATCCAAAACTCTTTGACTACCTCACTTCCAAAGGGAAATACATTCTATCCCACTTTCCTTTCGCTGAAATCTCCATTTTAGGAAATTTCAATGTTCACTACCACCTTTGGCTTTCTATCCATTTCAATGACATCCCTGGTGAACAAGCTTACAACTTCTCTATCCTGAATAATCTAGAGCAGATTCTATAACACCCTTCTCGTATCTCTGATCGTCTTGGAGATAGGCCCAACATTCTAGATTTATTTCTTTCCTCTCATCCTTCTTCTCACTTTGTCAAACTTTTTCCCCCGTTGGGCTCATCCGATCACAAATCTTATATCTGTTTCCTGTCCTATCGCTCCAGTTCGGCCATTGGATCCTCCCAAGAGGAAACTCTTAGGAAGTTTGGCGCCGCTGATTCAAATGCCCTTAGGCAGTACTTTGGTGATTTCTCATGGAATGATTATTGCTTCCTTGGCCGGGGCCCCTCCGAGTGTGCTGATCGCACTACAGAGGTGATTTTCTCGGGTATGGAGGCGTACTTTCCATATTCTATTCCTACTAATGAAAAAACCCCTTGGTTTAACCTTCCTTTTTATAATGCTATCCGCAACAGAGAGAGAGGAGGCTTTCAGAAGGTACCGTCGCCATCCAACTCCTAAATCGTACTCAGCTTATATTTCTGCCTGGAATCGTGCAAAATCTGTTTTACAACTCGCCAAAAATTCTTTCATCAGTCAAAAATGTAAAAACCTATCCAATTCTAATTCTTCTCGCTCTTTCTGGCATCCACGAAGAACCTCTCCAACAACTTTACTATTTCTTTCCCTCCTTTCCATTCCGACGGCTCAGTTGCCGTCTCTTCTCCTGATAAAGCTGAACTCTTCGCCCAAACTTTCGCTTCCAACTCAACCCTAAACGATTCCGGTGCTGTTCCTCCATCTCCTCCACCCTCTGACTTAATTATTTCTGAAATTACAATCTCCCCAAAAAATATTTATTCTGCTCTATCTGGACTCAACTCTAGGAAGGTGTACGGTCCTGATGATAAACCTCCTGTTCTCCTCAAGCAGTGTGCCTCTGGTGACACCTGACAAGGCAAACTATTTCGTCTTTATCTTTCAACTGGTACGTTTCCTTTGTGCTGGAAGTTCGCTTTCATTCAGCTTGTTCCAAAGAAGGGTGACATCACTCAAAATTTGCTCCTGTCCCAAAGAAGGGTGACCGCTCTCGACCCTCCAACTATCGTCCATTTGCTTTGATTTCTTGCCTTTCTAAAGTTTTTAATCTATCCCTAATAGAAAGATTCTTAAACACCTCTCTTCTTACAATCTTCTTTCAAACGTCAATATGGGTTCAGCAAGGGAAGCTCTACTAGCGATCTTCTTTCATATCTCTGACTTTTGGTCATCCTCCTTTCGGGATTTCGGTGAAGCCTTTGCTCTTGCGTTAGGCATATAAAATGTTTTTGATAGAGTCTGGCACAAATCCTAATTTCCAAACTGGCGCCCTTCGGTTTCTATCCTTCTGCCTGTGCCTATGATTTCCCTTTTTGCAGGCTCTGCAGTGGTGTATCTTCTATGGATAGAAAAAGTGTACAAAATAGATTTTTGTGACCCATTTCAATACTTTTACCAATATGTCATCATATACACACACACACACACACACATATATAAAGGGTGATCCAGAGAAATGGGACCCAAAAGAAACCCCTGTAACTCTTAAAGTATAAGTCCTTTTATAAAATCATACGCATCATTCGAAAGAGGATAGTTACAAGTTTGTACAGGATTGTATAGGTTTTGACAATACAAGACAAGATAAGATACAAAACAAAATAAAAGTGTTAGTTAAAACTAACCCTTCAAGATGACTGCATGGACTGTGGAACAGCTGCGTTTCATAACTGAGCAATATTATGAGCATGGAAGAAGTGTAGTTTCAACTCAAAGATCTTTCAAGACAAATTTTCAGATGTCAAAATCACCTAAGAGCTGAAACTACACTTCTTCCATGCTCATAATATTGCTCAGTTATGAAACGCAGCTGTTCCACAGTCCATGCAGTCATCTTGAAGGGTTAGTTTTAACTAACACTTTTATTTTGTTTTGTATCTTATCTTGTCTTGTATTGTCAAAACCTATACAATCCTGTACAAACTTGTAACTATCCTCTTTCGAATGATGCGTATGATTTTATAAAAGGACTTATACTTAATATTACGGGGGTTTCTTTTGGGTCCCATTTCTCTGGATCACCCTATATATATATATATATATATATATATATATATATATATATATATACGGTATATATATATATGCGCCTCGGTGGTGTAGTGGTTAGCGTCGCTTTTTACGAATCCATCAGCCCCGGGATCGAGACCCGATGATGGCAGGCGGCGCGCAGCAAAACCCAGCTGTTCATCCTTCCTCACAATAACATAATTGGTTGGTAGATAAATGGGTACCCTGGGTAGCCTAGGGGTTAAGACGCTGGGCTGCTGGTGGGGCGTGGTTCGGATTCCACGTTAAACTGTAGGTCTAAGGTGAAGTGACAGGCTTGACCTTCCTCAGAATGAACAATTCAGGCGGAAGTTAAACCAAGGTTTTTATATATATATATATATATATATATATATATATGTATATGTATACACACACAAGGGTGGGTTGAAAAGTAATGCCTCCACTTGAATAATTCTAGATTGTGTAGAGGTAGCCAGATAAAACGGTTTTGATATCCCCACCCTATTCCAGATTGTGTAGAGGTAACCAGATAAAACCGGTTTTGTGTTCAGTATAAATTACAATGGAAAGGAGTAAAGACGTTCACTTCCAGCAACGTGCCGTAATTGAATTTTTGACCGCGGAAAGTGTTGGTCCCATAGACATTCATCGGCGAATGCAAGCTGTGTACGGAAAACAGTGTGTTGATGTGAGTACCGTTCGAAGTTGGGCGAGGCAGTGTAAAGAAAGAGAAGCAGGGCAAGAAGATTTGCGAGACAAACCACGGAGTAGAAGGCCTGTAACGGCAACCGACGAGTCTCATCGGAACTACATTGTCGAACTGATTCGTGCAAATCGTCGCATTAAACAAAATAAAATTGTTGCAATGCTCGATATCTCCAAAGAGCAAGTGGGACGCATTATCAGCATTCTCGGTTACCGAAAGGTCTGCGCCAGATGGGTGCCTCGCATGTTCACTGCCGAGATGAAAACTGAGAGACTATGCATTTGCCAAGAAAATCTGCAGCGCTTCGAAAATGTAGGTGAATTTCTGCACAGCCTTGTGAGAGGAGACGAGACGTGGGTCACCATTATGACCCTGAAAATAAACAACAATCCGTAGAATATCGGCACAAAAATTCACCGCAACAAAAAAAAATTCAAAGTTCAAAAACCGGCTGGAAAAATGATGATGACTGTTTTTGGGATATCAATGGTGTTGTTCTCGAAGACTTTACGGAACGAGGGACAACAATCAACTCCGCACGTTATATTGAAACTCTGAAGAAGTTGAAAAAATGGATCAGGAGGATTCGCACCCACAAAAACGCAGTCATTGTTCACCATGACAACACACGACCTCACACCAGTGTTCAAACACGAGAAGCAATTGAGAATCTGCAATTCACCGTTTTGCCGCATCCACCTTAGCACCATGCGATTTTCACCTCTTTCCTAAACTTAAAGAATATCTCCATGGAAATCGCTACGAGTCTGAGGAAGGAAGAAATTAAGGCCACTGTGAAATTTTGGTTTCGTAGTCAAAGCTCCGAGTTTTACTGGGATGGATTTCAAAACTCATTTATTGTTAGTGTAAATGTATCGAGGAAGAGGGTGATTTTATAGAAAAGTAAATGTATCGTTTTGAAGAATAAACTCTAAGGTACATATCTGTTTTTATTTCGGTAAAATCATTCAACCCGTTTAAAATTTATTTGATTAGAGGCATTACTCTTCAGCCCACCCTCGTATGTGTGTGTGTGTCTTGGGGCCGTTGATAGTCCAGTAAAAAGTGTCTTGGGCCGTTGAAAAATGTTAACGGAGAGCTAGTTTCTGAAAACAAGGAAATGGCTACCTTCCTAAACGAATTTTTTACGTCAGTTTTTACTATAGAAGATGTAACGAATATCCCTACGGTCATAGACATAATACCTTTTGTTAATTGTAATAGTTTGGATAATATTGTGGTTAGTGAAGGGGGAGGTAATGCGTTATATTGATAAAATGAAAATGTGTAAATCACCGCGGCCGGATTCCATATATCCCATACAACTAAAAGAATTAAAAGAGCATTGTTGTGCCGCTAACAACGATTTTTAATGCGTCTATTTCTGAGGGGTGGTAACCAGATAATTTCAAGTTAGCAAACGTAACACCTATCTTTAAGAAAGGCGATAAAGGTGCGGCGGGAAATTATAGGCCAATCAGTTTAACGTCTGTTGTAGGTAAGCTACTGGAATCAATAATTAGGGATCGTATAGTCGAACACTTAGAATTGCATAACTTAGTTAGAAATACGCAGCACGGTTTTAGGCGAAACAAATCTTGCTTAACTAATCTTTTAGAATTTTTTCAAAGCGTGGTTGACGTTTACGATAGTCATCGGGCGGTTGATGTAGTGTATTTAGATTTTCAAAAAGCGTTTGACACCGTACCGCACAAAAGACTTATTGAAAAAACTAAGGCTCATGGAATCAGGGGTGTAGTAATAAATTGGATAGAAGAGTGGTTGCGAGGTAGGAAACAGGTGGTGGTCGTTGATGGAGCGGAGTCGTTTTGGGCTAATGTAGCGAGTGGCGTTCCTCAGGGTTCTGTATTGGGCCCCTTGCTTTTTCTTATATATATTAACGATTTAGATGTCGGCCTAGTCAGTACAGTTTCAAAGTTTGCGGATGACACGAAGCTGAGTGGTAGAGCGATTAATGAAGAAGAAAGAGATAAAATCCAGGAAGATCTGAATAAAATCTTTGATTGGTCAATCACATGGCAAATGAGATTTAACGTCGACAAGTGCAAAATTTTAAATATAGGTTCGCGTAACGGTAATTTTGGGCCGTAAGTTTCCATACATAGGAAAAATAAACATTTTGTTATGGACAACCATTTTTATTTATATAATATGCTCTACATGGTTGCCATTGTTTTGAAAACACATTTCAATACGTGTTCCCCACTGTTGATGAACACGCATTAGCACAGTTGACGTTATGCTTGTAATGGCGTTGGTGATACGTTCCTTTAGATGATTTATGTCTCGAATCTTTTCCTGATACACCATGGCCTTCAAGTGCCCCCAAAGATAGAAATCAAGGGGGGTGAGATCTGGGGATCTGGGAGGCCACTCCACAGGACCACGCCGACCAATCCAAGCATCCGGAAACTGCTGATCCAAATACCGACGCACGTGAAGACCATAATGAGGTGGAGCTCCATCTTGCTGGAAGTAAACTGGGAAGTTACCTTCCTCGTTTAGCAGGGATGGGAAAATCTCTTCTTGCAACATGTTAAGATACCTTTCGGCATTAAGATTTCCACTGACAAAAATTGGTCCAATAATTCTGTCACCCCATATCCCGGCCCACACCATCACTTTACCGGCACCTTGCATCTTCGTCGGACTCAGCCAGTTAGGGTTAGCATTACTCCAATAACGTATGTTTTGCCGATTAACCTCTCCATTGACGTAAAAATTTGCTTCATCAGTAAACAAAATCTTACGTCAAACGCATATTCTTAGGGTATCTGAAACATAAAAACAAACGTTTAATTTTTCCTATGTATGGAAACTTACGGCCCACCCTGTAGTATGTCAGAGGAGTTAACGAGCGTAGAACAGGAAAAAGATTTAGGTTGTTATAGTCACTGGTGATTTAAAAGTAGCGAAATAAAGTACAGCAGCGGTCAATGAAGCGAACAAAGTGTTAGGTTGTATAGCTCGGAATTTTGAGTACAAATCGCGCGATATTAGTTTCTCTTTATAAATCATTAGTTAGACCCCATTTGTAGTACGCGATCCAATTTTGGAATCCGCATATGCGAAAAGATATAGACAAACTCGAAAGAGTTCAAAGACGAGCAACTAAGATGATTCCGTCGCTTAGGTCAAAGTCGTACGAGGATAGGCTTAAGGAGTTAAAATTGACTACACTCGAGACTAGAAGGCTAAGGGGTGATCTAATCCACGTTTTCAAAATTATGAATGGGTTCGATAACGTAGATAGAGATAGCTTTTTCGAAATATCTCAATATAATAGGACTAGAAATAACGGGTGTAAGTTGACACGTAGAAGGTTCGAGACAGCAGTTGCCAAAAACTTTTTTACGCATCGAAGAGTAAATAGGTGGAATAGTTTGCCGGTAGAAGTAATTAGTAGCACGTCTATAAACATGTTTAAAAATCTATTAGACGCATATGTTGATAGATTGGGTATAGTTTAAGGTAGTAAAATTAAGACTTTGTGGTTCGGAACCCACGTAAAATTGTAGGTTCTCTCCGCCACCACAAAGGACATGCACAATACACAATTACGAACACAGTTAGGTAGACCAGCCATGAGTGAATCCTAGGGTCTTTGTTGGTTTGAAACATTATAACATTATATATATATATATATATATATATATATATATATATATATATATATATATATGTGTGTGTGTGTGTGTGTGTGTGTATATATATATATATACACACTATTTATTTATATATATAGAGGGTGTCCCATAAGTCCGGCATCATAGGAAAAATAATAAAAAAAGGCAAAACAAAAGCTTTTATTTACAGAACGTGCTCAATATGTCCACCATTGTTTTCAATACACAAATTCAGACGTGATACCCAGTCAGCAAGCACACGGATCTATGGATCCTGTTTCCTTAAACTTTGCAACAAGTCTGCTAACACAACTCTGTGTTATTGCCTCGCGGTCTGGATGCAGTCTGTTAAATTCAGCAGCGGCCTCTCTTTGACTCCGATTTCCTATGAGTAGAATTATTTGGATTCGTTCTTCCTTGCTCACACATTATGGCCTGTAGAAAGAAAAATATGAATTATGGTTTGTAGAAATAGAAAAATATGAATTTCTCCTATGATGCCGGACTTATGGGACACCCTGTATATATATATATATCTACAGATCTACAGAAGCTAAGGCTAACAAAGACCCTAAGATCCACTCTAAGGCTAGCCCGAGAGAAAGGAAAGAGTAGGGGGTTAAGAGAAGAGAAGAGAATAAGGGGTTAAGTAAGGAGCAACACCTATCATTCGTGGGTTAACATTCATTCAGAAAAAGAGGAAAAAAGTCTCACCATCATCATCCGCCGGCCACTGCCGACAAGTCAGAAAAATAGTCGGAGAAAATAGGAGGGTGGTGAAAGATGAACAGAAGTAAAATAAGAACGCTTACAAACCATGCAAACACAGTCTTAACTCTCTGTCATACCATGCAAACTACAAACATGCAAGTAAAGAGAGTTACAGACATGCAAAGAAAGAAGAAAAAAAAGTAGGTAAAGTTAAACAAAAAGTGGGTTAGTTTACGCTACGAGCTACATCTACGTTCGTGTTAGTCTAATTCTTTTTTTTTTTTTTATTGCTGGCATCACACGCTGGCATGTCACAAGCTGGCATTCTTCGTCAACAGACTCATCCTCGAGCACCACCACCAGAGCTCCCGTTGCTAACTTTTTTATTTATATTAAACAACGTTAATACTTTTAAAATGTCTGTCAAGACGGTTCTTAAACATATTAACGCTGGTAGAATGAACGACTGACGCGGGAAGATTATTCCATTTATCAATTACTTTAAACGTAAAGAAGTTTTTAGCGATATTAGTAATGAAACGTCTGCCACGCAACTTAAATCGGTTATTGCGAGTATTACTATTATCGAAAGTGAACAATGTCAAAATTTACGTTATCGATGTTATTAACGATTTTTAAAACTTCAATAAACTCCCGCCTTAATTTCCTAGTTTCGAGTGAATACAAGTCTAACTCTTTAATCCTATCTTCATAAGGCTTATTGCGCAATGACGGAATAAGTTTCGTGGCACGACGCTGAACCCTTTCTAACCTATCAATATCCTCACGCAAATACGGGCACCAAAACTGAACGGCATATTCTAAATGAGGCCTGACTAGGGACTTGTAAAGGGGCAATATAATATCCTTCGATTTAAATTCGAAATTACGCGCTATGAAGCCTAACATCCTATTAGCTTTTGCGCAAGACTCCAGGCACTGGTTCCTAACCTTTAAATCTTTAGTTACGCGTACGCCTAAATCTACTTCCTCGTCAACGCTCGCTAACTCCCTATCATCCATCGTGTACGCGTAATTATTGTTGCGAGAACCTATATGCAAAACTTTACATTTATCTACGTTAAATTGCATCTGCCACTTATCTGTCCACTCCATAATCCTATCTACATCGTCTTGGATCCTATTTCTATCATCCTCGTTAACAACCTTACCGCCTATTTTAGTATCGTCCGCGAATTTTGACACGTTACTAGTCAATCCTACATCTATGTCGTTAATGTAAATTACGAATAGCAATGGGCCTAACACTGAACCCTGTGGGACACCGCTACCTACATCTAACCACCCCGATTCACTACCATCAACTACGACCCTCTGTCTCCTAGCACGAAGCCATTCTTCTAACCAGTTAGCTACCTGACCGCGTATACCGTGCGCTTTAACCTTCGCAATTAGTCTCCTATGCGGAACTGTATCGAACGCCTTTTTAAAATCTAAATAAATAACGTCAGCTGCTCTATGCCTATCGTATTCGCGCACTATTTCGTTATAAAATTCTAACAAATTAGTTAAACAAGACCTATGTCGTCGAAACCCATGCTGACTACTATTAATCAAATCTCTACTTTCTAAGTGATCGATGATACGATCCCTAACTACGGATTCCAAAAGTTTACCGACATTTGACGTTAAGCTAATGGGCCTATAATTGCTAGCTACTGCGCGGTCGCCTTTTTTAAAAATAGGCGTGACGTTAGCTAATTTAAAGTCTTCAGGAATAATCCCCGTTTCGAGTGACTGATTAAAAATCTTCGTTAAGGGGCCTACGATAACGTCTTTCAAATCTTTCAAATGTCTGGGATAAAAAGCGTCAGGGCCTGGAGCCTTGCTAACTTTTAGCCTATCGATATAATGCGCAATCTCAGCCTCGTAAACAGTTATTTCATCCAAACTAGTCTCGCTACTAAATGGAACGATATCGTCCACGTCGGGGACATTATTTACGTCCTCTACGGTAAAAACTGTCGCAAAAAAGTTATTGAAAATACCCGCCATCGCCTGTGCGTCAGAAGCCAAAGCGCCATAAACATCCACTAGAGGGCCTATGTTATTTTTTACCGGCTTACGATTATTAACGTATTCAAAAAACTTTTTTGGATTATGTTTACTATCCGCAACTATAAGTATCTCTAAATTACGCTTAGCATTCCTAACTGATCTTTTAACCTGACGTCTAAGCTCGATATATCTATTAAAGTTAGCTACCTGGCCATTGCGCTTACTAAGTCTATACGCTCTATTACGCTCGTTTATAAACTCTATTTCCCTACTCCACCACTTCGGCCTACCGCGATTTATAGCGCGCTTGGGCCTACGAGGTATAAACTCCCTTTCAATATTCCTAAAACTTTCTTTAAACGCCACCCAACGCAAATTTTTGTCATTACCCATAAATAAGTTATCCCAGTCCACTACTCTCATCCTATCAGCAAAACTATCAAAATTAGCCCTACGAAAATCAGGGACTTCTATTACGTTACTATCCTGAGTGTTTTCTATCAATAACTTAAACCTAAGAATTTGATGATCACTACATCCTAAACTCTCGCCTACTTCTAAACCTTCGACTATATTCTCGCCGTTCGTCATCACCAAATCTAAGATATTATCACCGCGCGTTGGTTCGGTAACTATCTGTCGTAAAAAGTTATCGTCCATAAACTCAATCAATCTCAAACTCTTCATTACCAGTAAAATTCTCGTAATTAACATTAGGGCAGTTAAAGTCCGATAATTATACTATTCCGATTGTCAATAAAATTACCAAGAAGTGAGTAAAATCTAGTATCTGTATCGAGGGGTGGAACTGGAGGTCTATAAACAACAAAATTAAAACTAATACTACGCGCCCTAACTTCAACACAGATCGCATTAATTGCTGCCGGAAAATCTAACAACCTCGATAGCCCCTAAGGGAATTACGAATGTACAGCAAAACGCCGCCTCCAAATCTATGTAACCTATCATTAGTAGAGAGTTTAAAACCGGGTATATCAAGTTCCCCCAACAAGTCCCGAGTCACGGTATTTAACCAAGTTTGTGATAGCAACTATATCATAGTTGCCAGAATAAATTACCGCCTTAAATTCATTTAATTTATTTCTAATACTACGCGCGTTGCAATAAAAGACGTTTAAGTTATTTTTTACCACGGGCCCGCGTTTTAAACTATTTATCACGTCGGGCCCGCGTTTCCCGGACCCACAACGTTTAAAGAAGGCTTCGACCTATACAGCTTTCGCACGTTTTCGTCTATTAACCTACCTAGCCTAGCATTACCTATTTCATTAAAATGCACCGCATCTTTTATAAAAAGGCTAGGATCATTGAATTCGGACCACAGCTTTACGAAGGGAACACTTTCCTCAGCACAAATCTCTTCTAATTTATTATTCAAAAATATTGTTTTGGATGTAATTCTAAGACCCAACCCGTGCCTAGGGGTAATACCTAGAACTAAAGACCTATCTGACCTCGCCTTCAGGGACCTAATTAACCCCCTATATCTCTCCAAAAGGTCAGGCACTCTCGTATCGGGCCTATACGAGTCGTTGCCTCCTACCATCGTCACCAACATTGAGTGACGGGAAGCAACGTCAACCCTATCCACTTCGTCTCTAACTCTGTCAACCCTGGCCCCTGGGAGACAGACCCTCCTCCTATTGGTTGGATTCCGTTTAACGAACTCTTTGTCCATGTGGCGCACTAAAGAGTCCCCAATTAAAATAGTTTCCCCTCATTCACGTCCCTTTCCAAATGGGCGAAAGGGTTCGAAACCTCGATAGGGGGGGGATTCCTATCACCTAATGTACGCGGCCTAGCTCCACCCTTAACCTCTCTAAATCCCTCGCTATCTACTACTCTCGGACTAACCTTAACCTCTTCCTCAACTCTATCTAACCTTCCCGACAAGCTACCTAAACTAGAAACTAAGTTACGCACCTCACCCTTCAAATTACTAACGTCTTCAACGTTAGTATTGGTTCGGCTTCCGTCAACCGTAGCCCTAACCCTGCCCTCATCAAGCGTTGCAAGTCTATCCGCTACCTCACGTACACTGCGTTTTATGTCAACTAATTCCTCCATGAACTCGCAAAAGAAACAAACTGATCTATCGGTAATCGCCATTGGACCGCCGTTATAATCCTTAAATTCCGAATACCACCGGTTAACCCTACACCTAACACACGACGCTTTCTGCGACGGCATCGCGGAGTTAAAAATTTAAACCGTCACAGGTATAAGTTAAATTAAGCCGGCACGCTATGAAAACTTCTAAATCGCTAAAAACCACTAATTCAATTACTTAACTATAACAACGTAAATTTAAACGCAAGTATATAAAATTCAAAACTATCCAAAAGTAAAATTCTCAGCAATATATAAAAGTAGATGCAAAATCAGAGAGCTCAGGAAATGCGTCCGTTCAGTACAGAGTCTGGCTGACGATACAGAGTCTGGTATACATACACTGTATGTTTGAACGTTTCTATCCTTATGTATTATGCGTTCACAAACAATAACCCACTTATCCGAATCACCATTCAACCGCATGAAAAGATAACAGCAAGAAGTGAGAACTATAAAACAGTGTGCGCGCGTATTGTGAGCCATCGGTAACTTCGCTTCGTTTGTATAAATACTCCTATAAACCTCTCGTCCCGTACGAGTTCCTTTTGTTGCAAGCAACATCCCCACCCCCTTACAACCGCGATACGTTTGAAGAGCAGATTCGCATCAACGTCAATCGAGAAAGAGAGAACAACATTGCAATATCGCTGTTTTAACAACGGACACAACTTTTAGAACCAGACCTTGAAATTTTACTTCTGAAAGTATTTATGATTCAGTGTTATTCGATACACGCGCTTCACAACGTCATTTTACATTAATTAAAGTGAAAGAAAGGAAAAGGATATTTTTCCTCTCAAATTCTATAACGAAATGCGGGACTTAATTGGTAATTTAATAGTTGGAAAATTTGAAAAAAAGTAGACCAGAGTAAAAAAAAGGTGTATATATATATATATATATATATATATATATATATATATATATATATATATATATATACTGTATATATATATATATATATATAATATAAACAGGAACACCAGAGAAAATACAAACATCCTTCAAGGTTTAATAGTACCAACGTTTCGGAATGCACTAATTCCATCTTCAGGGCTAAAACAATAAAATTCCAAATCACATACAAAATACAAATTGCTTAATAACAATTTAAAATAAACTTAAAAAATTATAAAAAGTAGCTAAGAAAATGTAAAACATTAAAACTAAAAGGTAAATAAATGTGAAGTTAAAAAGTTAAAATTATAAAAAAGTAAAAGCATTAAAATTGAAATGTAAATAAAATAAACTAGTACCTTAACCAAAACATAGCAGATCTATCGATGATTCGTCAGAATTTAGGTCTGGTTTTAGTTTATAAATAAACAAAGACTCCATAATTTTAAGCTTAAGGTCAGAGCTTCCGGCAGCAAGTACGGTGAAATTAGACTGTGAAATTGGGTGGTCGGTATTTGGATGCAGTTTCCGGATGCTTGGATTGGTCGGCGTGGTCCTGTGGAGTGGCCTCCCAGATCCCCAGATCTCACCCCCCTTGATTTCTATCTTTGGGGGCACTTGAAGGCCATGGTGTATCAGGAAAAGATACGAGACATAAATCATCTAAAGGAACGTATCACCAACGCCATTACAAGCATAACGTCAACTGTGCTAATGCGTGTTCATCAACAGTGGGGAACACGTATTGAAATGTGTTTTCAAAACAATGGCAACCATGTAGAGCATATTATATAAATAAAAATGGTTGTCCATAAAAAAATGTTTATTTTTCCTGTGTATGGAAACTTACGGCCCACCCTGTATATTAGTGTTCAAAAGTTTAAGTACAGTGCCTAAAAGCAATGCCTAAAGAGCCTGGGAAAAAAAGGGATACAACTAATTAAACTAAATTTATAAACTAAAAAAGAACTAAAAGAAAAATAACACATGATGAGAAGAGTAATAATAAAATTAATAATTAATAATTACCCAAAGTTAATACTAAAGAATAAAAATAAAAAGTACATGTAATGAAAATGCCAATGTTAGTGTTTAATGGAGTGGAGCTATAGACAAACACTTTCATATAAAGAAGTCAATACATAGTTTAGATTCTAGAAGACATAAAGCAGAACTGATGAATAGCTTCAAGAATTGGATTGTCTGAGTTTTTAATTCTTTGCATTAGACAAACCTGACACCTGAGTACGTATTGTTAATTTGTTATCTCAAGGAAGTTCGAAACGTTGTGGTTAGCGAACGTTTGAGAAGTTGAGCACGAAAATGAGTGTCTTTATCTTCATTTGTACAGAATATGAAGTTCCTGATAATCATGTCTGTTTTAGCACAGTAACTTGGTGTTGTTTCCTTATGTTTGAGTCGTCACTCAAGGAGCTGGTGATAATTTGGTCCATATACTTAAATTCTTCCTGTTTGCGTCGTCTTACGGCTGCTATGTAATGAGCCTTACTTCTACTCATATTCATATAAGGCCCTATTTTCGATCGATCAAAGAGATATTACATATATATCGTGAGCATCTTTTGATTCCCTTTTCAGGGGAGCAATAAAATCATTCCATCCAGGAATAATTTTAAGTATGGCAACTGTACGATTTAATCCAATCCAAGGCCTTCCCACTTCCCTTCATATGGATGTTATATCATTATTATAATAATACCCCTCTACAAATTTAAAGTGATAATCATCTGAAAGGGAATAACTACAGTCAAGGTACAATAATTTTAAATTACGAGTATTAAAAAGGTGCTCTGTCCTATCTTTATATTCTATTTTCTGTTGCATATTAATTTTAGTTCAGTCGACACGTTCATTCTTGCCTAATGAATTATTATGAAGTCGTGTATTATTAAAGTTGGTACAATTAATTACTAGCTTTAGTGGTCTACGATCTGAAAGAAGGAAATCATGCAAAATATGAGGTGACAATAAATGCTTTTAAATTATTACTTGGGAGACAGTGATCAATCCATCTAGTGCCGCCATTCATGTCGCTTACGTACGTAAAATTATTTCTATTTATATCAAGTAATTCTACATCATTTATATTTTATTTAGCAGACTCACGCGTGTTTCTCAGTTCTGTAGAAAATTCTGATTTTACATCGGCATTAAAGTTCTCCATTGTTATACGCTGTAAATATTTCAGTTTATCTGATAGCGACTTAATTTTATACAAAATTTATGTATTCATCCAGATTCCTGCCATTACTGTAAGGTAAACAGCAGTTCACAATGAAGAAGCATTCATTGTATGCAGGGGCGGATTAACTGTACTTGGGGCCTGAAGCTAATTTTATTTTTGCGGCCCTTTTCTATAGATTTTTATTAACAATACATGTCCCTGTACATGTATTATATGTACGGTGCTTAGGCTAATTGAGAAACACACTTAAAAGAAACTTAACACATTGTATTTTGCTGTTTGCTAAAACAAAACAGTATTAAACAAACTTTACTTTAGGGCCTATAAAACAAAATAAAACAGGGAATTTATCAGTTTGTGTACTCTGTCATATTTAATCAAAGAAGTTTGCGAAATCTCGAATTATATCATCGAAACTCAGTTGATTGTTGGGGGGCCGCTCAAGCATGGGGGCCTAGCCCTGTTCAAAAATCAACTTTTTCTTATTTTCATAGGTTTCTGTACTTTTTCCCATGCTTTTTGACCTGAAAAGGCCGAAAATCACAACCATTTTGACCTAGGTTGTTGGGAAGCATTGCCGCATGGAGCTTTAAGTTTTCTGCCTTGAAATCGGCCAAAAGCACCAGTTCCGGGGTCCCTTGAATCATGTTTTGCACTATAACTTTTTATCTAAACAAGATAGAGCAACAAAATAGGCACCAAATTAAAGTGTTTTTAATCCTCTTTCTAACTTATACAATTATGATAGTCTTGGAACAAGAAATGGCACATTGGTACATACAAAGATTTCAGAAATATCACAAAATTCGTTTTCTCACACTCAAGGCAGACAAGGCGCCTCATTCATGACACAAATTTGAGATTAACATTTTGTCACAAGTCTAATCGATCAAGAAGTGAAAGCATTACATGATGATTAATTTCATAATGACATTTACACAGTCAGTTGTTGAGAGTTTGTTTCTTGAAGCTGTCAAAGCGGCGTCTGTTGAACTCCACAGCTTGAAGGAGATAGTCCCTTTGCTTGGCATCTGTTGTTATGACATTTGCAAAGTCGCTCATCATCTTGACACCACGTTCAGCAATGTCATTCACCGCTTTCAGATTCTTAACATAGTCCAACGCTTTTCTGTAGTCCTCATTCTGTGGCCAAGACGTGACAGGTTCCAGAAGCCACTCGGATCCAATGTTCAGTGTGTCCAGCAGGAAATGTGATTCTGGGCCAATGAGATCAACCAGGGTGGTCTTAGCTGTGACTCTCTGGAATAGAGGCTTTCCTGTTCTGAAGCTGTCTGGCTTCTCAGTGGCATATAACTGGGCAGTAATGTCGTGCTTCAATGTGTCACTCAATCTACTGCTGAACAGGGCAAATGGCACGACTTCCTGCGTCAGGTACCATTTGTGGTTTTCCATCTTATTAAGTACTGCATCAGCAAGCTCTGAGTCAGTTTTCTTGTACTTCAACATGTCCTGGATTAGACTTAGATCATTCACGGGAGCATCTGCAGCAGACATTGACATCATCCATACAGGAGTGTAGAACAGCGCAAGGAAGGTGTTGAGTCTTTCCAGCTTTGATACAGTGTCTTCGTCGTACTCAAGTTGATCTGCAAACATCAGCATTTTCATGGAGTACAGGTTTCTGGACATCCATCTGGCCTGATGAATGGCGCCTGGTCGACTCCAGTGAATACCTCGAGGAGGCGTTCCTCCAAGAACAATGACTGTCAGTTCAGCCATTTCCCTGTAGTCGGCTCTTGGAAGCCTTTCTGCTGTTAGAATGTCTTGGAGTATTTCTTCACTGTTCTTCTTCTTTTCCTTCAGCCATTTGCTGTTGATAGCCAGCATCTTTGGGTTTTCCTTGGACAAGTCCGTCCAAACATCCTTCAGATGCTCAAACCAGGGATTATCTGGCCCCTTCACCTTCCCAAACAGCTTCTCCCAAACTGCTCCTACTAGGATTTCCAGGATGTGATGTCGACAGGCCAGATAAAACACCTTTTTGTTCAGCATTTTCTCTAGCAGTTTGGCAGCTCCTCTGTGAACTCCACTGTTACTGGATGTAGTGTCAAAAACAAGGGCAGTAACATTATCCATAAGTTCCCATGTCTCCAGTAAATCCATTGAAGCCTCAGCCTGAGCTGTGCCAGAAGAATTGTCGATGACAGGTACTCCCAATAACTTTCCTTCAGTGTATGAAGGTGGACCAGACACTAGCACAGCTAAAGTCTCTGAGGTACTTCCAGGTTCACTGCCCAAGACATCTTTGAGCAACTTTCCATCCCAGTGTAAGGCAGCGTACTGTGGGGGGTTTTCACAAAACTTGGACATGTGACTCTGGCTGATATTATACCTGGACAGCATTCTGTTGCGACGTGTTGTTGAGGTTGAGATGACGAAGTTATCCAGATCAGCCCCTCCAGCTTTCAAGGTGGCAGAAACCATGGCAGTAACTTGATTGTCTGATAAACCAAGACGATCAGCTGTATTGCAGATGACATCACATTCCATGACCTTCCTTGGAAACGTCAAAGTCACACTAGTCACAGTGTCTTGATGGTGAGAACATCCAGGACGAGGCTGATGGTAATCCATGTCCTCTGTGTTAGCGTCGTTGTCAGTTGAGTCACCCCAGGTAATGTCATCCACATGAACAACTGCCTCTTCTTCTGCTGCAGCTGTAAAATAGTACAACATGTTAAGACAGTAATTGTTAAGTACATGCTAAATATCGCAATGGAGTAAAACTTAAAACTTTTTGTGACGTTCAAAGTAATTAGTTTTACCTTGTTCTTGTCTATGCTGCAGTCTTTCATTCCTCGCTGCTTGCTGCAGGGATCTTGTCTCAAAAATCTTGTCATGACCAGACATATGACCTTTCCTCTCAGTCTTTTGGTCTTCGTAGAACCTGATATCCTCATCTTTCTTCTCTCTGGATAACAGTCTGTTGTTCTGTATTTCCTGGATTGCATCTGGAGCTCCTATATCGAACAGGCTGTCTAATTCCAGCACAAATGCTCCTCTTTTTCCTCCAGGGTTACTTGCTCTTCCTTTGCTTTTCACCAGAGCACGATGTTTCTCATGTAGTTTCATGAAGAGCTTCATTGCGTTGTACTTGGTCATTGTCTTGATCCTAGCCATCTGCCAGAATGGGATGATAGATTCAACTGTTTCATATGCAAGGTCTTGAACCATGGGCCTCCCTGCATTTTCCGTTAAATTCTGAAGATTAAGGAAATACTGGAACGCCTGTCTGTTGGTGGGAAGCTGGGAACCACTGATAAAAGCTGAAGGGTTTCCAACCAGGAAAGTTTCAGTGAGAGATCTGGTAGATGGCCCAGTTGACACCTGCCTGTGGACAGTACGTGGAGGTTCTGAGATATCAACTGTGCGCCCACGGAGCTCCCTCAGCTCCTTGCTTAATGCCATTGTGAAGTTGTAACTTGTAGATGGTTTTCTAGATTCTGATTGAGTTTCTGTTGTTTCCTGAAAAATGATAGATAATTATTATTATTATTATTATTAATTATTATTATTATTATTATTATTATTATTATTATTATTTATTAATTTTATGCTCTTTCATTTGATACCTAATTTGTTGCTCTATCTTGTTTAGATCAAAAGTTAAAGTGCAAAACATAATTCAAGGGACCCCGGAATTGGCGCTTTGGCCGATTTCAAGGCAGAAAATTTAAAGCTCCATGCGGCAATGCTTCCCAACATCCTAGGTCAAAATAGTTGTGATTTTCGGCTTTTTCAGGTCAAAAAGCATGGGAAAATGTACAGAAACCTATGAAAATAAGAAAAAGTTGATTTTTGAACAGGCCTAAATTGGGGGCCTGAGGCTTCAGCCTCAATTGCCTCACTGATAATTATAATCCGCCACTGTTTGTACGTATGAAATTCAGTTCCTATCAACCTTTCATTCTCGCTCGGAAGAAATCTTACATACTTTGTTCATTTTTTTAATTAAGAAACGAAAGGGCCGATCATATTAAAGCATATCGTTAGAGAAGTCTATAGCTGAGGATGCATAGTACATAAAGTCCTCATGAATTCTAGACAGGAAAGTTAATTCCTGATTAGGCAATCAGTATTCTTGCAAAAGTATCATGTCTGCATTATTACAAATATTATGAACATTACAAATTAATTTTCTTATTAAATTAACGTTAACGTTATAATTATTATAAGACTAATCTCAACATATTAACCGCTCTGAGTACTTATCCGAATACTTATATTATTACTAAGTCTCCTGGAAAAGTGTGTATATATATATATATATATATATATATATATATATATATATATATATGATGAATAAAACCACGAAGGGAAAAGAAACACAAAGGGGTGCTCAAGGGCTTTGTGTTTCTTTTCCCTTCGTGGTTTTATTCATCATAAATATTTTTCACGTGTCACTTTCGTGAAATAATTTTTCATATATATATATATTATATATATATATATAATATATATATGGGATGAATTTCACACTTAAACACGTGAAATGAATGAATGATGCAAACTCATAAAGGAAAAAAGAAAATATTATTCCAAGTCCTTTCGTGTATTCAGCAATACACATTGTCAGGAAGGTGTATTGCTGAATACACGAAAGGCCTTGGCATAGTTTTTTCTTTTTCCTTTGTAGGTTTGCATGATATATATACTGTATATATATTTTTTTTCTTTTAGAGGCGGGGCCACCAGCTTCACCTTCGTGTGAAGAGAGACCAACACACGGAACATCGACGAGGACGAGGTATATACTGTATATATATGTATATATTCCCATGTGGTACCAATAGCAAGACATTTTGTTCACCCATTAACTCCTATTTTGTAAATCGGTCGAACTTTCTTGGAGGAGATATTTTTTTGAAGTTTGGTAGGCTGTTAACCTAACCTAACCTAACTTAACCTAAAACAAGTCAATGGGTGTATAAAATCCTGAGGTAGCATGAAGTAGGATTATTTGATTTCAATTTTATGAATTAAAATCCTAACACGAATGAAATTCTAAAAAATAATCATTGTATACGGTAGAAAAGCGTTTTCTCTAAACATTTTAATGAAACACCCGTACCTTAACATAGCGTAAGTGATTAGAGAAAACGCTTTTTATATCGTATACAATGATTATTTTTTAGAATTTCATCCGCGTTAGAATTTTAATTAAAATTCTCGAAATCAAGTAAGTCGTCCTTTATGCAACCTCAGCCTTTACACACCCACTAATTTGTTTTAGGTTAGGCCATGTTAGTTTAGCTTAGGTTAACCTGAGTTAACTTGACCTAACCAAGGGTAACCTAACGTCATAAATCCGACTTTTTTCCAAAATTCGACGTAAATGGAAAAAAGGTAGCTTACTATTGGCGCGACTTGGGGATTTTGGCATTTAAGTTAATCTAAACTAACCTCACCAAAAACAAATCAGAGGGTGTGTAAAGGTTGAGGAAGCATGGAGGACGACTTATTTGACTTCGTTTTTTTTTTTAATTAAAATCCAAACGCGGGTGTAATTCGAAAAAGTAATTATTGTTATGGTGTGTATATATATATATATATATATACATATATGGGAATGAACTCAGAATATATATATATATATATATATATATAAAGAGAGAGCAAAAATTAAACCGAACATACAAAGCATAATTAAAAGAGGAAAGAGGGAACCAAAGATTTATCCAATTTCCGAACTAGAAATCCTCTGATTATAGTTTTTGGAAGGATTTTCAAATTTTCTTAGACCTTATTGCATAAAAAAAAATCCAATAAAATTTTAATAAATTCAGTTTTTAATTCGAACTTTATTCATTAATGGGTCGAAGATATAACAACGCTGATAAAGAAACTTTTCCATTTGCCAAATGAATTGGCTTATGTGATATTAATCGCTTATTTACAGCATGCAGAAATACCTACTTTCCACACGCTCTTTCATATATATATATATATAATATATATATATATATATATATATATATATAATATTTAGGAGAAATCCAATGACAAGGAGGAATGTAAATGCCATGAAAAGTCTTTTTAATGCGCAACGTTTCGAGCAATACGCTCATCATCAGGCTAGATAATAACAATATGAAATTAGAATCAATAAATAAATGTGAACAAGACAAAATAATTTCTATAAAACCTATTCATTAAAAGCAAATTTTAAAAAGACTAAAAGAAGAGGGTTAAATTCAAAGTTATAAAAATTTACATATAAAATTACAAGAAATTTAAAAAGCTATTTTTAAATTACATATAGTAAATTTGAAATTAGTACACTGGAATAATTAACACTAATACAATGGAATAATTAACACTACGAACCTTTCAATGCTGGTTCCGAGGCACGAGTAATTTAAAACAAAACAAAACAGGAAAGAAGCTGGAGGTTTGGAGAGTTATAAGTTGGGGAGGGGGGAGGGGGGGAGGGGAGTTGGGGAGAGGGGATTATAAAAAATTTAGAGGGACAGCTGAGGAATCCACGTTTAGAGAAGGGGTCAATGTTTTAATATAAAGAGATTCCAAAATTCTAAGTGAGTTAGGACAAGAATTACAACCGAGAATTTTAAAATTATCTAAAGTGACATCAGTTTTACATTTTATACTATGTTCCCGAATACTAGAGGCTTCTTTTTTATTTAAAATTTTACCTGTTCGGCAACTTATTCCCATATGCGAATAAAATCTAGTGTGTGTGTGTGTGTGAGTGTGTGAACGTATTCATCTCTTCTTGAAACCTTATTATATTTCTTTCATTGTCTGATAGAAAGTTTGCAAACTTTGCAAAAGCAGTGAATTAGATCTTCACAAGAGTTGATGGATTGAGTGCATCAAAGCAATTTGTAGGAAAAACATTACGTGTGTGTATATATATATATATATATATATATATATATATTTATGGCTGTGAAGCCACCAGAAAAGAAAGAAAACGTTTTGGATTTAAGCTTGACAAATAACAACGAGATAATAATAAATAAAAAGGTAACGCACACAAAGTTCTCCGACCATAACCTCATCGATATACAATTGAAGTTAGCACCCAGAGGTCCGAAAACGCATCCCAGAAGGTCAGAAGGAATATTTGAAGGCTTAAACATAAATTCAAAGAAAACAAATTGGAAAAACGTAAATAAAGATTTAAAGGAAGTAAATTGGGAATTGCTACTTCACGAGAAGACTCCACAAGAAATACTACGTATAATGGAGACTGAAACCAAACCTCTAATACTGAAACATATTCCAGAGAGACAGAAAAGAAAACGTAGCAAGCTCGAGAGGAAAATCAGGACACTATTCCGGCAACGGAGACAAACTGTAAAACATCTTACTTACTTAACCCCTTATTTACTTACTTAACCCCTTATTTTCTTCTCTTAACCCCCTACTCTTTCCTTTCTCTCGGGCTAACCTTAGAGTGGATCTTAGGGTCTTTGTTAGCCTTAGCTTCTGTAGATCTGTAGATCTCCACAGATGCAGAACTGATGCAAAGAGACACAAACAAGAGAGAAACTTGGCGAAATAGAAATGGATCTAAAGCAAACGTTCATACATAAGACAAACAAGGAGGAAAACAAGGTAGTAGAAAACAAAAAATAACCCAAAATACTTCTACACGTTTGCGAAAAGGAAAATGCAGTGTAAGGAGAGTGTTGGTCCGTTGATAGACGGGGAGGCCAAATGCACAAATGACCCGAAAAAATAAGCGAACTGCTTAGGGAACAATTTAACTCTGTATTTAGCACCCCTAAGTCTGAGATGGAAGTAGAAAACCCAGACGAATTTTTCGACATAGATGCAAATCAACCAAGAACAAATTTCGGCACAAACCTATTAATGGACTTCGAGTTCATGGAAAGAGATGTAATTAAGGCTTTTTCACAGATGCAAGACAATATTCAGCCCTAGGGCCAGGCACATGGAATCCCACGTTTCTGAAGAAATGTAAAGAAAGTATTGCCAAACCGCTATACTTACTATGGAGGAAATCACTCGACACAGGACAAATTCCACTCTCCTTAAAGAACGCGAACATTGCCCCCATATTTAAAGGTGGTAACAAAGCAATGCTCAAGAATTATTGGCCAGTGGCTCTTACCTCACACCTTATAAAGTGCTTTGAACGTATAATTAGAGGCAAAACTACCTACTACCTACAAGATAAAGACCTATACAACCCAAATCAACATGGCTTCAGGGCTGGAAGATCATGTCTATCACAGATCATGTCTATCACAGATCATGTCTATCACAGCCTGTACTGCTCAAGTCCTTTGTACCAAAATTCATGATATTTCGAAGAGTCTAAACCTTTTAAATGAGCATCTATTTCCAGACCATTCTCGCCTTGTTCAGTCCTGCACTCGGTAAACCCGTCGAGCAGAGAGGTGTATGCGTATTCAAGAACCAGATCAAAATAAACCATATTCGTAACACGCGCGTCTAATATAGGCTCAGCTTGCGGAAACCGACGATTTCAAACATTCTATCGAAGGTGAGTCGGTTTCGCGTAGGGACAAGAACGTTATTATCAGACGCATTCTTCCACATAAGCCGTATATCAATGCATGGCTGATCGCTATTTATACACAACGTACAAACAATGGCATATGAGGGGATATCACTAATCTGTTCTCTTCTTGTATCTATACCTGCAGGTATTTTATAACGACCCTCGCTCCACTTCTCAACTACCACGAAGACTATATTCATCTCCTCAACACTTAAATAAACAACATTCCGTTTACCAGAGATTGTTTGTCTGCAAGTCGTTTCAAGTACATAGTTAATGGCACCGGTTTTACGCCTGAACACGCACAATTACTTCGTCACGGACACATCGTACACTGCATTGAGAATGCTGCTCAAAGGAAGCTTCATCGTGAGTCACACCATAAATTGATGAATCTTGTACGATGTTGTTCCAACTTGAAAGACTCATGTGAATACCTGTATTCACATGATTGCCCATTATACCGGGCAATCGTTTAGAGAATTTTTCCGACACATGAAGTAATATCAGTTTTAATGTTTTATCCCTCCCACTCCCCAGAATGCGCAGCAGATATTTTCGTTCAGGGGGATTTTCACCAACTAAACACATTTTATTCACACTTCGGCGCACTATTTGAGAAAAACATGTGCCCATATTTTTTCTTTTTGCTTAGCAAGCGATATTCTTCTCTAAATTCTATTAAAAACTCACGCAGGCCTTTAACCACAACCTCACTGCAAACCTCACAGCAAATGTAGTGGTAAAAATACTTCAGCTTCTCCAATATGACAAGATTTACATTCTCAGCCGCAGGGTAAGAGTACTCGGTCTGATGCAGCATGAAATAAAACCATTTGTCACACCACTCATCAACAAGACTCACTAACCATAACCGTTGCTTCTCTTCTGCACGTGTTGGTTCTTCCACTTCAAGGTATATGTAAACTTTTATGCAGTTTAGTCCTACAACATAGACCATTACATCGTTTGTACCACTAAATCCTGCATTGCTCTCGCCAGAATAACCGTAGAGTATTTGAACCTCTTGTTCCTAAAGCTTCGCACGGTTCAATGTAGCCTTAAAAGTATCAAAGAATGGATGGATAGGGAGTTTTTTAGTATCCACAACATCTTCACACTTTATCGAATACCACTTCATGAACGTCGAGCACGCAATATTAAAGGCAGCCATCACTATTTTTCGTCTACGTGAGGTTCCTTCAAATGTACGTTTGAGATCAAGTGCTTGCAGCGGCCAACTGAGCACGCACGGGTAGAGATATGCCCAGGTAGTCGCAGGAGTCACATGACCATTGATCGATCATACAGGATTTTTCCTGTGTATACGCACGTACGCACACACACACACACACACACACACACACACACACACGCACAAAGAAGAAAATGAAACGCTAATTGAAACACTATTTATTTAATAAACATATCATCGAATTATTCAAGGTGTTTATATATACACACAAATACGTGTAATAAATAAATTAAACATATCGTTAACAGGTAAATAGATATATAATGTATATATATAAAACAATTAAGGATTATGGTAGCCAAAGGATAGAGTATCATAGGTACCAGGCACCTGGTAACGTTTCCTATAGGCGTTACGGCACACCTTCGTACCCCTAAATTTCTACACGCCCCTCAGCTTCTGCTCCCGAAAATTGTGGTCCCGACAGTCACTTGGGACGGTTGGTCACCCTCATCTTTCAAGCACACTAGATCGTTCAGCAAGTCAAAGTTAACGACCTGTCGGTTCGTCTGGTTAAGCGTGATACCCTTAGCCTCCAAGATATATTTCATATCCCCCGCCACCCTCACCTGTACCCCTTACGTTTTTGGACCTGTTGAGACAAAAGAGTCGGCGTATGTGATGTCTCCATACTCATCCTTGATCTCATCAGTCAACTCTCCGAAGAATTTACCAACAAGCGGCATGTATTCACCCTCCCTCGCTGTGAATATCACTATCTGTGTCGACGTACAGAACCATCCGCCCAAGAGAATGTAATAGACACCAAAGTTTGATGCGTGCGTGTCTGTGGCCAGTTCGGTAATGTTGTACTTTATTATGTACGTATTACGTACATTCACGATCTCCATGACCTCTTTATCGGGAGCGTTGGCATAATCCCACACCTCGTTATAACGTTGGGCCACATGAACGTTCCCCTTGCCTGTATTCAGTGCAAATTTTCCCCAAAGACTATTTACACACAACTTTGCACTAAAGCGCTTGCTTGGGTTCTTTACAATTTGGGAACGGTCAAGTTGTATCCCTTCACGGTCACGGTAACATTGAATATAAGCCGATTTTTCATCTTCGGTATGAATTCCTCGCGGATACCCTGATGCTTCTACCTTATCCTTCAAAAAATTGTTTGTATATTGCGTGAAAAGGTTGGGGAGCTTCTGAAACCTCCACACCTCATATATCTTCAATATTCTGTAGCCATGGCGAACGGCTAGGAACAGCTCAGGGCTTGTATATACGCCTCTGATCTTACGCTGGTTGGTTGTGTGATTACGAGTCCCATTGTTCTCCTGTTCACACTTCACGCACATAGGAAACATGAGTTTGTGGTCTATAACGACGGGTAAGATCGGCATCCATAAATCGAGAAGGGGGAGCACGTCTACAAAAGAAAGACCTAAATAGATCTTGTTCAAATTTGCTGAGAACTCCTCGATAGTGGGCAGGGCTTGTCCTACCAGTTTTTCAGGTGCACCTACGGGGTACGTATTGTTCTTTATCACGTAGGGGTATAAAGAGCAGAAGTCGTAGTAATGGAGTTTCACGCCCTCCGTACGCGGAAATTATAGCTTGAAGGGATTTGTACGCCATCCGAACAAGCTATCACCACATTTGAAAAGATCCAGTACCATTGAACGCTTGATCTTGCTTATCTCTTGACGGTATTCTCCATCTGTTTCCATCCGTGCATCATACTCACGCTCCCACAAGATTTTGTGAGTGAACTGGGTGCCTATAAGCTGATCACGGGTGCGGGTCCATGCAAGACTGTCGGCAGAAGATCTACCGGGAATATCTCCTACGATTCCACACTCAGGACGGGATATCCGTGCCACCAACAGCCGTGAAAGGAATACATAGTCTTCTCACCAGTGGCACGGTTTTCGCTTAGACAATCAACCCCAAAAATACGACCATTAACCTTAATGGGTACTTCCCCCGTGTTGCGGGTATGCTTTATTTACGCACCTGCCTGCTGCTGTATGTGTATGAACCAGTAAATAGCCTTGTGCCCATAACTGCTGGGATTGTGTCTATGAATGACGTCTAAGGTGCTTTTAGAAATGAAATTGTTCTTGAACACCGTAAACCACAAATGAGGCGATGGTGGTTGCGACTTGCAACGGATTGCATTTGAAACGGTCTATGTACAATTGTACATCCTTCTAAAGGCCTGGGAACATAAAACATACTCTAAGCACGTGCACATCATTCACGCAATAACACACATTCATCAGCTATATTGTAAGGATTTCATTCAATAAAACTGTTATAGTAGCGGTCAAAATCTTCACGTTCACCTGTACTCATACATTCATAGTTAAAGTAATGTTTGGGCGAGGGTAGTTCTACGTAATTTAAAGTATTGCTAGTGAGGAAAGTGTAAGGGAAATAGCCTTTTGAAACTTCGGCGGCTACGTCCATTATCTTGGGTAGCTTTGCTAATTTACAAGGTGTGAATAATAAAGTGTCTTTAAACTGTACCTTACCTCTTATTTGCATCTGTATAAGTTTGTTTCCTCTTTTCAAGGGATCACCTGTAAATATCTCAGATGACTCGTGCTCAAGTAGCTCCTTATAAAGGAACTGTGTCAAATTTTGCCCTGTTATAGGCAAGAATACACCCAGTCATTTTTTTTAACTTGTCCGCTAACTTGACAATATAGGACACAAAGAGTTTCACGGGAGTGTCGTGTGCAATCGTTTTAAAAACGTTTGTCCGTTTACCAAATTTGTGACATTCATCACACTCGACTTCCATCCACTCATCGCAGATAGTGTGGCTTACAAGTAGATGTGGGATAACCTCTATGGTTTCAGCAACGTGTATGATTCTATATCATAGTACACAGTTATACAAGGGGTATTTTTAGGCTTATCGTCTTTCATGTAACATACATGCTTTACATCATCCGCCTTATATTTCTCATGGCATGTAGGACAGTGAATTTCATCACATTTACGCTTGAATTTCCTCCAATTATCCATCATATGAAACATACCACATTCACAGATTCTCATTTTCCTGCACGTGCCAATTGACTTACGGTATGGAGCTGAAAACAGTTATTATTGAAAAATGTACGTCTATACACATTACAATCTCTCTTCTCAGCTTCAAATACACGACTTTCACATTTGGTGCTTTTACATTGCTCACATTCCATGTGGCAATCCTTACAATGTTTTAATATATATTCCGCAAACTCGAGACACCCCTCACACAAATCATGATGCCTTACATATTTTCGACTTTTATCATAATTCGCTTAAGAGCCCGTATATTATGGATGGAGAGATACGTTGAACCTGACAATCCTAAAATAAGTAGGGGCCTTGTATGATCTCTCACACAGCTTTTAAAAACGTACACAGTCCTACGACGATCATCCATTCCAAATACGACTATACGAACATTGATTTCCTTCTCCACCCTTCTCAGCTCTTCAGGACCCATATTACAGTCAAACTCAAGATTGCAATCTGAAGCTTGTTTATGGGCACGGTGCACAACCGTAGGCAACCAAATTTTTTGGGTCCGTCTATTTGAATTGAGGTTAAGAGTATAAGGTGTGGCACTTTGACCCGCAACACGGAATACACGGTCAATATCTACCGTGAACTTGTCCATATTGAAGGCTGTACTACTTTGAGAGGCCTGCATTATACGGCCCAAGATATACTCTATGTCTACAGCGTCCAAGCGTCTGAATGGTATTACTACCTAAAAATCATCTACATCCCCGTCATCTAACCCGAACCCGAAGGACAGCCTCCTCCTGACGTCACGTTCATCCTGATTCTTAAGGGCAAACTCTACAATAAGTTCAACTACGCTCTGTAGTCCGTGTTCAACACCATTGCTATACATGGATCCAGGGTCAACCCTGACTACGTGCCGATTTCTAGTCGGGGCTGGGGTGGGAGTGGCGGTGCGCACCAACTCGAATGTTATACCTTCCTCTTCAGCACGAGAAGCTGTTGCTGCTGTTGTGGAGGATATACCCGGAATTGAACAGGAATAAGGGTACGTATTTTATTTGAGGAAGGAACTAGTGTGGGGGTTGTGTCGTAAGACGTAGAGGGTTGGGGCTCTATTACTGGGTGTCTAACAACCGGCGGACTCCTGGCACGCTTTATACCTGACGTGGAAGGCTCTTCATCATGCCTCCGCTTTGATTGTCGCGTGGTGGTGTTATATGTGTCGCTGGTGAGGGCTCGTCAGCGGGTATGGAGCCTGTAACCACAACTACATCGTTATCGGGATCGCCTGTAATATCGATGATTGGGACATGATGCTGTACCTCAACGTCATTCACGATTCTGTGGAAGAAGAAGAACAAGACTGTAGAATATAAGAAACACCACTTAAACTTTTATTATATTTTCTAAATGTTCCACTTAGGGGTGTGACGTGTTAGAGATGAATTCTGTAGAAAAATTCAGGTTTACGAGCCCCTCCACATGTATTATATCTGGCCCTACAGGATGTGATAAAACTGTGTTTATGCTTAAAATCATTAAAGATAAGGGGGCGGTGTTCTCAAAATTTGTGCATAAGTTTATATGGTGCTATTCGACGTATCAATCAGTGTTCAAAGAGTACCAAGATGATATTTTGTTTTACAAAGGTGTATATGACGTTAATTCGTTAAAGGGAATTTAACATACAGTCATTGTAGTTGAAGATCTCATGTTCGAAATGGATAAAACGTTTCCCGAGACATTTAAAGTGTTCTCCCACCAGATTAACATAAGCGTGTTCTTTATCACTCAGAATCTATTTTTTTAAAAATTAGATACATGCGCGATGTGTCGTTAAATACACAGTATCTAGTCTTATTCACGCAACGTAGATATATGTCAGAAATTGGGGTATTAGCCAATCAAATTTTCCCGAATCAGCGTAAGGAGTTTTTGGAAGTTTATAAAGAAGCTACAAGTCAATGTTACGGATATTTGCTTTGTGACCTTTACCCGCGAAACACGTTTAGGGTGCTTCTAAGAACGAATATATTCACAAACGAGCCTGAAACGGCGCATATTCCAGAATCACAAAGAGACTAAAGAAATACTGTGAATTAATAAAAGTTTATCATTGACTGCCCCGGACAATGCAACAGATGTTTGTTAAAAATATCGACTCCGACTTTTTAAAATGCATCTGTGAAATCTGTCTTGACATTATAAATTGCAATGTATCAATGAAATCCCTTCAGAAGGCTCGCCTACGCCGTTACAAGAACATAATATATACACTCGCTCGTAAAAGTCAAACTGTAGGGAAGAAAAAACGAATTATTGTACAAAGAGGAGGGTCATTCCTCCCCATCTTATTTTCAGTTTTGGGGCCTTTACTGACTAGATTAATATAATGAAGAAAGTGGTAGTGATTCCACACGAGGTGTATGCTTCACTCCAAAGATCAAAGAGTCCAGACACGATTCTAGAACCCCATAAAAGCAGGCTTAAAAGAATGGAATGCAAATTGTTAGCCCTATTAAACAGTGAAAATTCACGTGATGAGGGAAGAATCTTATACCAAGAAGCTCTGCAGAAATTTCTTCACGAGTACGAAAATTATAAGAATCCGACAGAGATCCCAGTGGTTATCAGGCACAGCACGGACAACGATGAGCATGGCGAAGGGACTGTGGTCGACGTTAGAGCTGACCAGTCAAAGAATAACGGGCCTGCCTTACAACATATCGAATATGTATTAAAAGGCAGACTCCCACATACATTGAGGAATAAAGGTTTAAGTCTTTATAATCTATTGAATGACGATCCCAACATACACGGCACCGATACAGATGAGATCATTGTGGAAGGAACAAAGGTACGGAGCTCGAATATCGTTGACATCGTCCATGATCTGGTGAGAAAGTGGGATAGGCCCCTCACCAGCACGATGGAAGCATATTAAAGCAAGACTATAACAAATAAATGTCCCCAAAACAATGAGAGGAAATCTTAAGAGGTTAAAGGCTTGGAGCATGCATCGCATGTGCCACAACTGAGAACGCCATCACCCCTAGCGGTAACATCTCTGAAGAAGAGAAAGAAGAGACCAAACAACAACAACCAACCCTCTCCACGTGCCTTTAAAATACGCAAATGAATAACATTAAGAAAACGTTATGACATTTCTAGCCCAGCCTTGTATGGAGGCGTGATAGACTGTACAGAAGTGTTTACAATGATGGAGTAGGGAAAAAAGATGTTGAGAGGTTTTGCAGAATGTTTATACACTTCATAAGACGGTGAGAAAAAGGTTTAAAACAGCCAAGACGACCGCGGCCTCGATTGACTCTATTCGCAAGTGGATTTAACAGACATCCAAAGATATTCAGTGTATAATGATGGGTACCGCTACATCCTATTAATAATAGATGTGTTGTGTTTTTTAGATATCTGTGGCTAATTCTTCTGAAAAATAAATCGCTTGAAACATTTGCTATAGCCACCAAAATGTTGATGTTCAAAGAAAATTATACCTGGCTATTTTTGTACCGATATGGGAAAAGAATTTACAAGCCGAGCTTATCAGAACATGTCAGAGTTTAATATCAGTTACTACACTAGCAATTCTATATATAAGGCCGCTTTAGCTGAAAGAGTTCAACGTACCATAAAGGAACGCATGCATCGTTATTTTACACATAAAAACACATACAGATATATATATATAGACATTCTGGAGTCACTGGCCTCATCATACAACCGATCACACCAACGCGCGATTGGTACAATACCTAATAAGATTTTAGAAAGAGGTACGCAAGCAGAATGTGATGTGTGAAGAGATATTCATAGAGCACCGCCACAAGTTATGCTTTTCAAAATCAGTGATTATGTAAGGCTGTCGCGTTCAGGAAATAAATTCGGAAAGGATTTGAGCAAGCCTGGACACGTGAGATTTTTAAAATTAGGGCTATGAGACCTAAAGACGAGATAATCCTCTATTACGTTGAAGATTTGAATGGGGAAGAAATTGCAGGAAGCTTTTACAGGGAGGAGCTACAGAAGGGACATGTGATTTAGAAAAAAACCTGTTTAAAATTGAAAATATTTTAGGCAGCAAAGGTTAAGGAAAGATAAAAATGTACATGGTGAAATGTTTGGGGTACCCAGAAAGCTTCAACACCTATATAAAAGCTGATGCAGTAATGAAGCTTAGACAGTATGCAACCATTTCTACGTCACATTCCCGTCCTATAAAACCTAACAACACCCTGACCAACTTTGTAACAGAACTCCATCGAACCAGTGAATTGGGTCGTGATACGTATGAGGTTGGAATATGCGAAATTCAGTTCGATACCCCTTTTTTAAGTAATGATTATAAAGAAACCGTTTTTACGGTTCTTAGAGACTCTAATGAGTGTGAAAAGGCAGGGGTAACTTGGGATGAAACCATGCGTACCGTCCTGAGTGGAATTGCAATGTATTACACTACAGTAGTAACACTAGCCCCGGGGCGCTATGGTGCAACCGAGGATGTTGTGAGAGACTTAAACGTAAGTTTAAAAAGCTCAAATCTTACGGCTGATTTAGTATACAAAATCGTAAAAGAAGATCCCCATGCATATACTCTGATCCTAAAATCACAGGCTAACAGAAATATTAAAGACAAAGGAGTGTTCAAAATTATAACCGATGACGGATATGGAGCTACCATCCAAAGAGATAAATTCACGAGACACAACGTGACCTGTCCACTCTAATGTATCAGTTGAAATTTGATAAATTGAGTGATGGCTATACACCTCCAGACATCTGCTATATTTACAGCAATATAGTAATATAGTGGAGCACCAGTTTGTTGGGGATACCCAGGCACGCCTGTTAAGCATTGCTCACATCCCCAACCATAGAAGGAAGAGCTTCAGCATTACATATGACAAATCTCACTATGTGAATGTCGCGACTAATCGTTTATAATGGAACGAAAGCCTTTCACACTCTATCGAGGTGTGAGATACCAGCGTGGGAGTGGGCTTGGAGTCCATTTTTTCAACCATACTACGCATAGCTGTCCTCTTGCTGAAGAGGGGCGCCAGATACCTCGGGAGGAAAGCGCTACAATCAGGTCTCAACACGGCAGAAGACATAATTGCTGGGGCTAAACCTAAAGAAGCTCTAAAAAAAACCACTTAAAGTGTACAGGGGACGAAATCATCAAAGATGCAAAGAGAAAAATGCGTGGTGGTGGGCGTTAAACGTAAAAGGACATCAAAAAAGAAGTGTTCTTAGCAAATGAAACGTATGGTTGACCATTTTTTGACTGATATAAGCTAAGGACATCTCTCATGATTCATAGTCTATTTATTACATGTCGAGAGAGGTGGCACTATTTCTGACTCGTCATGGCACGCTTCATCCATCCGTGTAGTGCACAATGTTGTAAATCGGAGCTGTCCCGCTTTGACATGCCCCAAACTCAAGTTTCTATTGAGCACATTGACTTTATTACAATTAATCCGTGAAACACAATTAGTTCCCCGAGTGCTCCTATAGAATTCGTGATACCCAACACAGGCTCTTACTTTTTGATCCAAGCTGTGTGCACATGTACGCTAAACTACGTATAGCACATTCTGATGGAACGAACTGCAATGACAAATATGCTGTATACCCTGAAACAAACTTTCTGCACGCCATATTCAACCAGTTGACGTATATTTAAATTAGGTCAATATTTCGGCAGAGACGGGGTACTATCACCTACGAGTGTATCTGGAAAATGTGCTGAACTTTTCCAGACAAGCGAAGGATACTTTTTTAACTGCCGAGGGCTATTATCAGAATAAAGACGAAAGTAGTATAAAGGACAAATTTACAAATTCTAAAAAGAAGATATACGGGTGTTTTGAACGCCTGCATACAGATTTCACATTTCAGGAGAAGTTGCTTGTGAATGGGATGGATATGAAAATAAACCTCACCAGCACGAATCCAGATCTGTTTAAATCTTGGGGCTGACCAAGAAGAGGATGCAAATCCCGTTGTGATTCATATTATGGAAACATACCTTCGCATACACCGTGTGAAATTAAATTCACCAAAACAAATAGAAATTGAGAAAAATTTAATACATGCCTCGAAACAGATAGAAAACGTGGCACTGGGATTTCTAACTAAAAGGATATTAATTGGAATGCAGGAACACGCTTCGTTGAATGGAAAATATTAAAAGAACGCCGTTAAATTCGAGAATTTCGGCATTAAAATTATAACTCTATACGTCAATGGCGTTGCGCTGGGCGGGGCATTGTATATGAATTATTCATCAGACGCTGTGTTCCCGCTTTCCGCGAGAGCATATAGTAATCTGGCCCATATTGCTGGTGGTTGTGATGAGCTCGGGACTGGGGTAACGCCGAAAGAATTCATCGATCAATTTAACCTTTATCCGTTTGACATCACACCTGACTTATCTGCTAGTGTAAATACACACTTAAGTTCACAGCAGAGTGGAAACATCTCAGTCAGACTCGAATTCGTTAAGCCGATAGACACGCCTGTTAGTGTACTGGTATACCTCGAATCAAACCCCTAATAGAAATTGACAGATTTAAGGGCGTTGTCACTGACTTTTAAAATGGACACGAATACGCTTCAAAGAGTAATGAATAGTGAACGAATCACGCGCTCCAAATTTATCGGTGTGTTTGCGAAGAATGAAACATTGAAATTGCCAACTACGAGAAAATGCGGCGGTCTTATTGTAAACACGGATATTATTGATGGTGAAGGGATTCACTGGATAGCTATCTACTTTAAAAATAGGGACCCCGTATTTTTAAGTTCACTCAGGACACATCCATGGAATGACGTTATTATTGTAAAATTTCTCAAAACAGCTACACATTTCCGAAATTGCCTGGAATCCTTTCAGATTCCAGGGATATTTTAGTAACGTATGTGGCATGTATTACCTTTCATTTCTCTGGCACATGTCACGTGGAAAGAAATTTATAATTTTTTTAAAATTATTCGACCGGTGTCAAACTGAGCGGAATGATTAAATGGTATGCAGACATATTAAATAAAAAGGTTCCCGTTTGTGCGCACTCGATGTATTGTGTAAACTTTTACGTTTATTTAAATTGTAACGAGTAATTATATCAATATTTTCTCCTATAATATTAGTTTGTGTATTCTGTAGCTTATTTAAAACGTAACAGAAACTAATTCTGCAACTAATTTAAGATGGATACAAAAATTGTACTATTTTATAAATGATGATTTCCATCATTTAATAAATTGATGAAAATACACTGCGTCTTCTTCTTACCCGAAACACATGAAAATGAAAAAAAAGCTCTTACCCGAAACACAAGAAAAAGAAAAAGCTTACATTATTTCGTTGATAATGTGGCAATCGCTTGGTTGACTGCACGGCAAACTTCCACGTCCGTATACAGGTCCACGACATGCATTTCTTCAAAACTATCAAGAAAAGAATCTAATACATGAGTCAGTTCATCGCCGGGCTTTTAAGGAGGAAGGATATTTTTAAATTAATTTGATAAGTTCATACATTTTTGTGAATCATTTTTAATAAAAACCCATTTGCTTTTCATAAAAAACATATGCAGAGTACATATACACATATATATAGGAAGAGAGTTACAAAGAGTTACAAAACTTTGCCATAATATTAATTATTAATTAGTTATTACTAATGCAAAATGATCTATAATTAAAAATTGAGGATACCTGCTATTTTGATGAAACATTTTACAACAAAATGTAATGAGATGAAAATGTATTATTACAGTCCATATATATATATATATATATATATATGATGAATAAAACCACGAAGGAAAGGAAACACAAAATGGTGCTCAAGCGCTTTCGTCTAATGACATCCTCAGGAACACTGAAGTACATAAAAAGGTTAAGCCTATATATAGGTTACAGAAAGAAAAAAAGAAAAAATAAATAACATACATACACATACACACACATATATATATATATATACATACATATCTATATATACAAATACATACATACATACATGCATACATATATATACAATAAACAGAGAAGTAAAAATAATAAAAAATTAAAAATTAAAACCTTAAAGGATTACCAGTGAGGCGTACAGATTTGTAAGGAAAAATATCGATTTTTAGCACAAGATCAAATGGATTATAAAAATACAAATTTATACTGGAACTCTGCCGGGTTTTAACACAATGCTGCCTATGGTCAGGTTTCGATATATATATAAAAAATAAAATGCAAATTAAAAGTTAATCGATTTTTAGCACAAGATCAAATGGATTATAAAAATACAAATTTATACTGGAACTCTGTCCGGGTTTTAACACATTGCTGCCTATGGTCAGGTTTCGATATATATAAAAAAATAAAATGCAAATTAAAAGTTAATAAAGTAGAAGACAAGTTTACCAAAGATTTAATGTTTTACACTTCTTATCTAAATCTGTTTTAAAGGAATTCAACATAACAGGATCGAGTTGAAAAAGACCTTTGCTTATGTTGAAGTTATTTGAAAGTTGGATAATGGCAGACTCAAGAATATTTCTATTAACAATGTTGCTTGAATGGAATAAAACTGAAGCATTATTCCAATCAATACAGTGGGCTAACTCTGACAAATGGACAAAAAGGGCACTGGACAACTGTCCTGTTCTAACGGAATATTGATGCTGTTTTATACGTGTGTGCAAATCCTTTCCCGTCTGACCTATGTAAAAGGAATCACATTGTTTACAACCAATTTTATAGATAATGCCTGAATTATTGGTAGGGCTATTTTTTACTATGATATTTTTCACAATATTGTTATATGAAAATACTACATTAATATCCAAAAGTTTAAGTACATTAGCAATGCCTAAAAAGCCCGGGAAAAATGGAAGTACTAAAATATTTTTTGACAAAGTACGAGTGTTAATATTGACACGATAGAAAGTTCGTTTTGCCTTGTTGAGACAAGATTCCATAAACGCAGATGGATAAACAAATCACTTCCAATACCGTTGATTTTTTCCAATTCGGCATCGATGTATTCCGGACTGGCGATCCTAAGGGCGCGGAGAAACATTGATGAAAATATGGCCTTCTTAGTGGGGGTATCATGTCCCGAGTAAAAGTGTACGTAGGACAAATTGTTTGTCGTTTTCCGATAGATACTAAACTTAAAACCTGGGCTTTCCCTATGTACACGCACATCCAAAAATGGGATTGAATTGTCTTGCTCAACTTCTAAAGTAAACTTAATGGAGGGGACTTGATCATTTAACTGAAGGAGGAAGCTATCCAGGTCACGATTCATGGGCCAGATACACAAAATATCGTCGACGTACCGCAACCAAGGGATGCCAACCCCCAGGATTCTCGGAATATAGGTAATTTCGAAAAACTCCATATAAATATTGGAGAGGAGGGGCGATAAGGGGTTGCCCATAGCCATCCCAAAAACTTGTTGGTAATACTCGTTATTGAAAGTGAATTTACAGTCTTTGATGCAAAGCTTAATGAGTTCCAAAACAATGTGTGAAGGTAGTGGCAGGTCATACTTATGTAATTCTTGGGAGAGAAAGTTTCTTACTAAGTGTCTGGAGGAGCAAGTTCTTCCCAAATCCCTGCTTCCGATTCGCCTCAGACAAATTGACGACCATCCGTTCAACAACTTCAGCAGATTAATTTTAAAGAAACATATTGAAGTCACTAGACAAAATGAGTGGTCCGCCTTCAAAAATTTAAACATCGCCAAACATAATTTTGTAACCGTTATTCCCCAACCGTGGATCCAACCTTTGTTTGATGAAATTTACAACGAGTTCCGTCGGAGAACTACTTCACTTCGTAACATTTTGGATCGAAAAATTAAAAGTCTCATTCGAGATAGTCAGTGGAGTAAAAAAGCAAGCTCAAAGTGTGTTTTGAACCTTTCTTCGAAAAACATTAGTGACGATGCGAAAAGTGCCCTTGGATATGGTATGTCCTTTTTTATTGTTAAAAAACCTTCGGCTTTACAAATTTGTTACAGTCTCGCGTGTTTTGAAAAACAGTGTAATCTCCCTCAGTATTTGTTTAACATAGTTAAAGGCCTCGTTTATAGTGCGGCGAATGGTAATTACGAAGATAACTTTCCTAAACGTTTTCGCAATAGCCTCTCACAATTAAAAAAAGATGGGGAGCTCCATATTACTAAAGCAGACAAGGCTAACACCATAGTTATTATGGACAAAGTGGACTACATCGGAAAGATGAACGAGCTTCTCCAGGACCCCGCCACATACACCAAACTTAGGAAGAACCCGCAGGATGACGTCATCAAATCATTTAATAGTGGCTTGAAACGCCTTCTCAAAGATCATAAGAACTTAATTCCGCTTTTCATGTCCACTTCACCTGCTCTGCCCTACCTTTACGGTCTTATTAAAACCCACAAACCTGGTAACCCTATGCGCCCTATTATTAGCTCGGTGTGCTCTATTACTTATAAACTCTCCAAATGGCTTGTCAAAGTCTTGTCCCCCATTCTCGGAACTATCTCTGATTCACATGTAAAAAATTCCATGGATCTTACGGAAAAATTGAATAATGCACGTACTGAAACTAACGATAAATTGATTAGTTTTGATGTTTGTTCATTGTTTACAAAAGTGCCGATTGACGATATGCTTGACTTTCTCTCCCAAGAATTACATAAGTATGACCTGCCACTACCTTCACACATTGTTTTGGAACTCATTAAGCTTTGCATCAAAGACTGTAAATTCACTTTCAATAACGAGTATTATCAACAAGTTTTTGGGATGGCTATGGGCAACCCCTTATCGCCCCTCCTCTCCAATATTTATATGGAGTTTTTCGAAATTACCTATATTCCGAGAATCTTGGGGGTTGGCATCCCTTGGTTGCGGTACGTCGACGATATTTTGTGTATCTGGCCCATGAATCGTGACCTGGATAGCTTCCTCCTTCAGTTAAATGATCAAGTCCCCTCCATTAAGTTTACTTTAGAAGTTGAGCAAGACAATTCAATCCCATTTTTGGATGTGCGTGTACATAGGGAAAGCCCAGGTTTTAAGTTTAGTATCTATCGGAAAACGACAAACAATTTGTCCTACGTACACTTTTACTCGGGACATGATACCCCCACTAAGAAGGCCATATTTTCATCAATGTTTCTCCGCGCCCTTAGGATCGCCAGTCCGGAATACATCGATGCCGAATTGGAAAAAATCAACGGTATTGGAAGTGATTTGTGTTATCCATCTGCGTTTATGGAATCTTGTCTCAACAAGGCAAAACGAACTTTCTATCGTGTCAATATTAACACTCGTACTTTGTCAAAAAATATTTTAGTACTTCCATTTTTCCCGGGCTTTTTAGGCATTGCTAATGTACTTAAACTTTTGGATATTAATGTAGTATTTTCATATAACAATATTGTGAAAAATATCATAGTAAAAAATAGCCCTACCAATAATTCAGGCATTATCTATAAAATTGGTTGTAAACAATGTGATTCCTTTTACATAGGTCAGACGGGAAAGGATTTGCACACACGTATAAAACAGCATCAATATTCCGTTAGAACAGGACAGTTGTCCAGTGCCCTTTTTGTCCATTTGTCAGAGTTAGCCCACTGTATTGATTGGAATAATGCTTCAGTTTTATTCCATTCAAGCAACATTGTTAATTGAAATATTCTTGAGTCTGCCATTATCCAACTTTCAAATAACTTCAACATAAGCAAAGGTCTTTTTCAACTCGATCCTGTTATGTTGAATTCCTTTAAAACAGATTTAGATAAGAAGTGTAAAACATTAAATCTTTGGTAAACTTGTCTTCTACTTTATTAACTTTTAATTTGCATTTTATTTTTTTATATATATCGAAACCTGACCATAGGCAGCAATGTGTTAAAACCCGGACAGAGTTCCAGTATAAATTTGTATTTTTATAATCCATTTGATCTTGTGCTAAAAATCGATTAACTTTTAATTTGCATTTTATTTTTTTTATATATCGAAACCTGACCATAGGCAGCATTGTGTTAAAACCCGGCAGAGTTCCAGTATAAATTTGTATTTTATAATCCATTTGATCTTGTGCTAAAAATCGATATTTTTCCTTACAAATCTGTACGCCTCACTGGTAATCCTTTAAGGTTTTAATTTTTAATTTTTTATTATTTTTACTTCTCTGTTTATTGTATATATATGTATGTATGTATGTATGTATGTATTTGTATATATAGATATGTATGTATATATATATATATATATGTGTGTGTGTGTGTATGTATGTTATTTATTTTTTCTTTTTTCTTTCTGTAACCTATATATAGGCTTAACCTTTTTATGTACTTCAGTGTTCCTGAGGATGTCATTAGACGAAAGCGCTTGAGCACCATTTTGTGTTTCCTTTCCTTCGTCGTTTTATTCATCATAAATATTTTTCACGTGTTACCTTCGTGAAATAATTTTCATATATATATATATATAAAATAATCACAAAGGATAAACAGAATGGTGCTAATGACAGCCTCAGGAACACTAAAATAATTAATAAGTTCGCGATTAAATACAGTACACCAAAAAAATATAATAGAAATACAGGTACATAATTTTTATACTCACAGCTCTACTGTAAGCCCTTCTGCTGGATCGTACGGAGCGTCATTGCAGATGTCATCAACGGTTTGCGTTGAAAATAATCAGTCCCGACCGGTTTCGTTAAAAAGATTAATTGTAGCCACCGCGGCAGTGTTGCCATCTTCATATGAAGCTGGTAAATTGTAAAGTTGTTGTGACTGGCTCATGATGCGTGTGTTTATTCACTGGTGAAAATAACTCCTGTGAGTTGCAGCTGAACATACTCGCTTTTATATGCATGATTCCCACTTGTAACCACCACCTCTAGAAGACTAATAAGCGATTCATAAGTTTGTTGATTGGTTGTCAATGTAACTGGGCGGACTATGTTATATGTGTGTGCCAATCAGCTGTCGTAACGACGACGTAACGGACCCACGCTTTGGACATTGAAGTCCTGATTGGTTACCTTCACGAATAATGAAGGTGTGTCTTTATCAAATTTGGCTTATTCTCTCCGCAGATTTATTTTCACTGCTCACATCTCTTTATTGTATTATTCAGCAAACTGCAACATTGAATTGAATAGCCTTTTATTAATCTTTAAGGCACATAATCATAATTTTTCAGGTTAAACATCGACATAGAGTATTGTAATTTAAAATAAATAAAGAGGTTTATATTGTTGGTCTCTTTGCACCTCATACGACTACCAGCTTCATCCTCTCTCTCTCTCTCTCTCTCTCTCTCTCTCTCTCTATATATATATATATATATATATATATATATATAATATATCATCCTTTGGTTAACCTTTGGTTAGCTTCCGGCCGAATTGTTCATTCTGACGAAGGTCAAGCCTTTCACTCCACCTTAGACCTACAGTTTAACATGGAATCCGAACCACGTTCCACATCTCCTCCAAACCTGATTGCAGAAGTACATGGTGACTTTTTACTCGAGAACCCTTAATAATTCGAAATTATTTTTAATTATTAACAATGGAATCTGTGATGGATGTTTATATTGTTGCCTAGAGAGCGAGAAAGAGAGAAAGAGAGAGGGAGAGTTTTTATTTGAAAGAAATCGACAGCGCAAATATTCTGTACAGAGTGTGTCATAAGACAAACTAAGGACTTCACTTAATCTGTGTCTGCACATCGTATCCCAATGAGGTAACTGAAACAGTTAAAACTACTAAAGATCAAATTGAGACATTTTATTTACGATTATTTCTTGTCGGGTGAATTATTAATACCACCATTTATTTTATATAATTCTTAAACCAAACAGGCCTGAGCGTCGAACCGAATCTATCTGAAACATGGATCGCTACATCAGCTATACACGGAGGACGGTCTCCCATCCAACTACTACCCAGACCTAACGACGCTTAACATCGATGACCCAAAGGGTAGCTGAGTTAGAACGTGGATAAAAACCATACGATATATCAGGTCATCCCATAAGTAATGTCGTTCTTTACGATAGAGTAAGTTTAAACTAGTCCTACTCGGTTTAAGCATAAATTTTCCGAAGGTTATATCTAAGAGGAGATCTATCGTGTTTTGCTACATACTTTACAGACCTTGACCACTGAAGACGTGTGTTTTGCTTTATGTGAACCCATCATAAACATGGCGGTATCAGAAGAGCATATCAGGCATATAATGCTTTACGAGTTCAAAAAAGGGAATAGTGCTACTGAAGCAATGCGAAACATTCAGGACGTTTATGGCAACGATATTCTGCATGTGAGGAAATGTCAAAGATGGTTTCAAAAGTTTAGGAATGGTGACTGCTGTTTGACAGATGCAGCACGCTCTGGACGCCCTGCTGAGTTTGATGATGACCTGCTGTTAGCCGCATTTGAAGTAGACTGTTCAACAACTGTCGAAGAATTGGCCCAGAAACTCAATTCATCCCCGTCCACCATCCATCGACATTTGCAACAACTCGGGAAAGTGCCTAAGTTAGGAAAATGGGTGCCACATGAATTGTCGGTCGACAATCTGAGGGTGCGAGTAAACATTAGCACAGCTCTTCATTCCCGTGAACTCCAAGATCCGTTTTTGCACCGTTTAGTTACTGGTGATGAAAAGTGGATACTGTACCAGAATATTAAGCGCCGTCGACAGTGGGTTTGTGCCGGAGAACCAGCGACACCACAGCCAAATCCAAATCTTCACCCTCGGAAGGTGTTGCTTAGTGTTTGGTGGGATAAAGGTGGTGTAATACACTTTGAAACCTTACCACACAACCAAACAATCACCGCTCAAGTCTACTGTCAACAACTGGATCGATTGAACACTGCACTAAAAGAAACGAGACCTTCTTTGGTTAATCGGAAAGGAATCGTGTTCCACCACGACAACGCACGTCCTCATACCGCTCGGATCACTTCTGCAAAAATTGAGGAGCTTGGGTGGGAAAAACTTCCACATCCTCCATATTCTCCAGACCTTGCGCCTTCAGATTATCATCTCTTCAGGAGTCTGCAAAACTATCTTGACGAGAAACAGTATACTTCTTTTGATGACCTGCACACCAGTCTTTGTACGTTTTTTGCTTCAAAACCGCCTGAATTTTATAAACATGGCATTGAAAAGCTTGTAGGACGTTAGCAGAGTGTCATTGATTCCGATGGAAAATATATACTAAATTAAAAAGTTTCAGTTGAGTTTTTTTTGTCCTTCAAATTCCGATCTAAAAAACGACATTACTTATGGGATGACCTGATACATTGACTATTTACTGTACAGTACATTACCCAGTAAAAAATAGCCTACAAACCCGAAATTTAGAAAAAGTGTAAAAATTACTAATAATTAACGAATGAAATTTTATTCTGAATCACCTGAAAAGTGGTAAATAATTTACCGTTCGTTTGGAAAGATTCAACAAATAAAAGAAATTAACTTAACTCCAACATATAATGTAAAACATCAAAGAATTTAAGGAAAATATAAAAACTAAAATGCAAAAGTTTTTGTACATTTACTCACAAAATTATTTAATACTTTGCTTTAATACATGTTTTTCCTTTTAAATTAATACAAAAATTTGAACGAGAAATGGATGTTACTTTGTGTACAGCCTAAGAAAACATCTTGTGCACCGCTGTTCGAATAATTTTTTTTTGGCAACTCAAAAAGTAATAATGTACACCTGAACAAGCCATTTACGCCTCCTTTGCAGATTAAGCCTTCTAAGCCAAATGGCTGCTTAAGCCAATGTGTGTATATATATATATATATATATATATATATATATATGTATTTATATGTGTGTGTGTGTGTGCAATAATAGGGGATCTATGAGCGTGTATATAGTCGGGGTGTGTATGTGCGTTTGTGTGCGCTTTTAATTCACTCGAAAGTTATTAATATACACTTAAACAAGCCAATTACGCCTTCTAAGCCACATTAAGCCTTGTAAGTTAAATGGCTGATTAAGCCAAATGGCTGATTTACACCTTATAAACCACGTGCTGAAGCCGAAAGCGTTATTATGCGTCTGGCTCTGCCAGGCTAGCCGAAAAATGCTCTCTCTCTCTCTCTCTCTCTCTCTCTCTCTCTCTCTCTCTCTCTCTGAGCCCATTCCTAACGAGTAATGGCCTGACCAGCCCCCTAGCCCGTTTGCGACCGTTCTCTGGTGACCAATTGATGGAGCTTGGCTGTACTTACTGCTCTTAGGTGAGAGAGCTTTACTGCCCAGCTGGCTGTCAGGCCAGCGGAAAGTCTCGGGCGTAGCTGTGAGTGACTAGTAAGACTTAGTAAAGAGCTGTATCTCGCTCTCGCTCCTGGCGGGAAATCCGTGACGGCTGCGTCGCGAGTGTTTGTCAGTTGGGACTGTCCGGCCCTGGGGAGACCATTGGTCGGTGCGGAAGCATCGAGAGGTGTAGTCTTCTGGATGGGATGAACGTCACCTGGAAATAGGCGGATGCGGCTTGGGGAAGAATTCACCCCCTCCTCCTTTTTTATATACTGGTCAGAACGTTTTTGATAGTTTTCATTGCTAGAACGCTTTATTTTATTCAGTGTATTCAGAGTTCGAAAAAATAAGTTACAATGACTAGACCGCAGAAACTGAAGGCTGAATGCGCGAGGTGTGGAGTAAATCAGTGGGTGACGAACTTCAAAGAAGCTTGCTTCGAAAAGATCAGCATGTGCCGCTTTTGCGAACTCATGCAGTTTTACGAGAAGCTAGAGGAGAGGGTCCAGCGGCTCGAGTCGTCCAGATGAGCTGTTGGAGGAGCGGCGGTCGCTGACGCGGCTGCGCCCTCCACCCTGGAGCTTATTGATAGGATAGCCGCCCTGGAAAGGCGGTCCAGCGACGGACTGGACAGAGCTCGGGACTGCGGAGAAAGGGTAAAGGTGCAACCGGGTACCGGGGTGCAAAATCAGTGTCAGAAATTGCCAGGGACCCACGTGGAATGCTCGGAACCGCGACGCAAGGTGGAGAGAAGGGAGGGCGCATAGAAGGGGCCGATAGAGAAAGGTGGAAAGGGGCCTATAATGAAAAAGGGTGGGAAGGAGCCTACTGATAGCCCAAAGAAACAGAAGGATGTAGCTGCCGGTCGGGGTGGGTCGGGTGCTGTAAGTGCGGCTGAGTCTACGGTTGGCGACGAGTATCGAAAAGTATCGGGAAGAAGGCTGCGAAGCCAAAGCCTGAGACCCCGGTTGCCGCTGTCAGAACCTCCAACAGCTTTAGTCTCCTGTGCGCGAAGGAGGAAGACACCGTTTTCATTGGGGACTCGCAGATCAGGGGCCAGGAGAAGTACTTTCCTTCTGCAGACCGGGACAGGAGGAAGGTAAGGTGCGGGGAACGGCGCACTTAAGGAAGGAGCTAGAGAAGCTGCGCGTGGCTAGTCGGAGGACTGCGATCGTTGTCCACGCTGGTGGCAACGACCCGTTCCTCAAAGGCGGTAGGGTAGGTTCGACGGAAGGGATCATCACCGAGATCATGTCTCTTGCGGATGATCTGAAACTTAAGTCAGACAGGGGAATGTTGATGGGTATTTTACCGCGGATGAATGCCAGTGACCACGCGTCATTGGCATCAACGAAAGGGTGCAAGACTTGTGCGTCCCACTGGGCATGTAGTTTGTTGACCCCTTCCACGCGTTTTCGGGTAGGTGGGACCTATATCAGAGGGATGGTGTCCACCTCAATGCCAACGGCAAAGGTGTGCTAGGCGCGCTGCATGACCGGCACCTATACCGTATGGTGAGGTCAAGCCCGGGGATTGATGACGGCCCCCCACCGGGGAGAGATGATGTTGAGTCGCTGGCGGACGTACCTTCAACTGAAGGGTGCGTCAATGTACAAGTGGGTGACCCTCCTTCCCCGTTGGAGGGGGCTCAGCCTCTTGCGGAAGTTGCCCCCTCGTTGGTGAGGGGCTCTTCAACTCCCGACCGCCCTGGCTGTTCGGTAAACGGGTCGTGCTAGGGGGCGATCAGAATAGGGAAGGCTTCCTCCGTGCAGTGCTTTTTAATGCTAGGTCGATTAGGAATAAGTTTTACGAGCTACGGCGCTCTTAGCATCAGAATACCAGGATATCGTTGCCACCACTGAGTCGTGGATTCATACTGATGGTAGGGACTACGTTGCGGAGTTCGAGATTCTCGGGTACAGAATGTTTCACAAGGACGGCACCCGTGGGGAGGGGGAAGGGGTACTAATTAGTGGTGGACCGGATGTCAGTTTTTCAACATCTGCGGATGCGGTCTTTTAATTTCAATATCCGCGTATGCGAATGCGGATATTTAGTTAATCTATCAATATAATATAGAATTATGAATATCTGACATAATTTTTCAAATTTCGTGATATTACTATTATGGCAGGCAATGCATAAGAATTAAAATTAATATTAATGTTTTCATTATGATAAAAATAATAACTTTCTCAAAAGTTTCAGCCACAGAAAATTCAATGAAACAAGTTTCATTCAATTTTCTGTGTTACCAGGTATTTATATTTTCAGGTTTATATATTTGTTTGTTCATTAATAATTAATACTTTACATGAAATGTGTATGACGGCCTTATAAGCTACTTTATAAGCTAATTTAATTGTAAATTGCATAATTTATTAGAGGTAATATCCGCATAACATCGGCAGTCAGAAGTGCGGATACCGATGTTAAAAATGACGTGGATATCCGGTCCATCACTAGTACTAATACACGTGAGGGACACGTTGAGTCCGGTTGACTGCCAGTTCCGATCGGAACGGGAGCTGCTTGGCGTCGATCTGAACCTGGGAGGGACGAACTATAGGTTAATCTTGGTGTACAGACCTCCGCATCTCCTTGAGGAGGATACAGCATTGAACACTGAACTCCGTAGCCTGCTAGGGGACAGGGTGTGTGTAGTTTTAGGAGATTTCAACTGTCGCGGCATAAAATGGGAAGACAGGACTGCTGAAGCCGAAGGGAGGAGGCTAGTTGACTTTGCTGATGAGAATTTCGTGACTCAGTGGGTCAATGGGCCTACACGATGCGAAAGCGTTCTAGACTTAGTATTCACGACCGAAGACAACCTCGTCACTGGCCTCACCGTTGACGAATCGTTGGGCGGGAGTGATCGCGGTCTGATTAGGTTCTGTGTCTGCGTCCCTCGGGTGAAGCGTATTAATTCGAGAAGCAGTAAGTTCGATCTACGGCGAGCGGACTTTGTTAGACTCTGGGACAGCGTAGGTGAGATGGGGTTAGAGGTGGGCGGCGATGTTGAGGAAGCATGGAGTGCATTTCTGGACCAGTTTATGGCAGGGTTGGCAAAAACCCAGCAAAAACCCCAAAACCCAGCAAAAACCCAACTGGCTTTTGCTGCTTAGTTGGGTTTTTGCTAGGTTTTTGCTGGGTTTTTGCCAACCCTGGTTTATGGTGTTACAGTCTGCTGCCATACCCTCAAAACCGGTCAGCCCTGCTTCAACGCAGCCTAAGTGGTCCAGTCGGGACATCGCTTCGGGTATCCGAAATAGGAAAGCTGCGTATAGGAGGGCGATGGCCAATCGTTCCCATAAGAACACTGAGGCGTATGCCCACCTGTGTGTAGTGAAGGTGAAGGTTAGGCTAGCTAAACGTAACGAAGAACTACGGGTGGCAAGCCTCTGCAAGGGGAACCCTAAGGAGTTCTTCAGTTATGTTAATGGTAGAAAGCCCATTACAAGCATGATAGGACCGATAAAGGACCCCAGCGGCGCGCTGCGGACCTCCGACGCGGACATCGCTAATGTACTGAGTACTTTGCGGGAGTGTTTACCAGGGAGGATACCCGCGTCATCCCTGAGGCAGGCGTCAGGCACGAAGGTGCTGGCCTGGATAGTGTTCGGTGTACCGCGACAATCGTTGCCGATAGAATAGACAAACTGAGTGCGTTTAAGGCTCCCGGGCCAGACCAGTTCCTCCCCAGAGTCTTGCGGGAAGCGCGCGACCAGGTGGCTCCCCACCTGGCTACAGTCTTCAACAAATAGTTGGAGATGGGCCAGGTGTCTGGTGAGTGGAGGGAAGCCAACGTGACCCCTATCTTCAAGAAAGGGGATCACGAAAGTCCAGGGAACTGTCGTCCCATTAGTCTCACTTCGGTTGTAGGTAAACTATTAGAGATGATAATAGCGGATAGGATTGTTGACCATTTGGGTTCCTATAAGCTGCTTGGGGACTCTCAAGTCCCAACATGGGTTTAGACAACTCTTGAGTTTTTCCGCGTCATGTGGAGTGAGTATGATAAGAGTAGGACGATTGATATACTTTATCACGACTTTCAGAAAACCTTTGATAAAGTACCTCACCGTCGGCTAATGACCAAAGTGCGCGCGCTGGGTATCAGTGGGGAAGTAGGTAGGTGGATTGAAAACTGGCTGAAGAATAGGCGCAGAGGGTTGTAATTAAAGGAGCTAGCTCGGGTTGGGCCTCGGTCAGTAGCGGGGTTCCTCAGGGTTCCGTTTTGGAACCACTGTTGTTTATCGTTAACATAAATGATATCGACGCTGGCATCGTCAGTAAGATCGCCAAATTCGCTGATGATACCAAGCTTGGGGCCAATGTTGGGACGCCCGAAGCGATCGAGCAACTGCGTGCGGACCGACGTAGGATATGAGAGTGGTCCGGAAAATGGAAAATGCCGTTTAACGTGGGTAAATCCAAAGTCATGCACAGTGGCTACGCCAATCCCAAGTCGGACTACTCCATGTTGGGGAGTAATATCGAGAACACTTATTTGGAAAAGGACTTGGGTGTGCTAATTAGCAGCGACCTTAAGTTTATGAAACAGTGCGTAGGGGTGGAAAAGAAAGCCCAGAAGCTGTTAGGTTATATCAGGAGGCAATTTCGATTTCGGAACAAGGAGATTGTGGTCTCCCTGTACAATTCTCTGGCTCGGCCACACCTGGAGTGTGCTGTGCAGTTCTGGTCGCCCACCCTCAGGAAAGATATTGAGAGGCTGGAGCGAGTGCAGGAGAGGGCCACAAAGTTAATCCCTTCCGTTAGGCATATGGCCTACTATCGACGCTTCCGCGCCCTGAACTTGTTTTCGCTGGAAACTCGGAGGCTGCGCGGTCAACTCATCCAGGTTTTCACACTCTTACGCGGGTTCAACGATGTCGATTTTAGAAGCATGTTTAGTTTAAATGATAACCCAACTCGCAACAATGGTTGGAAGTTGGATTTGAAACGGTTTAGCACTAGTGTGTGTAGGAATTACTTTACCTATAAGATCTGTGACACGTGGAACAGGTTACTTTCAGAAGTTGTGAACAGTTCTTCTGTGGATCAGTTCAAGAAAAGGTTAGACCGAATCTTGCACACTATTTGAAGGTGTAGGAAGTTTTCTCTGGCATCCGTTGTCATTGGTACCTCCTCGGTATGGGCCGCAAGGCCTTTTGAGGTACTTCTTTTCCTTGTAACTCCTTGTAACTCTCTCTCTCAGGTTAGGTATACCCCTTTGGGGGGATGAGGCCGTCCCAACTTATCCCCCAAAGACTCTCCTCCTCCTTTCTCTCTCTTAGGTTAGGTATACCCCGTTGGGGGGGTGAGGCCGTCCCACCTTCTACCCCAAAGAGATCAGGGTCACCCCTTTGGGGGGGAGGTCATTCTCTGTTCTCCCCCTAAAGCTCCCCCTTCATGCAACTTGGGGGTTACCCTACCCCTTTGTTGCATAACCCCTCCCCCATGCAACATGACCCCCACCCCTTTGCACCATTGATCAACATTGCAATTGCACTGTACCCTTTTTCAGCCATACTACTAGTGTGCAATTGTCCTGATTAAAAGGATTGTAGAGGTTGGTTTGGATAAAGGATTCGGAGGTTTCTAGAGGTTTTCTAGTCCAGTTTGAGAGCCAGAGGTATTTGTATCTGGCAACAGCACATCATCTGTGAGTAGGGTGGCTAGACGTCCGACTTTAGGCGGACAGTCCGCCTTTTGAGCACTCTGTCCTTAGGGTGGCAATTTCCAAAGAGGAGGACACTGCGTATGTGGCCGTACGTTGACATATATATATATATATATATATATATATATATATATTATATATGTTAAACACAGACCGTGCATGGAACAAGGAACTCCTCTGGGAAAATTAAATCCACTATAGTCCGAATAAGTAATGGTAAATGACAAATACCATAGTTTTTCTTTTTCATGATGCAAGCCCGACGTGGGCAACGGGTCTCTCGCAAAGAGGTCCCATAAATATAGCTTCCCTCACCAGCTATCTGCAAAGCAGACAGGATCCAGCTTTGCAGATAGCTGGTGAGAGAAGCTATATTTATGGAACCTCTTTGCGAGAGACCCGTTGCCCACGTCGGGCTTGCATCATGAAAAAGAAAAACTATGGTATTTGTCATTTACCATTACTTATTCGGACTATAGTGGATTTAATTTTCCCAGAGGAGTTCCTTGTTCCATGCACGGTCTGTGTTTAACATATAAGTTTCTCAGGGGACCATTCTGAGTTTGTATATATATATATATATATATATGTTAACGTACGACCACATACGCAGTGTTCTCCTTTTTAAATGGCCACCCTATCTGTGAGCTGGCCCAGCAGCGTGTAAACAACCTTCTGCACAGGAGAGTAGGACAGAACGAAGGTGAGCTGCTTTTGTCATATTTCTAATATATTTCATAATATATTGGAATACGTCATAATTTTAATTATAATATATATGTAGGATAATTTCAAGTAAAAGATGATAATTTTGGCATGCCTGGTACGATACTTTGGGTTGGAGGACAGCACAACCCTGATCACCGGAGAGTCATTTAGAAAGTTGAGTCAAGAAGAGTCAGTTAGTAGTAGAAACTGAGTCGTCAGAAGAAGTTTGTCCATCTTAAGACCGTTTTGCTCTGTTTTGTTAATGTTTTTCAATTTCTCTATTCGAGCCTGTGGGAAGTAGGGCCTATATTCAAACGAATTAATTTAGTAAATTTATTATTTCCCCATCTAGGGCTGCCGACGAAAGTGAATTCTTTCCGAGCCTTAGGTTTTTTATTCATGTCACGCGCGAGGCTATATCGTTTCTATTAGCCTACTTGATTTTCGGTCAAGGCTTGCTTAACCTTGTCTATTGAATTATATAACGTAAGTGTAAAGTTAAATTAATTTGTGAACAAGATTAAAAGTATAAAAATTTTGGTGTTTCATAATAAAACAATTTATATTAATGATCAACAGTAAAATTATGAAGGGTACTGAAAATATCCAATAATCCGAAATTAAAGCATCAATGGCCACGTTACCATTCTCAGTGTGGGTGTGTTGTTGTCACACACCACCCCACGAACGGGACAAAAAGAAAGTAAGAGTCAACATAACGTAGTATGACAACCTCATCCGCGGGAAACGCCGAACCCTTCACTAGGATTAATGTACATTACTATTGTTTATTCATTTCTCGTGTGTAATCTAGGATTAAAGATACATTCCTTGTGATTGTTCATCTCTTATCTTTCGTGTCTAATATTGATTTCTTTGTGTGGTATTGGTGTAATACCTTCAAAAATGACTTTGCAGTTGTTATATCGATAATAATAATTTAATATTAATACATACCCTCATTAATAATTTTTTTTCATGATTTATGTATTATTAATAATATCTGTTATAGTTTTAATTAAGAGCCCAGTAAAGCCTAAAGCTTAAGGGCCAAATTAAATCAAATAAATAATCCAGCTTCACAATTATTTATGTCATTATAACTTGTAGAAGTACTGTATTTATTTTATTAATAATAAAAGTTAATAAAAGTTTACAAGGCCCGATTCATATTATATGATAGTTAAGAACAGAAAAACAGCAGTGCAAATTTTAATTCTCATTATTCTCATTGTCATCAATCACATATCGTCAAAAAACAAATCTGGGCCTAGGGTTGCTATACAAGCCTAAATTGGCTTGAATACGACCTCAAGATCACCTGACCTATTTCTACAAGATTCTTTCAATGGAGCTTTGTGGAAGACATTGCGTACCAGAAGGTTGATAATTCACAGGCCTGCGAATAAGAACTTTGTAAGTGTTGTTTTCTTACTAATAACTGATTTTATATATTCAATTATGCTGATTTCGAATAAGGTGTCCATTTTTTCTAAGGATTTTCTGCACACTGGAAGGGAAAAAACAACACCATAAATAAATATTATTTATTTCACTTTACATTAGGCACCTATTTCGCTTTGTTATATTAATTACAAATGCAAACAACTTTAAAAAAAAGAAGACTATTAACATCAATTACATATTCATCTTTATTTGTCTTGAGTTTTCTTGTGAGATCTATGCCTTTTAGTCTCGAATGTACGCACTGTTCCTTTTCTTTTATGTAATAATTCTGGAGTATCCCGTTTCAACATCTAGCAGTAATCAGCCATCATGCTGATTTTCTCCCCTTCCCTGATATCTCTTCTTCATTTTTTTGATGTCTTGGTGAAAGCAAGTATTTATAAGCATTTATAGGCAGTAGTTTTTAATCAAAATTTAATGAAAATTACTTACATGTGTAATATGAAATATGACATTTTGTAAAAAATCTGTACGTGATGGCGAAAAATTAATATTATTTTCGGAATCAGCGTGGAAAATTTACTATATAAGTGATAAAATATTTTGGACAACAAAAACATCGCAGGCCTGTGTATTATAAAAGTTTAAGCGACCAAATTGTTATTGCAATTAGCACCGTCACCCCTGATGTACTGACTGACAAACGCTTTGTGAAAGGTAGAGTGTTGATTGGATGTGTGTCGAGCTACAAACGAAACATTGAGATTGTATTAACTCTCTAAAATAACTTGGGGCGTGTAACCTTCATCTGTTGTATAACTTTTTAAGTATATGTTAGTTATATAGATATGAAATTTTATTTTATTTCAGACTTTTCTCGTACACCCTGTATATATATTTGGTGACGCAAATAAAAACTTTTAGCCAATTTTGTAATCTCATTTTTGTAATATTACAAAGCTCAGTGGTTAAGGTGGCAGACTTTGAGCGGTGAGGTTCTGGTTCGCTCTCGCCTGTTGGCTTCTGGGTTAGTATGAGTTGGTCGCTTCCCTGTTAATATATATATATATATATATATATATATATATATATATGCCTATGTTAAATATGGAGACGGTCATTAGGCACGGGAGAAATACCGAGCAATATACAAAGGAGACCCGAGGCTAAAACTATAGGCCAGTGTCGCTTACATCTCATCTCGCCAAGATATTTGAAAGAAGAGCTAAAGAAAAATTCTGTGACTTTTTCGGTCAGAATAAATTAGATGATAACCAACATCGATTTCGGTCAGAAAGATCGTGCCTATCACAACTAATGGAACATTATAACAACATTATTGATACACTCGAAAATAATGAAAATAATGATGTGATATACACAGACTTTGCCAAGGTGTTCAACAAGTATGACCATGGAATCAGCACATAAAATGAAATGTATGAGAATTACAGGAAAAGTAGAAAAATGGGTATATAATTTCCTGAGTAAGCAGCAGCAAGTCGTTACAGTTCAAGGATATCTTCATCAGAGTCAGGTCCTTAGCTCACTATCACTAGGAACAGTATTAACTGTATTACTATTCATAATTGTCGCGCATAGGTTGTGCGGGCCTCCAGTGTCGCGCATACGTTGTGCGAGCCTCTGCCCGCTTGCGACTTTTTCGGGTTAATGCACTTTGGACAATCCAACGAAGGTGGTCCTTTGTTGGGTAAGCTCGGCCTTGGCCGAGAGTTTCCGAGTATCAATATAAATAGTTCCTACCAAGTTTGTTTTTTTTCCCGAAGGGATGAATAGAAACACTTCACTTCAAAAATTGGAGTTTTAGTTCACTCATAAATTCTTTTATTTACAAAGTTTATACAGAACGAGCCACTGATAAATAATCAGAAGTTTACAGGGGGAGAGGTTTTACCTCTTACAACAACAGCTCAAGCAGGAGTTTACAGGGGTAGAGGTTCGACCCCATTTCACAATAGTTAAGGTGGGAATTGAAAGCGAGGAGGCTTGTCCTCCTCGAGTAAGAGTTACGGCAGGAATTTAAAATGAGGAGGCTTGGCCTCCTTGGTCTAAGCCTCAGGCAGGAGTTTAAGGCGAGGGGGGCTCGGCCTCCTCGGGTAAAGGTTCAGGCAGGAATTTAAGATGAGAGAGGAGTCACCTCTGGTAACAACGGCTCAGGGAGGAAATTTTAAAGGGGGCGAGGTGCAACCTCTGGTATCAAGAGCTCAGGCAGGAATGATTTAATTTACAATACAAGAAATAAATAAGCCTCAATTTTGGGAGAATGCAGTCGAAGGTTAAGCTCCCACTTTAGCTGGAGAGCTAAAGAATTCTGACGTTAAGCATAATTTAAGCAAAAAGTTAACCAAAAAAAATACTAATTTTTGTAAGGTATACACTTTTGGGTGGCGACATAATGTCGGGGGACCGACATGTACAGAGTACATTAAGTACATAAATTACATTATATTACATACATTAATTACCGTTAATTACAATTTTAGCAATTTGTTAATTGACCTATCTAATACTGAAGTAATCTGAATAGGTAACACAATTTAAACAATGAAGGAGAGTTCTCCGTTGTTTTATAATTTAAAGGGGATTAACGACAATTATATATATTTATAGTTAACAGTGATTACGCCAAATTATGTCAAATATTATTAGAGGAATGGTTGGTTATTATAGTTTGAAAGTCTAATTAGCCAGCGATGAGGAAAGCGGAGAAAAGATACGGTGTACTTTTCATTTGAAAGTACACGGACATTAATGATAACGTAAGACATAAGTAACGGAATTTGAATGACAATTAGGTAGAAGTAGTAAGTACAGATAATGAGAACGTGGGTAACTATGTGCCTACGTAGATAATAACCAATAGCCTGGCAGGGAACAATATGGTATATTATAATAATATAACATCACATCTTAACGTTATAAATTGGTAGCAGAGGCAAGAGAGAAGAGTTCGAATTCAGAGGCTCGCTTTTGACGACGTAATCGGAATTCGAGCCTTCGTCTCAGCAATAATAGACAACTTGCGAGTGGTGAAATAATAAAAAGAAAATAAAACAAAAAGAATACATGTACGTATCATGATCGTCAATAGACATGTACGATGCACACGGTAGTGTACACATATCATTCGTCACACAATAGGTTGTGTGCGTAATATAGACACGAGTAAACATAGACTGATAAGTTGATAGAGAATAACTAGACAATGGGTAATAGGTAATAAAATAGGTAATAGGTGATAAAATTAATAAAGGACAACGGTCAAGAAGGAACATGGATGTATGAATGAGTATGGTTGCATAACACCGACAGGACACAACATATAAATAATGACTCATAGAGAGTGAAGTTATTATTATTATTATTATTAAAGAATTTACCATACATTGAATACGAAAGATATCCACATACTGAACACGTGATTCAGTATTCAAGGTATGGAAGGAAATTAAGTTACTTTATGACGTCAGAGTGATTCACTCTGTACGTACAATATAAGGGAGGGACATTCGCTGTTTACAGCGAACTTCTAATGGCACAAACATGGATACTGTTCAACCATAGAAATGGTAAATCGCATGGTAGTGACAATAATCATGCTAACTGAAACTGAGGAAGTAAGTTACCAGATAACTCACTAACTAACCGACTTTTTGTTATACTAACCCACTTTTTGTTATACGAACTAACCCACTTTTTGTTATACTCTTCTTACTTTTTTTTTCTTATCCTCTCTTTACTTGCATGTCTGTAGTTTGCATGGTATGAGAGCGTTTGAGTTAAGACTGTGTTTGCATGGTTTGTGAGCGTTCTTGTTTTACTTCTTTTCATCTTTCACACCTTTCCTATTCTCTTCGACTATTTTTCCGACTTGTCGGCAGTGGTCGGCGGATGATGATGGGGAGTCTTTCTCTTTTTCTGAATGAATGTTAACCCACGAATGATAGGTTTTGCTACTTACTTAACCCCTTATTCTCCTCTTTTAACCCCCTACTCTTTCCTTTCTCTCAGGCTAACCTTAGAGTGGATCCTAGGGTCTTTGTTAGCCTTAGCTTCTGTAGATCTGTAGATAAGGAAGTTACCAGTGACAACAGAGTAACATCCTTTGCCAATGACACAAAAATTAGTTGGAAAATAAGAAACCCAGAGGATAGAGAATATCGACAAACAGATATGAACAGAATCTACAATTGGTTTGAAAGCAATAATATGAAATTTAACAGAGAGAAATTTCAACTACTAAGGTACGGAGGAAGGGAGGACCAAAATTCATGGAATACTACACCCCAAATTGACAGGAAATTCAGAGAAACACTAAAGCAAAAGATTTAGGAATTATGATGACTGACGACACAAAATTTGAAACACGAAATAAAATAGCAGTAAACAGAGCAAAAAGGATAACTGGACAAATACTAAGAACCTTTAAAAGAAAGCATAGGAGTGTAATGATTCTTCTGTTGAAAACACTGATCATACCCAAGTTGGAGTATTGTTCATTCTTAACATCCCCATATAAAAAAAGAAGACATTGGTCAACTAGAATTGATTCAGAGAAGCTTCACAGCCATGATTAATGGATGAAAAGAGCTAAATTACTGGGAAAGGTTACGTGAATTAAATTTATATTCACTGGAAAGAACAAGAAGAGAGGTATACCATATTTACACTTGGAAAATAATGGTGAAACTAGTCTCCTAATATTACTATGTACCCTATAACCACTCAAACAACAGTGGAAAGTAGGAAACAGGGAACATCCTCAACCTGAAGGAAAATAGTTTTGTTATGAAAGCAAAACTGTTCAACCAGTTGCCCAAGGGACTAAGGAACACGAGTTGTGTAACGGTAGATATCTTCAAAAGAAGACTAGAGGCCTGGCTCAAAACAATTCTAGATGAGCCGGGAGTACCTAGCTATGTGAAGTAGAGAACGCAAGAAACCAACGCTTTACTTCACCAGGCCAACTGAATGGGAGGGTCAACAAGTCTGACTTCCGTGAGATGAGAAATCATTCATTATATATTAAATATAATAGACATAATATACTTACAAAAATATACAGAAGACTCAAAATTAAATTATCTACAAGCCCATCACAGAACGAGACTAAGTCTTCGAAGTAAAGAAAAACGCATTCAGAGTTGCTTGCCTCGCTTCTTTCCTCTTATTGTAGATTTCCTTGTAATATTTGATAGCGTCGTTTACCATTCTTTTGACTTTCAAGCTTCGTTCCATCATGGGATCCGCATCGGCAAGCAGTTACATTCCTTCTTCGATGAGGCCAAAGGTTTCACCCAGAGTTTTGGTGGTCAAGAGTTCTAGCAGATTCTGTCTCCTCTTCACCTAATTCTTCTTCATCTTCTTGTTCCATTTCTTCAAAGTCCTTGAGATCTTGGTTGGAAAGTTCTTCTTGATGGGAATCGAGAACTTCGACATCTTTGTCTTCAAGCTCGTCAATAGTATGACCACAAAATGGGATAGTGCAAGAATGTTGCAATGTTGCAAATGTTGCACATAGGAGGGAGATGTTGCAAGGGGTTATGCAACAAAGGGAGGATGGGCAAAGCAACAAGGGGGAGAGGTTATCCCCCAAGCTGTAATGAAGGGGGAGGGGGTTATGCAACAAATCAATGCTGCAAAGGGGGAAGGGTTATGCAACAAGTTAATGCTGCAAAGGGGGGAGGGGGAGGGATCTTTGGGGGAGAAAGGAGGATAACCTCCCGAAAGGGGTAACCTTAACCTAAGAGAGGGAGAGAAAGGAGAAGGAGGAGGGTCTTTAGGGGAGAAGTGGGATGTCCTCACCCCCAAAGGGAAACCCTAAGCCCTAATCTAAGAAGGAGAGAGAAGAGAGTTCTTTATTCCACCGGAGTCCTTCGGATAATGAGAGTCCAGGGGCCCAGCATCTGTTATATAGAGGGTCTGGAGTTGGCGGATACCACCATTTATTTTAACTTATTTAATTGAATTGCCACTTATTTTTTTATTAAAGGCAAGAGTGACTTTCTCCTCACATTTGTTCAGCAAGAGAACTAATTATTTAAACGAATCCCAATATTAACAATAAAAATACAATTAAACCGAATTAAATAAAACACCATTAAATCATTCTGTTTAGTTAGACGAAATATTGGAATCAATTTCATGAAATATATAGAAAATAAATATACAATCCTATACAAACGATGGAGTATATATATGATCAAAAGATAAAATAAAAAGTAATAATAGTATAAGAAATAATAGTCAAAAAAATTACTCTAAAGCCAAACCGAAAGTGTCTATTTACTTTTGACAATCCTTTCTATATATCTTCTATATTTTTTATGAACAAAAATCCGCGAAATCAAAAGGAGGATTCCTTTATTCATTTATTTTCAATTAAAATTAATTCACACCTTCACGCTAGTATATTTAATTAACAATAAAAGAAAAATGCACACAAAACAACAAGCTTTTCACCCACCTTAGACCTACAGTTTAACATGGAATCCGAACCACGCTCCATCAGCAGCCCAGCGTCTTAACCACTAGGCCACCTAGGGTACCCATTTATCTACCAACCACTTTCTTTTATTGTGTGGAAGGATGAACAGCTGGGTTTTGCTGCGCGCCGGCTGCCGTCGGGTCTCGAACCCGGGGCCGATGGATTCGTAGTCAGCGACGCTAACAACTACACCATATATATATATATATATATCTTATGCATGATGTAATGAACTTGTACATTTAAAAGAAAAATCTTACAAATATACTGAATAATTATTTAAAAACTAAAAATTTTAATTTATACATTTTAAATCTCTAAACTTGTCCGCGATCCTTTCTTTGGAAACAACTTTTTTTATTCCAAGAAAGAAGAATCAAGCGGCATAACACACGAAACACAGGTGAAGCGTCGGTCAAAAAGGTTAACCGCAAAGGTTCCACGTGACCTACATCTTGTCTCAAAACCGGATTCCGTCTCACTTCACTTCAAATATTGTTCTGATTATTGCCATTATTATTGAAGTTAAAAACAACTTAAATATATGTACATAAGCATCACGTGACTGTTTTCCATGAACAAATTATTTATAGGCTAAATTAGCCTTTGATTAAGTAATAAATTTCCTTATCATATTCCCATATGCAACTATATATATATATATGGGATGAATTGGAATCGTTTTTCTTTTTCCTTGTGGGGTTGCAGCATTCATTCATTTCACGTGTTTAATTGTGAAATTCATCCCATATAAGGAGCCCACACGCGTCCTCTTCACTGTTGCTCTTTTTACAACCATATTCCCTTCTCTCCGATCGATTTTTAGAAGTTACCGTTCTGCTATTGCTCATGCACATTCTATTAAGAACCAATTCGATTTCCTTAGGAAGTGTTATAGTGAAAAAGTCATCCCAAAATCCCTGCTTGGAAGACGATACCGTATGTTGGACGATACACCGTTTGGTGACACCGAAAGAATTATTTTAAAGAAACATATTAATATAGCCCGCATCGAAATGAAGAACGCCTTCAGAGTCCGAAGTAAGAAAAAATATATTGTTTTCCACCGTTCCTTATGTGTGAGAAGTACACTTTTGGACGATATTTACAACTTACGCAGAAGATGCAGAACTCAGAACAGAAAATTAAACAATAGACTGGAGGACTTAATTCGTAATAGTTACTGGACTAAAAAAAGTTATTTTAGTAATATTGTTAACTTGTCGTCCCATGAGCTAGACTTCAATACGAAATGTGCGTTAGGTTTTGGGTTAGGTTTCTCAGTCCCAAAAAAGCCCAGCAGTTTACTGATTGCTAAGTCTTTTATTAATTTTGAAAAACACAGTAATATATCCGAAAGTGAGGTGACTTTAGCGAAAGGTTGTGTGTATAGTGCTTTTAATATGAGGTATGAATCGAATTATCCTTTGAGGTTTGAAAAAGCCCTAAAAACACTTAAAAATAATGATTCATTACATATTACTAAAGCGGACAAATCTAATTCGATCGTCATCCTGGACAAAAACAGTTATGTTGAAAAGATGAATACGTTATTGAGTGATCGCGACAAGTACAAACCTCTAAATAGAGACCCATTAGAGCAGTGCTCTTCAACCTGGGCGGTACCGCCCACTAGTGGCTCAAGGATCTCATTAATCTAAAGGTAATTGCAATTAATTTTATTGTTTTATGCAGGGTATATAACTTTTAGTTTGAGTTTTTGCATTTTTAATTTTGGTGGGCGATACGGAGATTCAAAATTACAAAAGTGGGCGGTAAGCATAAAAAGGTTGAAGAGCACTGCATTAGAGGATGTTAATAAAATGTTTAACAGAAAATTAAGAGAAATATTAAAAAATAACTATAATGGGCTTTCGCAGTAGTTTCTTAGTATCAATCTGTCACTACCATATCTGTACGGCTTAGTAAAAACACACAAAGTTAATAATCCCATGAGGCCTATTCTTAGCTCAGTAGGCTCCGTAACCTATAAGCTATCTGAATGGTTAGTTAGTTTATGAACGCCGTTAGTTGGTTCTATTTCTAAGTCACGTATTGTAAATAGCATGGATCTTATTGACAAACTGAAGTTTCTTATGACCCTAATTTCAAATTGGTAAGCTTTGGTGTATGCTCGTTATTCACAAAAGTCCCTGTCGATGACCTACTTGATTTTTTAAAAGATAAGATCTCTGACTATTCTTTCTCTGTTCAACACAACACTCTTATTGAATTAATTAAGCTTTGGGTATTATTATAGTATTACACCCGTCTAACGTCCAGCAATTATTATATGTTCATTAAGTAGAGTTTTTAATTCTAAGACACTTTCCTTCTATAGCGTTTCCGTCGCAAATGCTTCGTTTTCGAGATATAAACATTTTTTGGTGTGTATCTAGTGTGTGTTCGTACGTTCGTTTGTGTGTTCGTACGTTCGTTTGTGTGTTCGTTTGTGTGTTCGTTACATGTCTGCCCAATCACTGCGCTCCATCCATTTCGAATTTGAATTACTTTCGTACCGGAATGGAACACTCATTCCACTCATTCAGAAGTACATTAGGCCTGGCTCTGTGATTTATAGTGATTCCTGGGCTGCCTACAAGACTATAAGTGATTTAGGTTAGGATAGGTTAGGTTAGGTTAGGATAGGTCAATTTTGAAGGTGAAATTTGTTTTTCCTATGGTTTTTGATGTGTTTTAAACGAATCTGACCTTCAAAACCGTCGGAAATGACTCGTTTTCGATTGCCGGCTGGGGGAGGGGGGTTATCTCAAAAACGAGTTTTGAAGGTCAGATTCGTTCAAAGCACATCAAAAACCATAGGAAAAACATAAATTTCACCTCCAAAGGGAGACGGGTGTAATACTATAAATTTACCAAGCTTTGTGTCAAAGATTGAAAATTTCAGTTTGAAAATAAGTTTTATGCTATGTCGTTTGGATTGGCGATGGGAAATCCCCTTTCACCTGTACTAGCTAATTTATATATGGAATTTTTTGAAAGTAGAATTTTGCCTTCGATTGTTAATTTTAACCTGATTTGGTACAGGTATATTGATGATATTTTATGCCTTTGGCCTAATAATTTGGATGTTGACTTATTTCTTGGTAGGCTCAACAATTTAGTCCCATCTATTAAGTTCACAGTTGAAAAAGAAAACGATGGAAGCCTATCGTTTCTGGATATAAAAATTTGGAGATGCTCTAATCAGTTCAAATTTGAAGTCTATCGCAAGCCTACTAATAATAACTCTTTTGTGCATTTTTATTCTGACCATCATCCCTCGATTAAATCCTCTATTTTCTCTGCTATGTTTCTTAGAGCATTGAGAGTTGTCAGTCCTGAATTTTTAGATTCCGAGTTTTGCAATATCATGAATATTGGACTATTGGTACTAAATTATGTTATCCTATTTCATTTTTAGATAACTGTCTTAGGAAAGCCAAGAATAGGTATTATAATCATGTAACTGTAAAGGAATTTGAGCGTAAAAATATCCTTAGCCTACCTTACCATCTTAATTTTCAATATCTTCCGACTTTACTTAAAGCAATTGGCATCAATGTAGTCTTTAAGTATAATAATACTGTTAAATCACTCTTAATAAAGAATAGTCCTGAAAATGTTGTTGGTTGTGTGTATTCGATTGGATGTACACAATGTAACTCAGTATATATAGACCAAACGGGTAAAACGTTAGATATTAGGGTAAAACAGCATAACTATGCGTGTACAACAGCTAATAATTCCAATGCTTTGTTTAACCATATGTATAGATGTACTCATAGCATCAAGTGGGATAGTTCTAAAGCGCTTGTTGAAATAGAGATATAATAGAAAGAAATATTCTAGAATGTGCATTTATTCATTTTAAAAACAATTTCAATAACAGTGCGGGAATGTATAAAATTGACAATATCTTGTTAAAATTCCTTTTGCCTCTCATTAACTCTTGTTAAGTATGTGCTAATTGCTTTGGTTTCCGCTACATTGTATATATTTATGGGCAGCTTGCCTTCTCTCTTCATTCCCTGACGAGGTGTAGCTCTGAATACACGAAAGGCCTTGGAATCGTTTTCTTTTTCCTTGTGGGGTTGCAGCATATATATATATATATATATATATGTTAACCCCTCCGTTTATGGCCTTGGTTGGTTCGAAGTCGACGGGGGTTCTGGTTAGGAGGCAGCAACGGATCTGTTACTTGCAGTAGTTTCTTCTATACTACCCTCCGAGTTCTTCTTTAGTGTCTCGGAGGATTTCGAGAGGCTTATTAAATTATGTAAGGGTTACCCCCGATTCTTCTTGTAACGTATCGGGAGATTTTAATGACTAAGTTTTCTGAAGAGAGCACGGCTCAAAGGAGAAGATAAAGACTGTTTCTTACTGTAATTTACTGCTAAAATGTTACAGGTAATGCTCAGCCTCGTAGTTGGAATCAGAATCAACATGGAAGGATTTTTGTGGGTTTATATACCCAAAAACTGCTAACATCAATATTATTAAATATTGAAAAGGCTGCATTATTTTTGCACAATATTTGAAAATAAAGTAAATCTTTTAGCTGTGGTAATGTTTAAACAGATAAACAGGATATAGGAAGAGGAAGCCATATTTCTATCTTAAATCGCTTATTTGCAGATCTGATGTTTTCCTGATCCGTCGTGTTAATTAGAAGTGGAAATGGAACTATGCATCTTTATACTAAGATATGCATATGAGCAAATATTAAAGGTTTAAGTTTTACAATTAAATGCTTGGGCAAGACATGACTTCATCTTTTATAACGAAGAGAGAACGTATACAAAACATGAACATTTCAAAAGTTACTCAGGATTTATTATTAAGCTAAATCTAAAAATGATTAAGAAATTTTAAAAAAGAACGTCATCAATTATTTGGCAAAGTAGAAAGCAAATCAAAAATTTATCCCAACGGAAAAATAATAATAAAAAAATATAATAATATCGCTGAGTGTACATTCCTAAATGGCGACATAATGTCGGGTCGTACATGGAGTACAATCCCAAGTACATCACTGAGCACGTTATAATTTTTGGTTTATTACAATTATGATTATATTTACCAATTAAATCACATTCGCTTATTATCGTTGATTATAGTTTTATTAAAGTACATTAATTACATATTAAATTATTATCGTTAATTAAAGTACAATAATTACATATTAAATTATTATCGTTAATTAAAGTACAGTAATTACATTATAAATTATTATCATTAATTACAGTTTCATTAAAGTACATTAATTACATTATATTAAAGTATTACAGTTAATTACAATTAAACAGTTAACTATAGTTTTTTTACAGTGTTTCATATTTATAGACAATTAGGATGTTAGGAGTATAACATAAAGTACATGTGCAGATACGGTATACATATATATATATATATATATATATATATATATATATATATATATATATCATATATACATATTATCAGTCGTGTATATATATATATATATATATATATATATATATATATATATATATATATATATATAAAACATAACACACATAATGTTTTATAAATTAGAAGAAAGCGAGAGGAGGTTATCTCAGAAGCGCTCGCTTTTGCTGTGGTTAGCGAAATTCGAATACTCGTATAAGCATTTATTAGATTGCGAGAAATTAATTAATTTAAAGAAAAGAAATAAAAGGAATACATGTGAACGTATGTACATGTACGTAACTATGTACGTAATCATGATCATCAGGGGACATGTACGAATGCACAAAGTATTGTACACATATTGGTAGTCACACAATAGGTTGACAATGGTAGACAGTAGGTAGCTGAATGAATAATTAATAAAATTAACAAACGATAAAGGTCAAGAAAGGACATGGATGTATGAATGAACAACATATAAATAATGACGTATAGAGTGTAGAGTTTTTATTATTATGTTAAAGAATTTCCATACATTGTATACTAGAGATATGATGAAGGGAAATTAATGACGGGAAAATGTGAAGGGAATTAAGCTACATTATGACGTTATACTTAATGCAAACAACTTCACTTTTTTCTACGTGAAGGTCAAAATATGATAATTAAAACCCACTCTAATAGACAGAGTTTATTTCCACCATCACTAAGTAACGCTTCCATTTTTGTTTGTAATCACATTTGTCCAAAATAACCACAGTGTTACTTTTGTCTGCTTTAGTGACAAACATTGCTTCGTTCTTCCTGAGCTTGTCTAAAGCTAACCAGAATCTTATGGGAATCGAATCCATTGAGTTGAAATGTTCCAGAAACTTGCCAGAATCAAACCATTTAAACACGGAATATCCACCCTGGAATTAACTACAGAAGACACAAAATCTACAACAATGTTTTTATTGGGTTTAAGAGCAAAGGACAGCCCTAAATTAAGAACTTCCTTTTCGGATTTGGATAAGACATATGTCGATAAATTTAAAACGGAACTTTCCACCGCACACTTTGACCAAGCACGTTCATCACATAAATTGGATAGCTTTCTGTTAAGTCGTTGTTCAGTGCGTCTAGGGAAATTTTGAAGGAACGTATTCCGTGTGTTAAAAGAGAGACTGACCATACATATTTCAAACTAAGAAATTATCTACGCATCCTTAAATCGCATGTGTCATGTGAACTACTTGTGGCGCTGTTTGAAACTGCAGATTATAAATGCGATGTGGAGACTAGACGCACTGAAAAACGACTTAACAGAAAGCTATCCAATTTATGTGATGAAAGTGCTTAGTCAAAGTGTGCGGTGGAAGGTTCCGTTTTAAATTTATCGACATATGTCTTATCAAAATCCGAAAAGGAAGTTCTTAATTTAGGGCTGTCCTTTGCTCTTAAACCCGATAAAAACATTGTTTTAGATTTTGTCTTCCGTAGTTAATTCCAGGGTGGATATTCCGTGTTTAAATGGTTTGATTCTGAGCAAGTTTCTGGAACATTTCAACTCAATGGACTCGATTCCCTAAAGATTCCGGTTAGCTTTAGACAAGCTCAGGAAGAACGAAGCAATATTTGTCACTAAAGCGGACAAAAGTAACACTGTGGTTATTTTGGACAAGTGTGATTATAAACAAAAAATGGAAGCGTTACTTAGTGATGGTGGAAATAAACTCTGTCTATTAGAGTGGGTTTTAATTATCAGACGTCATAGTTATTCAAATTATGCCATACGTCGATTCATAATTAATACACCATCGTTATTTAATTCGTACGTACAGTACAAGTCATTATTGGGAGAAATTAGAAGAAACGAATTAGAAACAAAGAGTGAGTGAAACTATTAATTAAATATACGGCAAATATTAAGGAATTGGGTACATTTGAGGAATAATTAAGTAAATGAATAAAGAAGTACAAACAAGGGTTCAAATCATACCACATGCAATGTGCATGTATAATCTAACAAAATTTAGGGATGAGGGTTAGATGCAAGACAACAATAATTAATTATCATAAATTCTATAATAAATGGAAAATGGAGATATGGGTAATATTTTGATGGAAATGTTAAACGATCTAAACCGTCAATTGTCTTATTTGTACTTTAAGGGAATTAAATTAAGGGACATTCGTTTCTCACAACGAACCTTCAATGACACAAACATGGATTCGACTTAACCATAGAAATGGTAGATAGCATGGTTGTGAAACTGCAAAAACAGAAAGCAACAAATAACATTTTTATCCAAACTCGCGTTAGGCGATTTTGGTTCTTATGTAAAAATGAATATTGATTATATAGGAATTATTCATTGTTCATTTTTACAGGGCTCTCCCTCTAGAATGGTACAATTAATACAATACAATAATATAACATCCCAACTAATTCAAACTAGATGATGACTAATGGCTTTTATAATTACAAATTTATATACACAACATAAGTCGGGGTGGTTAAGTTACAATGCACAGTAATTATAAAATCAAATCCTTAACACGACACTTGCTTAGAGAGTTATTATAAAATATAAAAATTCAAAGATCAATACTTTAATTTATGCAAACAGAATAAAAGGATTAATACGTTAATTTAGACAAATAATGATATTTAGTTATCATGATCGTACAGTTAATAAACTAATTTTATTGACGAGTGTAGGTACAAATCTACTTAAATTTTATTGTTGGATAGTCTTCAGCAGTGGGAGAACGATCGCAGAAATTTAAACTTATTGGAAGTACGAATAAGTTGGTATACTGTAGTATAATATTCAAATTTATTTAAAAAAAGTAAAATTAATTTAGTGAAAACATTAAAATTTATTTAGTTACAGTTTTAGATACTAGATGTCGTTAGCCATTAAGAATATACAGGGAGAAGAAAGATATAATTACGTAATGGACGATGTATAGACCTGTGGTCAAGTGTGTATTTATGTGTATTAGGTACAGAGTGTAAGTGGTTGGTTAAAATAACTTAATAAATGCATGAACAAGAGTATATATAGTAAGCAACAATTATTAAGATTAAATAAATTCAGGATATGAATAGTGAATTTCCTTACCAATAGTATGCCAATGATTTTAGAATGAGGTTTGTGTATATATAGTGTGCATACATGGCGTGTGTATGTGTAGGGATTCGGAAGGTTTTCGAATTAACAAAGTTTAAAAATAGTGTATAATAATTTAAAATGGGAGTAGGGTTATAAAATCCTTTAAGTTTAAGTGAATTATTCTTAAATTCTAATACAGGTAGCATTAATGGCAATGTATTCAACCAATAACATTAGCCATATAGTAACAGTATATCACCATTAATATTAACCAGAAGCATCAGTACGATAACTGAAATTTATTTGACAATTTAAAGGGGCATAGGTGATAACAGGGTTTAGTGAAATTCATGGTGAGAGTACAATTATGTAATTAGTAATATAAGAATGGTGTAACAAAATTATTAGAAGGGGAGAAATGGCGTTCTGGTATAGTGTCAAAATTGGCTATAATTTTGTCTGATACCTTACAAATGGTACAATAACAATTTAACGACAATCACTCACGATTAATTGAATAAAAATTTTTTTTAAATAAAAATTGAAAATAGAAATCAATTATAAATTATGATGAACTGAACATGGGATTATAGGTTCCATATAATACAATTAATAAAAAAACAACTTAACCTAAATTGAGGTTATGTTCGGTCATAACAGGTAAATTTCATGAACATACGGAGCAAGGTAAATTTAGAGTACTCCATTCGGGGGAATCGAGTAACCAATCGGGGAAATATGATGTCTGAAATTAACAATACAGGTAGCCCTCGATTTACGCCGGGGTTAGGTTCTTGAGGGGACAGGCGCAAATGGAATCGGCGCAAATGGAACCCTTTATATAATGGAGTCAATGGGAAATCACAGGGTTAGGTTCCGGGCACCAAAAGTTTTACCTAACCTTTTCAATACTGGAGTATATAAAGCTCAGAAATAAACTTTTTTAATTAAAGTGTTTTATTTTTAACCTACATAAATATAATAAATAAAAAATAAATTAACACATAAAACAATTAAATTTTGTACACTTACCTTCACATGTTTGGAGCCCACACGTGGTCTTATAAGCGCCACTGTCAGGCCCCTGCATTGATGTTTTTTGACAGTGGCGTAATGCAGAAGTTTTAGTTGGCTTTTGAAGGTCCTGGTTGAGGATCTTCTGTTGAAGGTCCTGGTTGAGGATCTTCTGTTGAAGGCCCTGGTTGAGAAGGTTGCCTTTTTTTGAAGAAAGAATCGAGTGTTGATTGCCTGGATTTCTTCCTCCTTTCTTTAACAATTTCAAAATAAGGGCTCAGGCTTGATATGATACTCCTTTTAACTGTGGCACTCCTCTCCCAGTCGTGATCAATGTCACAGAGCTCATTAGTGAGGGACTCTACACTTGCAAGAATCCGTTGTAGATCACTGGTCTTCATAATTTTTAGAGGAGGGTCTTCTTCTTTCTCTTCCTCCTGCTGTTGGCTAAGTTCTGCAGCTAACTCTTCAAGGTCTTCATTTGAAAGAGTCTGCATAACTTTCCAAGAGCTCAGTTACATCTTCAACTGTAACTTCTTCTAACCCTGCCTCTTGTGCCAGCCTGCTGATGTCTTCTACAACATTCTGTTGTGGCTCGAATCCTCTGAAGTCATGCATGAAATCTGGGAGAAGTTTACGCCACACTCCATTTAGAAAATTGACAGTCACTTCTTGCCAGGCTGTGTTAATGTGATTGATGCCCTTTAAGACATCAAACGACCGCCAATATTCTTTGAGGGTAATGTTGGACATGTCTAAAGCTTTTACCATTTCTGTAAATGTTTGCCGTAGGTAATAAGCTTTAAAGGTGGCTATTACTCCCTGGTCCATGGGTTGCAAAACTGATGTAGTATTAGGGGGCATGTAGACAACATTAACTTTAAGAGGCGTTCTGACCGGCGCTATTGCGAATCGGCGCAAATCGGACCAGCGCAAAACGAGGGCTACCTGTAAGTCTTTTCGTGAGCACTTTGCTCTTTAGGAAAACATTGATTGTCACACTGCTTAGAACAAAAATTAAAGGAGTTCAAACAAACCGGAGGGACGGCATGTTCCTCCCCATAGTAATTTAAAAAGTCATTGGGACATGATCGATTAGTTACTACACTATTACTGTCATCATATAATCACAATAATTATAAAAATCGTTACAAACATTTGTAAAAACGGTTTTGGTTACAAATAATAAAATATATAATTTTACCTATATATTTATATACGCAATTACTCCATGCAAAAAGAGACAACAGCGTCACTCCAGGGTTGAGTGCCAAGTGAATCAAAATAATACATGCTGTCCAATAACATCTGTGTTCACAATAAGACTACCGTAATCTCTCGTAGTTGGCAATTTCAATGTTTCATTCTTCGCAAACACACCGATAAATTTTGGACGTGTGATTCGTTCACTATTCATTACTCACTGAAGTGTATTCGCGTTCATTTTAAAAGTCAGTGACAACGCCCCTAAATCTGTCTACTTCTATTAGGGCTTGTGACTCGAAGTATACTAGTACACTAATAGGCGCGTCTATCGGCTTGGCGAATTCCAATCTGACTGAGATGTTTCCACTCTGTTGTGGACTTAAGTGTGTATTTACACTACCAGATAAGTCAGGTGTCAAACGGATAAAGGTTAAATTGATCGATGAATTCTTTCTGCGTTACCCCAATCCCGATCTCATCACAATCACCTGCAATATGGGCCAGATTACTATATGCTCTCGCGCAAACCGGGAACACAGCGTCTGATGAGTAGTCCGTATCCAATGTTCCCTCCAACGCAACGCCATTAATGTATAGAGTTATATTTTTAAGGCTGAAATTCTCGAATTTAAAGACATTCTTTTTATATTTTCCATTCACCGAATTGTGTTCCTGCATTCCAATTAATATCCTTTTAGATAGATTCCTAGGGCGTTGTTTTCTATCTATTTCGATGTCAATCCTGCTGGCACCGTGTATAGTTTGATCTGTACTCTGTTAATTGGGTATTTTACTGTGGCATGTAGTAAATTTTCTCAATTTCTATTTGTTTAGGCGAACTTAATTTCACTCGCCGTACGCGAAGGTGTTTTGCTCCCTCTTTTTGATCAGCATCCAGATTTAAACAGATCTCAGGATTCGTGCGGGTGAGCTTTATTTTCATATCCACCCCATTCACAAGCAACTTCTGGAATGTGAAGTCTGTATGCAGGCGTCCCAAACACACATATATCTTCTTTTTAGAATTTTTAAATTTGTCCTTCATATTACTTTCGTCTTTAGTCTGATAATAGCCCTCGGCAGTTAAAAAGGTATCCTTCGCTTCTTTGGAAAAGTTCAGCACATTTTCCAGATAGGCTCGTAGGTGATAGCACCCCGTTCCTGCCGATATGTTGACCTGATTTAAATATACCTCACACTGGTTGAATATGGAGTGCAGAAAGTTTGTTTCAGGGTATACAGCATATTTGTCATCACAGTCCGTTCCATCAGAATGGGCTATACGTAGTTTAGCGTACATGTGCACGGAGCTTGGATCAAAAAAGTAAGGGCCTCAGCTAGGTATCACGAATTTTAAGGGGCACTTGGGGAACTAATTGTGTTTAAAGAGTTAATTGTAATGAAATCACTGTGTTCAATAGAAACTTGAGTTGGGGGCATGTCAAAGAGGGACAGCTCCGATTTACAACATTGTGAACTACACGGATGGATAAAGCGTGCAATGACGAGTTAGAAATTGTGCCTCCTCTCTCGACAAGTAGTAAACAACGCAAACCAATGGTCAACCATAGGTTTCATTCACTTAAAACAATTCTTTTTTGATATCCTTTTACGTTCAATGCCACGTGATGGTAATCCCTTCTTCCGGACAGTCAGCCCTCTTCTTCTTCCCACCACCACGCATTTTTTTCTTTGCATCTTTGATGATTTCGTCCCGTGTACGCTTTAAGTGTTTTTTTAGAGCTTCTTTAGGTTTAGCCCCAGCCAATATGTCTTCTGCCGCGTTAAGACCTGATTGTAGCGCTTTACTCCCAAGGTATCTGGCACCTCTCTTCAGCAAAGGGACAGCCGTACGTAGTATGGTTGAAAAAATTTATCCAAGTCCACTACCACGCTGGTATCTCACACCTCGATAGACTGTGAAAGGCTTTCTGTCCATCATAAATCAGTGCGTCGAAAGTGCAGCTTCATTGTTAAGCTCCCATCACCGAATGGGAATTTTTTTACCTCAATCGTCCTTATACCGGGTGCGGCAAAAATAACTCCCTTTTTAGTTTATTCTCTTTTATTGAAGGAAATAAATCAATTACAGCATTTTAAGAGAAATAATAAGGTTTTTAAGAAAAATACAGCATTTTAAGAAAAATAATAAGTACTTTCTCAGTAAAAACTAAAAAATAACGAATTTAATTAATTTTGTGGTTGGCTCAATACACCTTAAAAAAATGTACTCTACATACATAGTATTTACTAACCTAATGATCATGTTCAAAATGCTCCCCTTGGTGTTCAATACAACACTGAACCCTACCAGCAACACTTCTACAAACCTTTTGACACATTTCTACGTTAATTGTAGTAAATTTTTCACGAATTGTTGTCTTAATCAGGAAGTGTTTTCGGTTTGACCTTGTAAACAAGATCTTTCAGTACACCCACAAGAAAAAGTCAGGGGGTTAGGTCTGGCGATCGTGCTGGCCACTCAATTGCTCCACGTCGTCCTATCCACCTCCCTTCGAAATTTAAATTTAACCATTCCCTCACGAGTAACCCATAGTCGGGGGGCGCACCATCTTGTTGAAAGTAAATTCCATTCTGATTTCTAACTCTCGGCCAGAATTCAGTTTGTTCACAGCATTTGTAAATAATTATCTTGATTAACAGTACTATCAAAGAATATCGGGCCTATTATTCCCATGGAAGAGATGGCTGCCCAAACTGTCACTCCTGGTAGGTTAACGCTTTCAAGAAACATATGGGTTAACATCGCTCCAGTACACACAATTATGGCGATTGATATGCCCGTTCAATTTGAATGTTGCCTCATCTGACCACCATATCTTATCAAGAAAGGTCTCATCTTCATTGACTTTATTCAGGAATTTTCGCAAAACTCTAGTCGTCTATCTGCATCCATCATGCAAGCTCGGTCACACGCGAGGATGAAGGCTTCATCTTGTTCTTCTTTAAGAGTCTACGGACACTTCTGTCACTGATACCCAACTCTGTAGAAAGACGTCTACTGGATTTTGAGGAGTGTGCAACAATGATTCTCTAATTCATCGGACTTTTCTAAGGTTGTTGCTGAAACTGGCCTCCCTGATCTTGTGACATCACTTACGCTTCCGGTTCTTTCAAATTTCCTAATTAGACTTGTGATATTGCGGCTCTGCAATTGTCGAATGGTTATAATTCTTCTGATAACAAACGAGCGGCTTTAGCTCCATTGTTATTGTTTTGGTAATAATGTTTAACTGCTTTCACTCTTTGTTTCTCTGTCAATCGCAAGGCCATATTTATTCAGAATTTCTGTAAAAATAAAAGAAACAAAATGATACAATATAAAACTAAAAAAAATCATACTGTATAAAACTATAAAGATACAATTATTAAAAGGGCGTTACTTTTGCCGCACCCTGTATATATTGAGATATTGTTATTAGATTAGTTGCTACATTCACATAATTGGGCCTCGTCATATGTAATACTCAAAATCTTCCTCCTCTATGTTGGGAATGTGAGTATATATTGAGATATTGGTTATTAGATTAGTTGCTACATTCACATAATTGGGCCTGTCATATGTAATACTCAAAATCTTCCCTCTCTGGTTGGGAATGTGAGCAATGCGTAGCAGGCGTGTCTGGGTATCCCCAACAAACTGGTGCTCCACTATATTGCTGTAAATATAGCACATGTCTGGGGGTGTATATAATTTTGAACAGCACTTTGTCTTTGTGCAGGGTTTTCTTTATTTAACATTTTAAGCCCTGAATTTTTTGTAGGGTTAAGTTATGAATGCTTGTATTTGAAACGTTAGCAATTTGTACCTTCAGTCCTTAAAGGGTTAAGATTTGGTGTACTAAATTAGCCGTAAGGTTTGAGTTTTTTAAACTTACGTTTAAGTCTCTCACAACATCCTCAGCCGCACCCTAATGGCCATGGACCTAGTGTTACTACTGTACTGTAATACCGTGCATCCTCAGTCCGGGCGATACGTATAGTTTCATCCCGAGTTACCCCGGCTTTTCCACACTCATCAAGGTCGCTAAGAATCGTAAAAACGGGATCTTTATAATCATTATTTAAAAAGAGGGTGTCCAGCTGAATTTCGCATATCCCCACCTCATACGAATCACGACCCAGTTCAATGGGTCCATGGAGTTCTGTTACAAAGTTAGCCAGGGTGTTGTTACGATGTACAGAGAGGGACAAAGAGGACGGTAGTGTGAAGTAGAAATGGATAGCGCCATGTTGCATACTATTTAAGCTTCATTATTGCATCAGCTTTTATATAGGTGTTGAAGCTTTCTGGGTACCCTAGCCATTTCAACAGGTACATTTTTCTCTTTCCTGAATCTTTGCTTCCTAAAATTTTCTCAATTTTAAACACATTGTTCTTAAATTAAATGTCACTTTCAGCAACTCCTCGCGGTAAAAGCATCCTGCGATTTCTTCCCCATTCAAATCTTCAAAGTAATACAACATTATCTCGCCTTTGGGTCTCATAGCACGAAATTTAAAAATCTCACGTGTCCATCCTTGTTCAAATCCTTTCGCGAATTTATTTCCCAAAGGCGATGGCCTTACATAATTATTGATTTTGAAACATGCAGAGTGGGGTGGTGGTGTTTCATCTCTTCTCACATCAGGCTCTGGGCGCGTACCACTTTCTAAAATCTCATTAGGTGTTGTCCCAATCGTGCGATGGTGTGAACGGTTGTAGGATGAGGCCAATGATTGCAGAATGTCTAGAAATCTGTATGTGTTTTTATGTGTGAAATAGCGGTGCATGCGTTCCTTTATGCTACGTTGAACCCTTTCACCTAAAGAGGCCTTATGTATAGAATGGCTACTGTAGTAGCTGATATTAAACTTTGTCAACATGTTCTGAAAAGCTCGACCTATAAATTCTTTCCCCATATCTGTACAAAAATAGCCAGGAACCCTGTTTTCTTTCAACATCAACGTTTTGGTGTCTTTAGCAACTGTTTCAGGCGATTTATTTTTCAGAGGAATTAGCGACAAATATCTAGAGAATCATCTATTACACTGGTATGCATCAATTTTGCTGTCAAGGGTTTTGTAAGTGATTCTTATAGAGTTTTTCCTGCTGATTTCGAATCTGCAATCCGTTTTTCTCAATCAGCTCAGGTTATCCGGCTATGGCCTCATAAGTAAAATAGAATTTTTCGTGATTTTGTCAAAGCGGAATTGGAACAGTAACATCTATCATCACTTGTTTCACTTGTATAATATTTTTTTTACTTTTCAGGCATATAGATAAAATATTTCATAATGAATAGAGCGTGTAAAAATGATCCCAATAGATTCTGCTACATATGTGGGACGGTTACCATGCCAAATAACCAGTCCCAAATCACTAAATTTGTGAAGACAATGTATAGAGCATACTTTGGAATTAAGCTAGGGGACCAGGACAAAAATTTCGCCCCTCATATGTGCTGCAAGACGTGCATTGAAAATTTGAGAAGATGGAGCAAAGGCAGAGCGAAATCTTTGCCTTTGGAATTCCCATGATTTGGAGAGAAGGAAAGGATCACGTGACAGATTGCTATTTCTGCATGACAAAAACCTCCAAGGTGGGCTTATAAATTTATTTTCTTAAATATTTTGAAATCCTCGTATGAAACTTGACATAATATTCACCATAATGTAATATTCACCATATATAGCATAATATTCACCATAATGGTAATCATTTACATATACATATTGTTATAGAAAATACATTTACACATACATATTGTTATACAAGTTACATTTACATATACAATGATTGTATATTTTCTTTTTTTCATTCATATTGTCCCCGAAGGGACAATATGAATGAAAAAGAAAGAAAATATACAGACTCCATCGACCTATTTCATATCTTGCAGACCGCAGCCTTCCCTCACGAGCCGCCACTGTCTGAATGCTTCTTCTATTTCATATGCAAGTTTTATATCCATGTTTCTGTGTTTCTATTTTCAGGAGTTAACAAGAAGAATAAACACATTGTTGTATCCCTGACATTCCTTCTGCTATGAGACCTGTACCCAATGGTCCTGGAATTCCAATACCCGACCCACCTCAAACCCTGGACTTCGATGATTCTGATGATGAATCAATGACCAATGCCAATGACCAGTCCCAGTCGTATATACCTCAAAATACCGCTTCAAATGAGCCGAGCCCTCTCAACCAGGCCAAACTTAATGATCTTACCAGGGATTTAGGACTTTCCAAATTAGCTGCCGAGATCTTGGGCTCACGACTTCGAGAGGACAACTTGCTGGCTCCGGGAACAACATTCTCCTGGTATAGGAAACGAGAGGAAGAATTCGGCAAGTTTTTTGCAGTGCACGAAAATACCTCTTCCTTAGTGTACTGCTGCAATGTTGAGGGGCTAATCGAATCCTTGGGCCTGCCATATAACGCATCAGAATGGAGGCTATTTATAGACTCGTCTAAACGAAGTTTGAAAGCAGTACTTCTCAACATTGGGAATAGGGTTGCATCAGTCCCTGTAGCACATTCCGTACAACTTACTGAGAGCTACGATAACATGAAAATTTTACTGGATGCTCTCGTATACGACCAACATAACTGGAGGATCTGTGGAGATTTGAAGGTAATACTAATATCATAAGTAAACTATTGCTATTGACTATGTTGTTTTTCCAAAGGTTATTTGAGAGCGTATAAGAACACTTAACTTCCCCACAGAAGTGATACAGTCCAATGCATAGATTTTTTTATCTGATAGAACAAATTCTCTAAATTCTTTAAATATTTTCATTTTTTTTCAGATTGTGGCATTTGTATTGGGAATGCAAGGGGGATACACGAAATACCCATGTTTCCTCTGCAAATGGGATAGCCGAGCGGATGAGAAGCACTATGCACAGCGTGAATGGGCATCCAGAGAGAATTTTGAACCTGGGTCGCATAATGTCGTTTCAGTGCCCCTTGTACCACCAACAAAAATTTTGCTCCCACCACTTCATATTAAGCTGGGCTTGATGAAAAATTTCATGAAATCAATGAATAAAGAGGGTTCAGCATTCCGATATCTCGAGAGTAAATTTCCTCATATCTGATGCTAAACTAAATGCTGGGGTTTTTGATGGTCCTCAAATTCGAACTTTGATCAAGGATACTCAGTTCGAAAACGCAATGACTCCAACTGAGAAGAATGCCTGGCAGGCATTCAAATCAGTTGTCACTGATTTTCTTGGCAAGCGTAGAAGTCCAGAATACGATCCGTTGTCGAAAACTTGATGGAAGCTTTCAAAGCTCATGGGTCGCGCATGTCCATAAAAATGCACTTTTTGTGGTCCCACTTGGACTATTTTCCTGAAAATTGCGGGTATTATAGTGAGGAACAGGGTGAACGATTTCACCAAGATATCAAAATAATGGAAGAGAGGTACCAGGGAAACTGGGATATCAATATGCTGGCGGACTATTGCTGGTGTTTGAAGCGAGACGTGCCCGAAGAAAAACACAGACGGAAAGCCAAAAAAACTTCATTCCTTCCTCAATAAACTTTTTTCCATATTCATTGTATGAATAAAAGTATTTATTCACACAATGTTTTCATTTTTCACGAGTGTTCTTATAATATTACTCGTATCTACAGTGTTTAAGCTAAAAAAATCAATAAATTTGGGGATAAAATTGGACTTATAATAAATGGCCAATAGAGAAAAAACCTGACCTGATTGAGGAAAACCAATGTCATTTTCGAATTCAGCATGGTCGAATTATATAATATGAGTTGAAAAAACCCTCACAGCAGACAAAAAAATTTAATATGCATACCAGTGTTATGAATATGACGTAGTGGTAACCATCGTCATACACTGAATATTTTGTGTGTCCATTAAATCTGCTTGCCAAATAGAGTCAATCGAAGCAGCTGTTGTCTTGGCTGTTTTAAACCTTTTTCTCACACGCTTATGAAGTGTATAAGCGTCCTGCTCCCGCAAAAACCTCCCAACGTCTTTTTTCCCTACTCCATCATTGTAAACACTTCTGTACAGTCTATCTACGCCTCCGTTGGAGGCTGGGCTAGAAATGTCATAATAACGTGTTCTTAATATGTTAGCCATTTGCGTTAGCCATTTGATTTTTACGAGCGAGTGCACGTATTATGTTCTTGTAACGGCGTAGGCGAGCCTTCTGAGCGGGTTTCATTGATACTTTGCAATTTATAACGTCAAGACAGATTTTACAGATGCATTTTAAAAAGTCGGAGTCGATATTTTTAGCAAACATCTGTTGCATTCCCGGGGCAGTCGATGATAGATTTTTATTTACTCATGGCATTTCTTTAGCCTCTTTGTCATTCTGGAATATACACCGTTTCAGGCTCGTTTGGAAATATATTCGTTGTTAGAAGCATCCTAAACGTGTTATAAAGCAAATACCCGTAATGCTGGCTTGTAGCTTCTTTATAAACTTCCAAAAACTCCTTACGCTGATTCGGGAAAATCTGATTGGCTAATACCCCAATTTGTGATACATCTCCACGTTGCGCGAATAAGACTAGATATTGTGTATTTAACGACACATCGCGCATGTATCTATTTTTGAAAAATAGATTCTGATTGATGAAAAACACGCTTATGTTAAGATGGTGGAAAATACTGTAAATGTCTCGGCAAACGTTTTATCCATCTCCAACACGAAATCGTCAATTACAATGATTGTATATTCATTTTCCTTTAACGAATTAACGTCATATACACTTTTGTGGAACAAAATATCATCTTGGTACTCATTGAACACTGACTGATTCGTCTAATAGTACCATATAACTTTATGCACAAGTTTTGAGAACATCTCTCCCTTTTCTTTAATGATTTTAAGCATAAACACAGTTTTACCACATCCTGTAGGGCCAGATATAATACATGTGGATGGGCTCGTGACCTGAATTTTTCTACAGAATCCATTTCTAACACGTCACACTACTAAATGGGTCATTTACAAAATATAATAAATATTTAAGTGATGATCCTTATACTGTAGTCTTTTTTTGCTCTTCTCCCATTGAACCGTGATTGACGATGAGATACAGCACCCCATCATCGATATTACAGATGACCCCGACGACAGTGTAGTTGTGATCACATACTCCATCCTCACTGCCGAGTCCACACCAACGATACCTGTAACATGCGACAACTCAAAGCGGAGATATGACGAAGAGCCCTCCACGTCAGGTATAAAGCGTGCCAGGATTGCGCCGGTTGTTAGACCCCCAGTAATAGAGCCCCAACCTTCTACGTCTTACGGCACAACCCCCACAATTGTACCTTCCTCAAATATACCCCCTTATTCCTGTTCAATTCTGGGTACATCCTCCACAGCAGCAGCTTCTCGTTCTGTAGAGGATGGTATAACATTCGAGTTGGTGCGCACCGCCACCCCCACCTCGGCCCTGACTAGAAAGCGCTATATAGTCAGGGTTGACCCTGGATCCATGTATAGCAATGGTGTTGAACACGGACAACGGCGTGTAGTTGAACGTATTGTGGAGTTTGCCCTTCAGAACCGCGACGAACGTGAAGTCAGAACGCTGCTGTCCTTCGAGTTCGGGTCAGATGACGGAGATGTAGATGATTTTTGGGTAGTAATACCATTCAGACTCTCGACAGCTGTAGATATAGAGTATATATTAGGCCGTATAATACAGCCTTCAATATGGACAACTTCACGGTAGATATTGACCGTGTATTCCGTGTTGTTGTTGTTGTTGTTTAGCCGATCAGCCCACCCTGATCGAGCAAGCCGGCGGCACGCAGGTAACCGATCGCCCTCTCCGGAGTGGACCAGAGGTTCAGCGCACTAGTGATGTTGTGTTGTGTTCGTTGTTGTGCTAGAGCGGTACAGTCTTTCATAATGTGTTCAATTGTTTGTGGTTTGTCCTGGCACAGGTGGCAGGTGTCGTCTATAGAGTTGTCTAGTCTGTGTTTATATGTCCGTAAGTTGGGGTGATGTCCACATCGGAATCGTACTAAGTTAACTCGGTCCGATCTGCTCAGGCTGATCTCTGACCTGTTAATGGGTGGCGGCTTCGCACCTAGGACCGCATTCGGACCGAGTCGTGTCAGTGCTTTGTGGGTTAGGTGTGTGTATGTGTTTTCTGTACTGTGTGATGTCTGTGGGGCGTGGTATGGAATGGAGTATTTGGTTATAATGTCTCTCTGGTGTTACCTTAATGGTGCGAGGTGTTGGTGCATGATTGTACATGTAGTGGCAAGGGTGTTGTGGGTTAGTTGTCGCTGCTGCCATGAATTGTGTTCCCCTCATGTCTAAATGTTCCCTAACTTTCAGTATTTTTGTTTCTGTGTGCAGGTGTTCTATTGGTGTTGTTTGAGTGCATCCTGTAATGATACGAAGTGCGTTGTTTTGTATTGTCTGTAAGGTGTTTATGTGTGTTTGAGATAATGGGTGCCCAGCATGGGCTAGCATAGTCCATAACTTAGCGAATATATTGTTTGTATATTAGTGATGTTGTTTCCTGCTGGTGTCCAAAGTTTGTGCCTGTTAGTACCCTAAGCGTGTTAAGTCTTGGGTACATTTGTTTTTAATGTCCTGAATGTGGTTTGCAAAAGATAATGATGTGTTGTATGTGACCCCAAGTATTTTGGTCCTGTGAGTGTGTGGAATGTTGATGTTGTTTAGTGTAAGCTGTGGAATTACCTGGTGTTCTTTTGTGTTGCTTGTAAGCAAGGTGATGGTTGATTTTGTGGGCGCTACTTTGAGTCTATTGTGTGTGAGCCAGTCTTGTATACTGTTTATGTATGTTTGTAGGTTATTTGTAGCGGTGTCGATGTTGTTGTGGGTGGATGTTAGAGTGATGTCATCTGCATATGATGATAAGGTAAGCTTGTTATCTATGGGTGTTGGAATGTCATGCATGTATAAGTTGAAGAGTGTTGGTGAGAGAACAGAGCCTTGAGGGACCCCGTTCGGAAAAGCTTGTTTTTGGATGACTTGCCATTAAATGTAACATGTGAGTATCTTCCTGAGAGATAGTTGCTCAGCCACCTTTTGGTGTTATTGTGCATGTTTGTGTTGAGTATTTTCTTTATGAGAGGGAAGCGTTGGATAGCATCAAATGCTTTACTAATGTCTATTGTTGCTAATAGTGTACGTTGAGCTGGTCGTCTGGAGTTGATGCCATCCATGATGTGCTGCGTGAGGTTAGTGAGTAATGTCGTGGTTGAGTGGTGAGGTCTGAATCCATGTTGAGTAGGCGATAGTGGAATGTGTGGGTTGGTGATTGTAAGATTAGTCTTCTGTTACTTTGGAAGGTATGCATAGTAAAGTAATGGGTCTATAGGAAGCTGGTTCTGTTGGATTTTTGTTTGGTTTGAGTAGTGTAATAATTTTACCTTGTTTCCATATGTCAGGAATAATACAGTGTTGGTATGAATATGTGCTGATATTTGTGAGAGCTAGTATTCCTTGTGGGCCCAAGTGTTTAAGGTGTATGTTAGATATGTTGTCTGGGCCAGAAGCCTTCGAATTCTTAATGTTTTTGATGATCTTGGTGGTCTGGTCTGTATTGAAGGGTGTAATGGTCGTGTCGAGTCTGTAAGTTTTCTTGTGTCTGGCTGTTTGTCTGTCTGCGTGTTTCTGGTTGTTGTCTCTGTTTAAGTGACTTATCTTTGAGTAGTGATTAACTAGAATGTTAGCTTGTTGTGTGTATGTTAGGATATTATTTTGGCTGCGACAGATAGCCGCGTGTGAGGTGTGAATGCCGCTGTTAGAGTGGGTAATGCTGTTTATAGTCTTGTATAGCCTGGATGTATCTGTGGAGTGGTTTAGTGTTGTTATGAATTCCCTGAATGTTTCCGTTTGTTTTTCTTTGAGTTTGTTGTTTATTTCTGTGTTGAGCTGTTGTATCTGCTGTTTTATGGCTTGTGTGTGTGGTGTTTGTGTGTTATATTTGAGGTTGTTACGTTGCCTTATGAGGTGGGCTATTTCTCTAGTGTAATTTGGGTTTGTATTTCCTAATGTTGCCCTTGGGTATGTATTTGTTTGCATTATTGATAATCTGATTAAAGTCTTGAGTGTTGTATCGATGTTTATGATGGGTGTGCTGTTTAATGTGGTGAATTGTTCCTCAGTCTGTATTTTGAAACTGTTCCCAATCAGCTTTCTTGTAATTTCTGTAAGTGTGCCTAAGGCTGTTGGGGCAGAGTGTAGAATGTGTTGTAATGATGATGGGCAGGTGGTCTGATGACAGTTGTTTTTCTGTTCTCCATTGTGTATGTGTTGCTAGTGAGGGGGAACAGAACGTTATGTCTGGGAGGAGTTTGAGTATCCTGCTTGATGTGGTATGTGTGATGTTCTTCTGTATTGTTAAGAATGAAGAGGCTGTTTAGTTGTGTGGCTATGTTGGCGCCTCTGGTGTTGTTTTGGTTGTGCAGGTACCAACTAGTGTCTTTGGCGTTGAAGTCTCCTCCTAAGATGACATTAGTGAGAGAGCAAGATGTGTAACTGTGGATTGTAATTGGCTGGCACCTGAGGTGAACTATCTGGTGGGATGTAAATGTTGATTAGTGTGGTGTTGTGTTTTGCGCGTGTTTTAATGTTAACTGCCTGTATTTCTATCGTGTTATCTGCTTGGATTGTGTTTGTAATGTTTTGGGTAGCATCAGTGTAGCTAATGCTTTTACGTATGTAAGTGATGAGTCCACCCCCGTTACCCCAGTACGATCTTGACGGATCGCCGTGAAGTCAGGGATGGTGGGTGTTTGTGTGTGCGTTTTAGTTTTGTTTCTTGTATAAGTGCTATGTGAATGTTTTGTTTCTGTACGAATTCCCACTAAGCTGCATATTTTGTTTGTGAGGCCATCTACGTTGTACTGTATATGTTAATATTATACTTCTGTATGTGTCTCATGGTGCTATTGTGTCTATGTCTTTGTGTATGGTGACATGTGTAAGTTGTAGTGGGGCCTGGATTAGTCTTAATGTCGCCAGAGAGTAAGAGTAGTTCGGGGAGCACGCAATTGTTCCCTGTAATTGAAAAAATAGCACGCTGAGAATAGGTCCGGCCCGGGAGCCGATCGGCACTCTGACCGTGCCACGCAACAGGCCGTCGACTGCCAGTCTGGCCAACCGTAGACAGCCCGCTGCACGGAGATTTGAGGAAGTTTGGCCACCAGCGCGTTGATGTTTTGGTTTGACGTCGCCTCTTCGCGTTGACGTGTCCCGCGCTGGAGGATGCAGCCACTGTTAGAAGCTTCCTCGTCAGCTGCTAACACTTTTTTCACGTTGTTCTAGCTACCTGTTCAGCGGTTTTTTATAAACAAATCTCAGTTTTCTGCTCAAAACTGCTCTTTCTAATTTTAAAATTGATTAGTCAAGGAAGGAAGATGTTGACTTCTATTTTGCAGCAACAGTTGAAAGTCAGTATCTGAAGTCACCACTTCTTCTGTCAGAAGAATATTTAAAAAAGGGGACAAATCGCTTCCGGGAAATTGTCGTCCTATTAGTCTGACTTCAGTAGTTGGTAAGCTTATAGAGACGATCGTTCGGGACAAAACAGTTAATCACTTAGAAATTAATAATTTAATCAAAGCTTCTCAACACGGATTTCGACGTAATCGTTCTTGTCTTACTAATTTGCTCGACTTCTTTAATGACATTGTAAATATATATGGTGAGAGTAAAACAGTAGCTATTAAATTAAAGTTGATGTTCATAATTCAAAAAGTTTAGAATGCGTTTTGGATTTTAAAACAGCTAAATTTCGTGACATGAAACTGCAACTTTCCTGCGGAAGGCTGTTATTACCCTTCGGACAGTACATATTCCGTGTTGCGGGACATAGTGCCACAACTTATACTCTCAACTTCAATTCTCAGGCTATTTACAGGCGGCATATAAACGCCGATCGTGGTCGCGGTTTTATAGTAGTTGTCTTAGCTCGTATGATTACTGTGCTAAATACACGGACGCAAAAAATTTGGTTGCCTACGGTAGTGGAGCGTACCGGAACTAGCTGTAGCTGTAAATTTGAGTTTGACTGTAATATGGGCCCAGAAGAGCTGAGAAGGGTAGAATAGGAAATGAATGTTCGTATATTTGTATTTGGAATGAATGATCGTCGTAGGACTGTGTATGTTTTTAAAAGCTGTGTGAGAGAACGTACAAGACCCCTACTTATTTTACGGCTGTCAGGGACAACGTATCTCCCCATCCGTAATATAAGGGACCTTTACGCGAGTTATGAAAAAAAGTAGAATATATGGACGACATCATGATTTGTGTAAGGTCTGTATCGAGTTTGCGGATGATACAGTGAAACATTGTAAAGAGTGCCACATGGTATGTGAGCAGTGTAAAAGCTCCAAATTTGAAAGCCGTGTAGTTGAAGCTGAGAAGAGGGATTGTGATGTGTGTAGACGCACATTTTTCAATAATAACTGTTTTCAGCTCCATAAGTCAAATGGCACGTGCAGCAAAATGAGAATCTGAATATGGTATGTTTCACATGAAGGATAACTGGGGAAAATTCACGCATAAATGATGAAATTCACTGTTCTACATGCCATGAGAAATATACGGCGGTTGCAGTAAAGCATGTATGTTATATGTAGGACGCTAAGCCTAAAAATAGCCCTTGTTTAACTGTGTACTACGATATAGAAACATACTCGAACCCTGAAACCAAAGAGGTTATTCCACATTTATCAGGTCATCCCATAAGTAATGTTTTTTAGATCGGAATTTGAAGGACAAACAACAACTCAACTGAAACTTTTTAATCTAGTATATATTTTCCATTGGAATCAATGACACTCTGCCAACGTCCTACAAGCTTTTCAATGCCATGTTTATAAAATTTAGGCGGTTTTGAGGCAAAAAACGTACAAAGACGTGTGCAGGTCATCTAAAGAAGTATACTGTTTCTCGCCAAGATAGTTTTTCAGACTCCTGAAGAGGTGATAATCTGAAGGCGCAAGGTCTGGAAAATATGGAGGATGTGGAAGTTTTTCTCACCCAAGCTCCTCAATTTTGGCAGAAGTGATCCGAGCGGTATGAGGACGTGCGTTGTCGTGGTGGAACACGATTCCTCTCCGATTAACCAAAGAAGGTCTCTTTTCTTTTAGTGCAGTGTTCAATCGATCCAGTTGTTGACAGTAGACTTGAGCGGTGATTGTTTGGTTGTGTGGTAAGGTTTCAAAGTGTATTACACCACCTTTATCCCACCAAACACTAAGCAACACCTTCCGATGGTGAAGATTTGGTTTTGGCTGTGGTGTCGCTGGTTCTCCGGCACAAACCCACTGTCGACGGCGTTTAACATTCTGGTACAGTATCCACTTTTCATCACCAGTCACTAAATGGTGCAAAAACGAATCTTGGAGTTCACGGGAAATGAAGAGCTGTGCTAATGTTTACCGCCCTCAGATTGTCGACCGACAATTCATGTGGCACCCATTTTCCTAACTTAGCACTTTCCCGAGTTGTTGCAAATGTCGATGGAAGGGTGGATGGGGATGAATTGAGTTTCTGGGCCAATTCTTCGACAGTTGTTGAACAGTCTTCTTCAAGTGCGGCTAACAGCAGATCATCATAAACCAGCAGGGCGTCAGAGCGTGCTGCATCTGTCAAACAGCAGTCACCATTCCTAAACTTTTGAAGCCATCTTTGATATTTCCTCACATGCAGAATATCGTTGCCATAAACGTCCTGAATATTTCGCGTTGCTTCAGTAGCACTATTCCCTTTTTTGAACTCGTAAAGCATTATATGCCTGATATGCTCTTCTGATACCGCCATGTTTATGAGGGGTTCACATCAAGCAAAACACACGTCTTCACTGGTCAAGGTCTGTAAAATATGTAGCGAAACACGATAGATCTCTTAGATATAACCTTCGGAAAATTTATGCTTAAACCGAGTAGGACTAGTTTAAACTTAATCTATCGTAAAAAACGACATTACTTATAGGATGACCTGATACTTGTAAGCCAGACTATCTGTGATGAGTGTATGGAGATCGAGTGTGATGAGTGTCACAAATGTGGTAAACGGACAAACGTTTCTAAAACGATTGCCCACGATAGCTCTGTGAAACTTTTTGTGTCCTATATTGTCAAGTTAGCGGACAAGTTAAAAAAAACAACTCTGATTATTCTTGCCTATAACGGGGCAAAATTTGACACACAGTTCCTTTATAAGGAACTGCTAGAGCACGAGTCATCTGAGATATTTACAGGTGATCCCTTGAAAAGAGGAAACAAACTTATACAGATGCAAATAAGAGGTAATGTACAGTTTAAAGACACTTTATTATTCACACCTTGTAAATTAGCAAAGCTACCCAAGGTAATGGACGTAGCCGCCGAAGCTTCAAAAGGGTATTTCCCTTACACTTTCCTCCCTAGCGATACTTTAAATTACGTAGGTCTACCTCCACCCAAACATTAGTTTAACTATGAATGTGTGAGTACAGGTGACCGTCAAGATTTTAACCGCTACTACAACAGTTTTAATAAATCTAATCCTTATAATATAGCTGATGAATTTGAGCGTTATTGCGTGAATGATGTGCGCGTGCTTAGAGTATGTTTCCAGGCCTTTAGAAGGATGTCCATCGACCGTTTCAAATGCGATCCGTTGCAAGTCGCAACCACCATCGCCTCATTGTGGTTTACGGTGTTCAAGAACAATTTCATGCCTAAAAGCACCTTAGACGTCATTCACCGAAACAATCCCCGCAGCTATGGGCACAAGGCTATTTACTGGTTCATACACATACAGCAGCAGACAGGTGTGTAAATAAAGCATCACCGCAACACGGGGGAAGTACCCATTAAGGTTAATGGTCGTGTTTTTGGGTTAATGGTCTGAGCGAAAACCGTGCCACTGCAGTGAGAAGACTGTGTACTCGTTTCACTGCTGTTGGTGGCACGGATGCCCCCGTCCTGAGTGTGGAATCGTAGGGTATATACACGGTAGATCTTCTGCCGATAGTCTTGCATGGACCCGCACCCGTGATCAGCTTATAGGCACCCAGTTCACTCACAAGATCTTGTGGGAGCATGAGTATGATGCGCGGATGGAAACAGATGGAGAGTACCGTTAAGAGATAAGCAAGATCAATCGTTCAATGGTGCTGGATCTTCTCAAATGTGGTGATAGTTTGTTCGGATGGCGTACAAATCCCTTCAAACTATAATTTCCGCGTACGGAGGGCGTGAAACTCCATTACTACGACTTCTGCTATTTATGCCCCTACGTGATAAAGAACAATCCGTACCCCGTAGGTGCACCTGAAAAACTGGTAGGACAAGCCCTGCCCACCATCGAGTTCTCAGCAAATAGGAACAAGAACTATTTCGGTCTTTCTTTCGTAGACGTGCTCCCCCTTCGCGATTTATGGATGCCGATCTTACCCGTCGTTATAGAACACAAGCTCATGTTTCCCCTGTGCGGAAAGTGTGCAGAGGAGAAAAATGGGGAATGTAATCATACAACCAACCAGCGTAAGATCAGAGGTCTATATATACAAGCCCTGAGCTGTCCCTAGTTGTACGCCTTGGCTACAGAATATTGAAGCTATATAAGGTGTGAAGGTTTCAGAAGCTACCCAACCTTTTCACGCCGTATATAAATGCTTTTTTGAAGGATATGGTAGAAGCATCAGGGTATCCGCGAGGAGTTGATACCGAAGATGAAAAATCGGCATATATTCAACGTTACCTTGACCGTGAAGGGATAAAACTTGACCGTTCCCAAATTGTAAAGAACCCAAGCAAGCATTTTAGTGTAAAGTTGTCTAAATAGTCTTTGGGGAAAATTTGCACCGAATACTGGCAAAGAGAACGTTCATTTGGCACAAAGTTATAGTGAAGTCTGGGATTATGCCAACGCTCCCGATAAAGAGGTCATGGAGATCGTGAATGTAGGTAATACTTACATAATAACGTACAACAATGCAGAATTGGCCACAGATACCTCAAGGGTTACAAACATACATGTTTCACAACGGCCGATGCACTCATCAAACTTTAGGGCCTATTGCATTCTCTTGGGCGGAGGGTTTTGTACGCCGATGCAGATAGTGTGATATTCACAAAGAGGGAGGGTGAATACATGCCTCCTATTGGTGAATTCCTCGGAGAGTTGACTGATGAGATCAAGGATGAGTATGGAGACATCGCATACGGCGACTCTTTTGTCTCAACAGGGCTAAAAACTTATGGGGTACGGGTGAGGGTGAGGGAGGATATGAAATATATCGTAAAGGCTAAGAGTATCACGCTTAACCAGGCGAATCAGCGGGTCGTTAACTTTGATTCGTTGAAGGATCTAGTGTGCTTGGATGATGATGAGGGCGACCAGCCATCCCAACTAAATGTAGAGACCCACAATTTTCAGGCGCAGAAGCTGGGGAGCGTGAAGGAACTTAGGGTTATGAAGGTGTGCCGTAACACCTATAGGAAACGTTACCAAGTGTCTGGTACCTATGATACCGTACCCTTTGGATACCATAATCTTTGATTGTTAGATATGTCTATTGCTAACGATATGTTTATTTATTACACGTTTTGTAAATATATATACCTTGAATAATTCGTTTATTAAATAAATCGTGTTTCAATTAGCGTTTCACTTTCTCCTTTGTGTGTGTGTGTGTGTGTGTGTGTGTACAGGAGGAAATTCTAAGCTCCGCCCAGCATGTTTACAGGAGAAAGTTCTAAGCTCCGCCCACCTGTATGATCGGTTACGTGACTCCTGCTACTACCTGGGCATATCTCTTCACTGTGTGCCCAGTTGACCGCTGCAAGCCCTGGGTCTCAGACGTGCTTTTCCCCACGTAGATGAAGAATAGTAATGGCTACCTTTAGTATTGCGTGTTTGACATTTATGAAATGGTATTCGGCAAAGTGTGAAGATAAGGTTACTGAATGGATCCCTATTCCACCCTCCTTTGATACTTTTAAGGCTACAATGAATCGTGCGAAGGAACAAGAGGTACAAATACTCTACGGCTATTCTGGCGTGAAGTAGAAGAAACAACACGTGCAGAAGAGAAGCAACGGTTATGGTTAGTGAGTCTTGTTGATGAGTTGTACGACAAGCAATATTATGTCATGTTGCATCATACCGAGTACTCGTACCCTGCGACTGACAATGTAAATCTTGTCATCATGGAGAATCTTAAGTATTTTTACTACTAAAGTAATATATATCATGACGAGGTTTGTAGTGAGGTTGTGGCAAAGGTCTGCGTCAGTTTTTAAGAGAATTTAGAGATGAGTATCGCCTGCTAAGCAAAAAGGAAAAATATGGTCATATGTTTCTCTCAAATAGTGCGCCGGAGTGTGAATAAAATGTGTTTAGTTCGTGAAAATCCCCCTAAGCGAAAATGTCTGGTGCGTATTCTGGGGAGTGGGAGTGATAAAACATTAAAACCGGTATTGCTTCATGTATCGGAAAATTTCTCAAAACACCTACCCAGTATAATGGGTTACAAGTACTCACGTTGCAACAACGCCGTACACGTTTCATCAGCTTTTGGTGTGACTCATTCCTCCCGTCGAGCCGATCCGCTCGCCTGTGGCTCATAGTCATCTCAGAGCTTGAACCGACTAGACGTGCACTCCTCGAATACGATGGAACTTCCTTTGAGAAGCATTTTCAATGCCGTGTACGATGTGTCCGTGACTAAGTCATTGCGCGTATTCAGGCGTGAAACCAGTGCCATTAACTATGTACTTGAAACGACTTGTAGACAAACAAACTCTGGTAAACGGAATGTTGTTTATTTAAATGTTGAGGAGATGACTAGAATCTCGTGGTAGTTGAGAAGTGGAGTGAGGATTGTTATAAAATTCCTGCAGGTGTAGGTACAAGAAGAGAGCAGATTAGTAATACGCCCTCATGCGCTATTGTTTTTACGTTGTGTATAAATAACGATCAGCCATACATTGATATACGACTGATGTGGAAGAATGCTTCTGATAATAACGTTCTTGTCCTTACGCGAAACCGTTTCATCCTTGACAAAATGTTTGAAATCGTCGGTTTCCGCAAGCTGAAGCCTATATTTAACGCGCGTGTTACGGATATGCTTTATTTTGATACGATTCTTGAATACGCATACACAGCTCTGCTCGACGGGTTTACCGAGTGTAGGACTGAACAAGGTGAGAATGGTCTAGAGCTGGATGCTTATTTAAAAGGTTTAGACTCTTTGAAATATCATGAACTTTGGTACAAAGGACTTGAGCGGTACAGGGCTGAGCTCACCTATACCGTTCACTCTGAAGAACTATTTCTTTATATAATGAGCAGCAGTTGTTACGACTTAGAAGATTATTTCAACTGCCGCTATGCATTGTGAAGATGAGTTCACGATTGAAAAGCTCGGGTCGGTAAGAATAAACCCTTGATTGGAAAGGAGTTTATAAACTTGAATTTAATAATGATGTTGTGGCTAACGATGGCCTCTTTGTACGTGCTTTTGATTGTATTCTGTCCGTGTTTAAAGATAACTTGCCAACCGAATGTAAAGGCCATTTACATCGAGTATAGGTATCCCTATAACTTGAGCGGTGAAATAATGTTAAATCGTATTTACTGCGTAGTGCAAAGCAATAATGATGTGACTGTAGACTCGATTACGTGCGAGTTTAGTGTTTTAGTTAAGCGTAGTAAAACAAAGTATTTTGATGTATATTTATTATCGATATATTTAATTATTTAATATAATATATATATATATATATATATATATATATATATATATATATATATATATATATATATATATATATATATACACAGGGTGGGCCGTAAGTTTCCATACATAGGAAAAATTAAACGTTTGTTTTTATGTTTCAGATACCCTAAGAATATGCGTTTGACGAAAGAGCAACGAATTGAAATCATACTGATGGCTGGGTCGGGAAGCAGTCGCATGGTTGCAATGAACTTTAACAGACAACATGGAACGAACATCACACACGACACTGTGGCAAAACTTATTAACAAGTTTCAGAAAACTGGAAATGTTGCAGATCAACCGCGAAGTGGTCCAAGACGTACAGCCACCGATGAAGACACAACAGCTACGATACTTACAGCGCTTACACGGAGTCCCAGAAAAAGTACACGACGGTTGTCTGCAGAAAGTGGTGTCAGCAGATCGAGTATCAGGCGCATTTTGAAAGCAAACAAATGGCATCCATACAAATTGCATATGGCACAGCATTTGAGTGAAGACGACCCGGATAGACGGATGGAATTCTGTGAATGGGCATTAACCAAAGTGAACGAGGATGCAAACTTTTCAACTAAGATCTTGTTTACTGATGAAGCAAATTTTTACGTCAATGGAGAGGTTAATCGGCAAAACATACGTTACTGGGGTAATGCTAACCCTAACTGGCTGAGTCCGACGAAGATGCAAGGTGCCGGTAAAGTGATGGTGTGGGCCGGGATATGGGGTGACAGAATTATTGGACCAATTTTTGTAAGTGGAAATCTTAATGCCGAAAGGTATCTTAACATGTTGCAAGAAGAGATTTTCCCATCCCTGCTAAACGAGGAAGGTAACTTCCCAGTTTACTTCCAGCAAGATCGTGCTCCACCTCATTATGGTCTTCACGTGCGTCGATATTTGGATCAGCAGTTTCCGGATGCTTGGATTGGTCGGCGTGGTCCTGTGGAGTGGCCTCCCAGATCCCCAGATCTCACCCCCTTTGATTTCTATCTTTGGGGGCACTTGAAGGCCATGGTGTATCAGGAAAAGATACGAGACATAAATCATCTAAAGGAACGTATCACCAACGCCATTACAAGCATAACGTCAACTGTGCTAATGCGTGTTCATCAACAGTGGGGAACACGTATTGAAATGTGTTTTCAAAACAATGGCAACCATGTAGAGCATATTATATAAATAAAAATGGTTGTCCATAAAAAAATGTTTATTTTTCCTATGTATGGAAACTTACGGCCCACCCTGTATATATATATATATATATATATATATATAATATATATATATATATATATATATATATATATCCTGTACTGTTATATTGATGGTTATATTCCGTCGTTTTGTATTATATTATTTTTTATTTTATTTTTTATTTATATATTCCTCGTTTGTATAGGATTGTGTATTTATTTTTTATATATTTCGTGAAATTTATTCCAATAATTCGTCTAAATAAAGAGAATGATGTAATGGTGTTTTATTTAATTCGTTTGGTTGTATATAAAAGATATTATTATTTAATTATATGTATACCAAATGGCTGATTACGCCTTCTAAACCGACTGACGGATTTCTAAGCCAAATGTCAAGAATATCTGAATAGCGCAATCTGGCAGTTGAAAAGTTAATTAGTATATACACATACACCTGCCTTCTAGTTCTTCTAAGTCAACTAGCGGGTTAAGCCAACTGGCGGATTATGCCAATTGGCGGATTATGCCAACTGGCGGATTATGCCAACTGGCGAATTTCTAAGCCAACTGTCAAGAATATATGCTTTAATTAAATAAATAGCGCAATCTGGTAACTGAACCCTAATAATGTACACCTGAACATAATTAAAATAAAAAACAATAATTGACAACTCATCTAAATAAAAATTAAATGGTGCAAGCTGGCAACTCCAGACCCTCCTATATAACAGATGCTGGGCCCCTGGACTATCATTATGCAACGGACTCCGGTGGAATAAAGAACTCTCTCCTCTCTCCTTAGATTAGGGCTTAGGTTAGGGTTTCCCTTTGGGGGAGAGGACATCCCACCTTCTTCACCAAGGACCCTCCTCCTTCTCCTTTCTCTGCCTCGCTTAGGTTAAGGTTACCCCTTTGGGGGAGTTCATCCTCCCTCCTCCCCCAAAGCTCCCTCCCCCTCCCCCCTTTGCAGCATTAACTTGTTCCATAACCCTTCCCCCTTTGCAGTATCGATTTGTTGCATAACCCCCTCCTCCTTCATTGCAGCTTGGGGGATAACCCCTCCCCTTTGTTGCAAAACACCTCCACCCTTTGTTGCATAACCCTTTGCAACATTCTTGCACTCTCCCATTTTGCAGTCATACTACTCTCGTCGAAACCTGCTTCATGCGTCAAATCTAAGATCTCCTTTCTCGTTGCTGGTTCTGCCTCAGTAGATCCTATAAAGTTGTGGACCGTTTCTGGCCAAATCTAACCCCAAACTGAGTTCATGCAGCCTTCGGAGACTTCGTCCTAAGCACACTTGATGTCCTGCAAGGCCCTATGGATGTTGAATAATAATAAATAATAATAATGATAAGCATACAATCCTGTAAAAAATTTAGTACAGTATAAAAATAAGAAACTTTTTTTACTGACTTTAATAAATGAATATGAAGAACTTATGGTAATGAAGGTAAGGGTGATGTTAGTTGGGTGGGGAGGATTTTAATTGGGAGGGTTCAGGGTCATTTACCCCAAATTCCAAGTGTTTTAGGGCCTCCATGTTGACTGATGGTGGAGAGCGGGAAGCCCCTGTTGGTGATATTTCTTTTGTTGCAGTTGGTTTTGTTGGTGACGCTGCTTTTGTTGTTGATGAGGCTTTTGTTGATGACGATGCTTTGAATGTTGATGCTACTCTTGGAGGTGATGTTGCAGCAGCCCTGGATCTAAAGAGGATGTGCGACTTTATTTTGCCTTGTTCCTCATGCTTTTGTAAACTTCATGATGGGGAGCCATAACTTCCTGAAGTCCTCGCTTGCACTTCAGGCGCCTCAGCATGAAGGGGTTAAGTTGCACTAATTTTTTCTGAACTTCAAGTTTCCTAAAAATCTCTTTGAGATATTTCATTGTAAGTTTCGGCCGCTCAATCTCCTCTTCACTCACACTTTTACTTTCGCTGGACTGAAGAGATTCCACCAATTCCTCTTCAGTCAGCTCCTCCTGGTGTGATTCCAACAATTGTTCCACTTCATGTTTCTGCAGATCCTCAAATCCTTTACCTAAACATCTTTCGCCAGCTTGACGATCTCGCAGACCCCTTCTTGGATTGTGGGGGAATCCCCGAAAGTCATTCACCACATTTGGCCATAAGCTCTTCCAACAGGCATTTAAAGTCAATTCCTTGACTTCATCGCACGACTCCGTTATGATGTGAACTGCATTCATAACGTTAAACGAACGCCAGAAGTCCCGGACGCTACTGGCAGGTTTTTTCCTCCAACGCCTGCAGTAGTTTCCCGAAGGCGCGCCTGCAGTAGTGACTTCTAAAAGTTTTAGTTACCTCTTGTTCCATTGGCTACAACAGAGAAGTCGTATTTGGTGGCAGAAACACGACCTCTACGTTTACGCCGGCATGCTGCAGTGTGGCTGGGTACCCAGGGGCGTTATCATGGAGCAGCAGCACCTTAAAAGACAAATTTTGCTCCTTGAATTAATCTTTCACCTGTGGTACAAAACAAAATTTGAACCAGTCTGTAAACAATGTTGCAGTGACCCAAACACTTATTTTGATTTCCAGTAGACTGGTAGGTATGCCTTCTGCTTGCCCTTCAATGCACGTGGGTTTTCAGCGTGGTAGACAAACATCGGTTTGCACTTAAAATCTCCCGATGCATTCGAACACAGCAACAGTGTAAGACGATCCTTCGCGGCCTTCAAACCAGGTGCTCTTCGCTCCTCCTTCGAAATGTATGTTCGGTTTGGCATTTTTTCTCAAAAAACGCTGGTTTCGTATACATTAAAAATTTGCTGGGGCTTGTAACCTTTCTCGTCAATTATTCTAGAAAATACTGGTGGATAATTTTCGGCCGCCTGGTGATCAACAGAGGCGGATTCCCCTACTAATTTCACGTTGTGGAAGTTGTACCTCTTTCTAAACGTGTCAAACCATCCTGCACTTGCACTAAAAGGAATGCTACTGGATGGTTCACCACCTTGTTCGCAGGTGTTATATAGCTGCAAGGCCTTCTCACGTATCACTAATGCCCGTTTTTGAATTTGGTATTCAACCCACACATTAAGCAACTTTTCTACTCTATTTAAGTGCACATTTTGTTCAGCCATTCTTTTTATTTTGTTACCTGCAGAAGTTGCAGCACTTACACTGGCTCTTATTGAGTCTTCATTTTTTTCGTATGGTACGAATGGTTGACTCATTCACGGCATATTCGCGCCGAAGCGCGGTGCTTCCTTGCCCTGATCTCAGTTTATCTAAAATTTCAATTTTAGGGGCTAAGGTAAATGCTGAGCGCTTAATTTTTTTCTCACTTGTAACATCGCTAATTTTTCGCTCAGTTGCCATTTTTAATACAAAAATTTAATATAAAGGGTAAAAAATAATTATTGAAATCACTGGAGACAAGAGTAAGCAAACAGCTCAAGGCCATGCACACAGCCAGACTGCTGATGGGTAACTCAGCCGCGACTCAACTGGGTTTTGAACGCGTTCTGGCCACGTTTAGTCTAAATTTGGGTTGTCAAACCGCGTCTTAGCGGGGCGAACCACCACGTCTCCTGGATTTGGTAGCGCGTCTTCTGAAGACGCGCTATGTGAGGATTTACTGTTGAAATATACATCAAAGAACTCATTTCCCCAATACATGGGAGTGTGAGTCTGCCCCAAGGGCCACCTGAGCCAGAGCAGAAACAGTAAACGGCCAACTCAAAAACCACTCGATGCCAGCGGCCAGCCGCAAACCAGCGACACTCAGCTCAGAGTCCGCCACCGTAACCACTGAGCTACCCGGCGCCCTGGGTACTTATGCTGCGCAAGTCGCAGCGGGCATTATAGTACATATATATATATATATATATATATATATATATATATATATATGAAATAGGATCCCTCCTAAGGAGAAGTAGTTTTACATTTAGGATAAAAACGAAGACGTAGAGCAAAAAAGTCATTATATTTGGCTGCAGCCGACGTTTCGGGCAATTCTACCCATTTTCAAGGCCTAATAAATAAAAGCTAAAATTAATGCATGACAAAATTATAGAATGTCAAAAACTAAAACTAATTTATAGTACAAAAAACACTTCAAGAATACAAATTAAAAAGCATAAAACAGGCATAAGCCAAAAACAAATCAAAAGTAAAAATTATATAAATGACAAAAATATATGAAGGATAAAAATAAAACTTAAAAACTAAAACATTCAAACATAAAAAATAGTTAAAAAACTTTACTAATAAAAAGTTAAATTAAAAAACACAAAAGTGCACCAAACATACCATGCTCACTTCACAGCCACAAAAAAACTGAGGCGAAAAGGAGACAGGGTCAAGGGGAAAAAAAAAAAATTAAAAATTTTTAGTTGTAGGTATTCTAATTAATATAAAGGGGGTAACAGCTAGAATCAATATTTAAACTGGAGCTCAGAAACTTAATGCACAAAGATTCGTAAATACGGAGAGAGGACGGGCATTTTAATGATTTAAGAATTTTAAAGTTATTAATGGAAATATCAACCTTACACTTAACAGAATGAAAATATGCCGTTCAGTTTTGGTGCCCGTACTTGCGTGAGGATATTGATAGGTTAGAAAGGGTTCAGCGTCGTGCCACGAAACTTATTCCGGCATTGCGCAATAAGCCTTATGAAGATAGGATTAAAGTGTTAGACTTGTATTCACTCGAAACTAGGAGATTAAGGGGGGAGCTTATTGAAGTTTTCAAAATCGTTAATAACATCGATAACGTAAATTTTGACAAATTGTTCACTTTCGATAATAGTAATACTCGCAATAACGGATTCAAGTTGCGTGGCAGACGTTTCATTACTAATATCGCTAAAAACTTCTTTACGTTTAAAGTAATTGATAAATGGAATAATCTTCCCGCGTCAGTCGTTCATTCTACCAGCGTTAATGTGTTTAAGAACCGTCTTGACAGACATTTTAAAAATATTAACGTTGTTTAAAATTAAAAAAGAAAGTTAACAACAGGAGCTCTGGTGGTGGTGCTCGAGGATGAGTCTGTTGACGATGAATGCCAGCTTGTGACATGCCAGCGTGATGCCAGCAATAAAAAAAAAAAAAAAAATAAAATAAATTAGACTAACACGAATGTAGATGTAGCTCATAGCGTAAACTAACCCACTTTTTGTTTAACTTTACCTACTTTTTTTTTTTTCTTATCCTCCTTACTTTGCATGTCTCTAACTCTTTTCTTGCATGTTTGTAGTTTGCATGGTATGACAGTGAGTTAAGACTGTGTTTGCATGGTTTGTAAGCGTTCTTATTTTACTTCTTTTCATCTTTCACCCCTCTCCTATATTCTCCGACTATTTTTCTGACTTGTCGGCAGTGGCCGGCGGATGATGATGGTGAGACTTTTTCCCTCTTTTCTGAATGAATGTTAACCCACGAATGATAGGTGTTGCTCCTTACTTAACGCCTTATTCTCCTCTCTTCTCTTAACCCCCTCTCTCCTTTCTCTCGGGCTAGCCTTAGAGTGGATCTTAGGGTCTTTGTTAGCCTTAGCTTCTGTAGATCTGTAGATTTCTAATGGCAGACTGTTCCTTTTTCGATAAAACTTTACCTGTCCTATGGCTAATACCCATATGGGAGCAAAATCTCGCCTGCAAAGAACGAACTGTGCTGCCAACGTAGTTCCCCTGGGAACACCCAGGGCAGGTAAACAAATAAACAACAGAACAGTTCATCGCAGGGGGGATTTTGTCCTTACAACGGAAAAAACATCCAAGGGTATTATTATTTACAAAAGCAACCTTAAAATCAGTGTCAAAATAAAATTTCCTCACCACACTCAACAATTGCTTTTTCACAAAAGTGTTAAAATGGTAGAGGTCAGGTAAAACAAGATATTTACAACAGAACAGTTCATCGCAGGGGGGATTTTGTCCTTACAACGGAAAAAACATCCAAGGGTATTATTATTTACAAAAGCAACCTTAAAATCAGTGTCAAAATAAAATTTCCTCACCACACTCAACAATTGCTTTTTCACAAAAGTGTTAAAATGGTAGAGGTCAGGTAAAACAAGATATTTACAATTCTTAGGAACGTCATACGTTGGGATAAGGTTGGGGGAATATACATTATTAAGAAATTTACCAATAATACCTTGTACAAGATCCCGTGGAAAACCATTTTTAAAGAAAAAGTCAGTAAGGAATTCAAACTCATTATGAAGCAGAGCAAAGTTCGAGCAAATATTATAAGCTCTATGCACCAAAGTGCGAATGGAACTTAGTTTGTAATTAAAATCGCAAAAACTATAAAAATTAAAACCCAAACCCCTAAACGTAGGCTTCCGGTATGTAGAAGTTAAAACGGTCGAGCCAAATTTGGAAACCAAAACATCAAGGAAAGGAATAGAACCTTGAACTTCCTTTTCCTGCGTAAATACAATGTTCTTATGCAGTGTGTTCAGAAAACTTAGAAACTGAACTGATTGATTATCCGTTTGGAATAAAGCAAACGTATCATCAACATAACGTCTGTACAATTTCGGCTTAAGGTGAGGGGGGCACTCACAGAAGGCCCTTTCCTCAAGATGTGACATGAAAATATTCGCAAAAACGGGACCCAAGGGGCTCCCCATCCCCACTCCATCCAACTGACGGTAAACTACCCCTTGAAAACTAGAAAAGTTATCCTTGACTGCCAAATTCAGAAGCTGCTCAAACTGTGCTCTGCCAAGGATAACTTTTTTAGTTTTCAAGGGGTAGTTTACCGTCAGTTGGATGGAGTGGGGATGGGGAGCCCCTTGGGTCCCGTTTTTGCGAATATTTTCATGTCACATTTTGAGGAAAGGGCCTTCTGTGAGTGCCCCCCTCACCTTAAGCCGAAATTGTACAGACGTTATGTTGATGATACGTTTGCTTTATTCCAAACGGATAATCAATCAGTTCAGTTTCTAAGTTTTCTGAACACTGCATAAGAACATTGTATTTACGCAGGAAAAGGAAGTTCAAGGTTCTATTCCTTTCCTTGATGTTTTGGTTTCCAAATCGGGCTCGACTGTTTTAACTTCTACATACCGGAAGCCTACGTTTACGGGTTTGGGTTTTAATTTTTATAGTTTTTGCGATTTTAATTACAAACTAAGTTCCATTCGCACTTTGGTGCATAGAGCTTATAATATTTGTTCGAACTTTACTCTGCTTCATAATGAGTTTGAATTCCTTACTGACTTTTTCTTTAAAAATGGCTTTCCACGGGATCTTGTACAAGGTATTATTGGTAAATTTCTTAATAATGTATATTCCCCCAACCTTATCCCAACGTATGATGTTCCTAAGAATTGTAAATATCTTGTTTTACCTGACCTCTACCATTTTAACACTTTTGTGAAAAAGCAATTGTTGAGTGTGGTGAGGAAATTTTATTTTGACACTGATTTTAAGGTTGCTTTTGTAAATAATAATACCCTTGGATGTTTTTTCCGTTGTAAGGACAAAATCCCCCCTGCGATGAACTGTTCTGTTGTTTATTTGTTTACCTGCCCTGGGTGTTCCCAGGGGAACTACGTTGGCAGCACAATTCGTTCTTTGCAGGCGAGATTTTGCTCCCATATGAGTATTAGCCATAGGACAGGGAAAGTCTTATCGAAAAAGGAACAGTCTGCCATTAGAAATCATTCTGTTAAGTGTAAGGTTGATATTTCCGTTAATAACTTTAAAATTCTTAAATCATTAAAATGCCCGTCCTCTCTCCGTATTTACGAATCTTTGTGCATTAAATTTCTGAACTCCAGTTTAAATATTGATTCTAGCTGTTACCCCCTTTATATTAATTAGAATACCTACAACTAAAAAATTTTTATTTATTTATTTTTTTTTTTCCTTGACCCTGTCTCCTTTTCGCCTCAGTTTTTTTGTGGCTGTGAAGTGAGCATGGTATGTTTGGTGCGCTTTTGTTTTTTCATTTAACTTTTTATTAGTAAAGTTTTTTAACTATTTTATGTTTGAATGTTTTAGTTTTTAAGTTTTAGTTTTATCATTCATATATTTTTGTCATTTATATAATTTTTACTTTTGATTTGTTTTTGGCTTATGCCTGTTTTATGCTTTTTAATTTGTATTCTTGAAGTGTTTTTTGTACTATAAATTAGTTTTAGTTTTTGACATTCTATAATTTTGTCATGCATTAATTTTAGCTTTTATTTATTAGGCCTTGAAAATGGGTAGAATTGCCCGAAACGTCGGCTGCAGCCAAATATAATGACTTTTTTGCTCTATGTCTTCGTTTTTATCCTATATATATATATATATACGAAAACGCATTGTAAATAGTTCGCTAAATAATTTAATCGATTTGAAACTGGTGTACGAAATTTCAAAAGTATTTGCTAAAAATTTGAGATATTAAAAATTTTGTAAACTGCATGCAAAAAGTTCGCTGCCGCTGCTGACTTATTATAGGGAAAGTTGCTTCTCATTCGGCTTGCAGATGTTCAGTGAAGGTGGTTCTTGGTCTCGGTAGGATTCAATATGACTACCATCAGTTTCGTAATAACTTGTATTGCTTCTTGCACTATTATTAAATTGTTACTGACTTACAGTAGCTCCGCCTAGCATGTTTCTATCCTCTTCTTCAATTCTTGTAAATTTTTTATTCTGGTTGTATGGTACACCATTTCCTGCCGAATAATCGACAGGATTCAAATCTGGGATGTTTGGTGGGTAAAGATTTGGTTCAATGAAGTCTGCGCAATTTGCTCTTTGAAAACCGTATAAAACCTTTTCACATCTGCCCAAACTTATTTTCTTCATTGATGTCGTTAGTCTATGCACCCTTTCTTTTTTGAACATTTTAAGCTCACATCAAATGTTGATATTAGCTCCGCAGATCGTCTTGCGATGTCTATAGGCCTGGAAGATTCGTCGGGGGCTCGTGTTGGGGCCTGGTGCATTGTTGCTTTCTGCCGTGCGAGCTGAGTGTGACTGGTCACTATTAGTTAGTCATGCGGTCCCACTTGTAAATCTGATCTTTGTCAACGAATACTTTACAGTACTTTTTATATCCTCAACCAAATAAATTTGGAAGGGGCCTACTGGATTGCATTTGTCTGTTCGCTCGTTTGTTCGTCACACTTTCGTGTCCGCGCTATAACTTTTGAACCGCTGAACATAAATTAATGGAACACGATATGTCATGAACAAGAATCAGATCCCTGCATCAAAGGTGAAGACCACCAATAGATGTCAGAGATTAAATGGAGGCCTATGCCATAACTTATGAACCTCCCTCCCATGAATTCATGAAACTTCACACACATATGGATGATCATAAGTCAATGTGTTTTGAGCAAGATTCGGGTCCCTTCATCAAAGGTCAAGCTCACAAATAGAGGTTAAAACTAAAATGGGGGGCCTGCGCCATAATTTTTCAACCACTAAGCATAAATTGATGAAACTTCATACACATGTCTCATCACAAGACGAGCGTTGCAAGCAAGAATCAGGTTCTTGCACCAAAGATCAAAATCGCAAATAAAGGGATGGACATTGATGTCGTTCCAACATAGTTCTTGTTTCTTACAGCCTCAATTAAAATGCTCATTGATGATCTGGCTCACGGAGTAACTTCATATAGGGCTTCGATTAATATTTTGTCTGATTCACTCTAACCATTATTGTGAATATCGGGTGGTCATAAATTACAAAGTCCTCGCCGAACTCGATCTCACGATCTCCCGATCAGCAGCAGCCCAGCCTCTTAACCACCAGGCCACCGAGGGTACCCATTTATCTACCAACCTATTTTTTCCATACAGAATTTGTTACATAATTTGTTGCACGTACGCAGAATTTTGCAGCGACTGCGGTGCACTTACGTTTGGCAGTGAACTATTTACAGCGTGGTAAACAATGATTGCCCCCCGCTGCACAGATGAAACTAATAGAGGTACAAAAAACTGATTGTTGCATCTTTTAGACAATTTAATTCTACGTCTAAACAAAATCACTCAATAGTTGGTGTTGCCTCCTTGTGCTTGGCGGACGGCTTCAAGTCGGCAAGGGTAGGAGGTGAGGAGAGACTCGAAAAGGTCAGTGTCGTACTCAAGATTTCGGAGGATTGTTTTGATGTACTGTTCCATGGTCCGACGGCAGAATCTTTCAGGATCCATCCTGAAAGACCGAGTGGAATCCCTGATGCTTGCTGAACCACCAGCCACCCGATTCTGCCGTCGGACCATGGAGCAGCACATCGAAACAATCCTCCGAAATCTTGAGTACGACACTGACCTTTTCGAGTCTCTCCTCACCTCCTACCCTTGCCGACTTGAAGCCGTCCGCCAAGCACAAGGAGGCAACACCAACTATTGAGTGGTTTTGTTTAGACGTAGAATTAAATTGTCTAAAAGATGCAACAGTCAGTTTTTTTGTACCTCTATTAGTTTCATCTGTGCAGGGGGGGCAATCATTGTTTGCCACCCCTTACATGCATCGACTTTAGGAAAATTTTTAATATCTTTCTTATTTCTTTTCAAATATTTTTAAAACTAATGTGCCAATTTGAAACCAATTAAATTATTTTTAAAACTGCCTATATCGCGTTTAAATATTTTTCACTACAACAATGTGCTTTTGTGTGTGTGTGTGTGCGTGTATATGGATATGTTAAGAAAGATTTTATGTGCAGTGAAGTCGTTATATCAGGCTTAGATTCTTTCACATTACTTGAGCGTTTTCGAGTGAAGTCTTCTCAGGCACTTCATTAAATGTAAGAAAAGATATTGGAATAATATTGGTCACAATTTCATTGGAATACAGACTGATTTCTGTTCCATCGTATTACTATAAGACATCGAGTTTTACATAGGATTTTTTTCATTATATATTTACGTATGAAATGTACCCGTTTTCAAAGTGTAAGCAGTTATTACAAACTCTGTGTATTTCAATCTACGTAGGAAATACAGTATTCACTTATCCGTGATTGAAGAGCAGTCCATGATCACGGTTAACTCAGTATACCCGCTGGTGGGTGGGTGGTGCAGCCGCTGCTGCTACCTGCTACTACTGACTCGCCTCCCACCTCGCGGGACACCACACGCAGTATTATTCTGTTACAGTATAATATACAATTAAGTAGATTGTACTCCCCACAAGACGCGAAGATACGCGAAGATACGCGAAGCCACAAACGCGCATGCGCACACTGAAGCGCTGAGAGAGACACTGACTGAGGTGCGTTGTGGTGAGCTGGCGGGAAGCGAGTCGTGGATGTAAACTCCGCGCCAAATTACAGTTAACTCGGTATCATGATTGCGGATAAGCGCACAATGGTCACAATTAGTAAATCACGGTTAAGTGAATTACGGATAACCGGGTGAGTACTGCATTAACAGAATTTCTACGCCCTTAAAAATTGTGAGGCGCCGTAAAATACAATGAAGGGTATATAATGAAGCAAACTCCCGAATACCAAGAAAGTCCCATTCCAATATTTTATTGGTGAGAAGAGGGAGGAGTGTATTTTATTGCGATTGAAGCTCTCCTGGTATAATTGGCTCGTGCAGAAGCAGTCGGAGGAAATAAATAATGCGAAATGGCATCGCGTTTCGGGCTCTCTCCGTCGCTATCCTGCCTTCATTGTCTATTATAATTCTAGTTAAATTTGCATACAGAGTTAAGCGAACTCGAGCTGAAAGGCGCCTCCTTCCGATCTTCATTCGCTCGCACGATGTTTGTGCACTTGATTGTTGTGTTGTTGGAGGCGACTTATTTCCTAATTCTAATGATGGTTTGGTAAAGTGCTCTCCCACTCTCCTTCACACACACACACACACACACGCACACACACACACACACACAATATATATATATATATATATATATATATATATATATGCATTCGCCATTTAAAGTTACTGGAGTTGTATATTTTATTAGCATAAAAAAAAGACTAAACCACGACTTAGAGGGAAGGTGAAGCGGTCGGGGTTAAAAAAATGAAACAAAGCGAGTTGGCCTCAGGACATTATTCTCTGATCTGGAAGGGTTTCGATAAAGCAAAAAGGGTAAAGGGGTGCCAGCAGGGAAGTTGGGAGGGGTAAGGTCCAAAGTGGGAGAGAAATATGGAGGGAGAAGGTGCCTCAGATGTCGTCTGAAAGGCTCTTGAAACCACTCGATCGTGATTGTTTTTTTTTTCCTCCCTCCTCTCGAATCATCTTCGATAATCTTAACATGAAGACGAGGATTTTGGCGGGATGTTGAGTGGTCGTGGATATCGTTCTCAAATATTTCAAATCACACTATATATATATATATATATATATTATATATATATATATATATTAATGTGTGTGTGTGTGTGTGTGTAAAATCTTTTTCAAATTATGGTTTGATGAAAGAGAAGATCTTATTATATTAAGAGATTTCTTTAGGTGTTTGTCGCTGTGATAAGCCTTCAAAACCATAAATGAATTCGTGGTTCAATCAACCTCGGACTTAAATCCACGAATAAGTGCAACCTTCCTTAATTTACGGTTAAGACTCGCTGTGCATAAGGGGGCCGCACATGTTCATATATTGATCGAGTAGTGAAAAATATACCCGCAGCATATAATGCACGGGTTCTCTGTGAAAGGAACGAACTTGGAAATCTCAGAACTGTTTGAGAGGACGACGAACGTAAAGAACGTTACAGTAAATGTTGATTATAACTTTACACTTTATAACAGAGCAATAAATATAAATGTTTACTTTAATTACTTTATTTATTCTTCATTAAAAACACTGAAGAAGCCGAATATATTTAATGTATCGCGCCATTTCGTTCAATTATAACGTAAACGAATGCTGAGTTCTAAAAACATCAAAGGTTCTTTGTCTAACATTGATTTTTTCAATGTAAAGTGAACTCTCCACCGTGCATTTCATTTCATAACCGTTTGGGACAGATTATTTCCAGTATTTCTGAAACGTATGATGACGTTGTTCATCCTTTATTTCATTTGTTTGGGTTCAAACTCCACTTTCTACGACGTCAGTTTGATGTAGGATCTTAAAAATTGCTCATAATTCATATTTCTGCTCGACGAAATTTCAACTTCCCTCATTTCCTTAATATGCGCACAAAAATCTTCATCTCATTTGAATATACAATTCGATAACCCAATTTTATGATTTTGTAAGTCATTTTCACGTCCTTTCTCTGCAAATACGCTCTTCCTTCGGAAAACGAGGTAGTAATTGAATGTTTACTCCCGTGTCTCGCGTTTTAAGGACGGAGAAAATCAATACATATTTGTATTAGGTCCTTTGTTTTTCAGCTTCACCTGGCTCTCGCCTTTTAATCAAATAGTTCATGGTTTACTCTTTAAAAAATGCACCTGGACTCGTCATCTTCTCGGTTCAACTTCATTTTCATTTTAGAAATGCTGCCACATATCTAAGAAGAATTCCTGCCTGCAATTTAATAAAACTCTTTTACGTATTTCAAAACCCGCCGCCGTTTCGATGAATAAGACCCACCATTCTCACTGCGCCTCGATAAAGAGTACGCATGAAATTCTTTTGGACGTATATTGCGAACGATGCGTGAGACACGCCGTTTCTGTAGGGGGTCTTTTAAAGGATAATGCTATACAAAATCCGTTTAAAACGCTTAAGCGCAATATTGCTTTTCTATTTTCTGTTCTATAGTCGTATGGATGTTTGGAATATACTTCCGTTATCTCGTTACGAAACAGAAGTAAAGTAGGTTATACTTTTATTACTCTTAGAGAAAAACTACATATTGCCAAAAGTGGTATTTACAATTGAGGTTCCTACAATTTTCTACTTTTAATATTTTCTTCTAAAATATTTTCTTTTTTATCGACGACCTCGTTTCGTAAATATATTTAAATGACTATGTTGATAATATTTTAGGGAAGCACTTTTATGTCCATTCATTTCTTAATATCAAACACATTCCTAAACTGATTTAGTTCATTGTTGCTTATTTTTAACACTTTTTAGCCAACTTTTCTATATTTATTATTTTGTATAAATCTTTATGTAGTTTTTAGTGTTTGATTTAAAAGATTTGTTCATATTGATCTAACAGGGAAAAATACTCGGCTATACAACAACCAAATACGCGTTAAATATTTGCCAATGAATCCAAATTTATAGGAGGAGATTGTAGGCACCAATCGACCAGGGAAGTACTCCCGGGTGGATGTTAGGCAGGAGATATGGAATGCTGGAACTCTCGTTTTTCCTGTCACTGTCCTCCTTAGCTGATCTTTTTCCGTGCCCAGCACGCTCTTAATCACACACTTCTCCCTCTATCCTTCACTACACATTAGGGTGTCTCATTTAATAGGGCGGGTCATACTATCCATTTTTTTTAAATCAATGGAGAGGGGTGTTCAAATGACATATTTTGGTGTATAGAACACAATTCTGAAGAAAATATGTAATTCTGATAACCCTAACCTACATCATTTTGCAGTTGATTATTATTAAATTGTTGATTATTTTACTATTGTAGTTACCCCAGAATATGTCTTCTCACGTTTTCTATCATGGCTGCTCACGTTATCTCTCATAGAGCATTGTTCTAACTAATTCATATAAACACATATAATGTAATTCATATAATAATAATAATATTTAAATACTCAAATAAAAAGGTGTGCCATTCCACTTAATTGTAATTATCATACAGTTTGGTATATGAAATATTTTGACGGTTTTCTGGCGCGCAGAAGGCCATTTTCTGAGCCACCTTTCTCAGAGGCTAGAATGTAACGTTTCAGAACATTCTAAAACGTTTTGTGAAATATTTGAAGTGACTCATGATTTATGAAGCTATTTTACCACCTCGGCTTGCAGTGAGGGGATAGATTTAGTGATTATCCACTGATATTTTTTTTGTTACTGTTCACACGTGAGTATTATTCTGTTATATTTTAGGAAAAGCTATTTCTACGCATATTATACAGTGCACACTGTTGAACTTCCCCTGCGCCATCTCATTGTTGACCTTGATGGCCCTACTCTGTCAGACAAAAAATTATCCGGGCCAATAGGAAAACTCCTTGATTCTGCTACAGACTTTGATATCAATCCAAACTTCACCCGAATCTCTGTTAGCCCTCCACTGATCAAGCTTCCTGACAAGGTCATTCAAGATCTCTCAACTGATCAATACTATGGCTATAAAATTGTCTGTGCAGTCAGGGATGGAGTACTTCCTGCAGGGCTGGCTCTGTTAGAGATAGGACCAGTAAACCACAGCTGCTGGCTCACCACAGCGAACAGACTTCTCAGGCTCTGGGTGTCAAAGCACGGACTTAAAGGAGAGAACCTGAAGATTCTGCAATTCATTGTGGAATTCATCATTGGAGTGTATTACCCATGTTGGTTCAACGTGAAGGTCAAGCACTCCTGGATCGAAGGGCCTAGGCACATCCTCTTTCAGCTGGACTGCCTCAAGTCCCAGAGAAAGGAGGTGCTGGATATTGTGATGCCAACTGTGAGAAGATCTGCTTGGTATGCCCACAGTGAAGTCATCCTCCAAACACTACTCTGCTCTGAGGATCAGAAGGAGAGGATTGAAGGGGTGGAGAGAATCCTGGCCATCAGGGGAGAGGGGGACCCGGACACTCAGCTGGGGGACTCCTCTGTTAGGAGCAGAAGGACACCTGACATCAATTGTGATGCTTCCAGCATCGGTGACTTGATCAGCTGGTCAGAAGGTGTGTCAGAGCCACCTCTCACCTGCTCTCTAAGCACCTCAGAGGTGAAAAACTTCATCAACACCCCCATGGAGATGCGCAACTGGCCTTGCCACACACAAAGCATTGAGAGGGTTGTTAAAATGGTGACTGAGGCTTCTGCTAAGTACTTCTCACAGGAAAAGAGGGATGGAGGGATCAGGGCTCAGGAGACCAGCAGGAAGCTGATGTCCAAGTCTGAGTCAAAGCAGGATTTGTGCAACCTGGCAAAGTTCAAGATGTCAGGAGAATGATCTTTGTAATTATATCCAGTGATATACATGCAGTTCACCTATTAATAAATATATGTAAAGTTGGTTTGGCCTTGTCAATATAAATGATTTACCTTATATCTTTTAATATATTATAAAGGGGTTCAAAAGGGTAAAATTGGCAAGTTAGAAATATAAAATGATGTAGGTTAGAGTTATCCTATCCAAGAAATCAGCTCATATTTGAATTCCCCATGTAAAAACACATAATTTAGACACCCCTGATGGTAGGATTTCCTTCAGATTCATGTTGTCACCTGAGTACGACCCGCCCTAGACTGTGTCAATTTTAGTAAAGTCAACAATTCAAAAACTACTAATGCTCAAATGATGTCATATTTTCTAGCAAACTTAGAAATATCTTTAGTGTTGTTTAAAAAAGCCATTTATCTACTTATAGTTGACCATAAAGGTTTGAAATACAGGGTGTCCCATAAGTCCGGCATCATAGGAGAAATTCATCTAATATACTATTTCAGAAATGAAGCCTTATATATATATATATATATATATAATATTTAGGAGAAATCCAATGACAAGGAGAAATGTAAATGCCATGAAAAGTCTTCTTTAATGCGCAACGTTTCGAGCAATACGCTCATCTTCAGGCTGTATAATAACAATGTGAAATTAAAATCAATAATTGAATGAAAAACAAGACAAAGAAAATTTCTATAACCTATTCATAAAGGCAAATTTTAAAAGACTGAAAAAGAGGGTTAAATTCTAAGTTATACAGATTTACATATAAAATTAAGAAGCTATTTTTAAATACATATAGTAAATGTGAAATTAATACACTGGAAAAATTAACAATAGTACACTGGAATAATGAAACTAACTAACCTTTCACTGCAATTTCCGAGGCTAGACTAATTTAAGCAGAGGCAAAACGAGAAAACAAAAGATGGTGAGGGCGATTGGGGAAGGGGGGATTATAAGGAATTGGGGAAGGAGGAGGGATTATAAGAAATTTAGAGGGACAGCTGATGAGTCAACATTTAGCGTAGGGGTCAAAGTTTTAATGTAAAGCGATTCAGGCTGTATAATAACAATGTGAAATTAAAATCAATAATTGAATGAAAAACAAGACAAAGAAAATTTCTATAACCTATTCATAAAGGCAAATTTTAAAAGACTGAAAAAGAGGGTTAAATTCTAAGTTATACAGATTTACATATAAAATTAAGAAGCTATTTTTAAATACATATAGTAAATGTGAAATTAATACACTGGAAAAATTAACAATAGTACACTGGAATAATGAAACTAACTAACCTTTCACTGCAATTTCCGAGGCTAGACTAATTTAAGCAGAGGCAAAACGAGAAAACAAAAGATGGTGAGGGCGATTGGGGAAGGGGGGATTATAAGGAATTGGGGAAGGAGGAGGGATTATAAGAAATTTAGAGGGACAGCTGATGAGTCAACATTTAGCGTAGGGGTCAAAGTTTTAATGTAAAGCGATTCCAAAATTCTAAGTGAGTTGGGACAAGTATTACAACCAAGAATTTTAAAATTGTCTAAAGTGACATCAGTTTTACATTTATACTGTGTTCCCGAATACTAGAAACTTCTTTAGTTTTTAAGATTTTACCTGTTCGGCCACTTATTCCCATATGCGAATAAAATCTAGCCCTGAGAGAGCGAACAGTGCTGCCAATGTAATTCCCAATGAGACACCTAGGCAGGTAAATAAATATACAACACCGCTACGCAACGAGTCAGGGGTTCGATCCTTCGCTGAGAAAAAGCTACCTAAAGACGTTTTATTAATAAATATGATGCGGAAATCAGTATGATAAAAAAATTTCCTTAACAACTTTGTAAATTTAAGCTTAAATTCCTTATTCAAAGGACCCATTTCAGGTACCAAGAAATATTTATATCCTTCGGCACTGTAATACAAGGAAGTTGGGGGCTATAAACATTATTTAAGAAGGATCTAATTAGTTTATCTACATATTGAACAGGAAAAACTATTATTGGTAAAGTATGATCTTAGATTATTAAATTCATCATTAAGTAAGGTAAAACTAGAGGTCAAATTATATCCTCTGAACAGGAGAGTTTTAATACAAGACATCTTATAGTTGAAATCAGTAAAACTAAAAAAATTCATGCCCAAACCAGTGAAAGTGGGTTTCCTGTAAACTGATGTAGTAATAGAATCACCGTTTTTCGAAATTAAAAGATCTAAAAGGGGAGGGAGCCATTTTTCTCATTTTCCATTGTATACGTTATATTGGGGTGCAAAGAATTTAGGAAGTTAAAGAATTGTTGAGCTTGTACCGCATTATCAAAGACAGCTATCGAATCATCAACGAAGCGTCGATAGAAAATTGGCTTGAGATGAGTGGGAGATTGTCTAAAAATTACACTTTCTAAATGAGTCATAAAAAAATCAGCTGCTAACGGTCCGACAGGTGATCCCATCCCTACACCATCAATTTGTTGGTAAACCTTATTGTTGAAAGTAAAATAGCATTGTTTGAAGACCAATTCTAAAAGTTCCTTAAAATGAGACAATGAAAAACCATGAAAATATCAACCGAGCTAAAAACCCTATCTAAAATAATGGCAATAGTTTCAGATACAGGTACATTTGTGAAAAGCGACTTTACATCAAAACTGACAAAAAACTTTTTTGAATCGAAATTCTCACCAAGAAGGTCTTTTTGGAATTCAAACGAGTTATTTATAGTGTAAGCATTTTTCGCAAAGGGTGACAGGAGACGAACAACAAATTTTGCCAATTGAAAGGTGGGTAAGTTATACTGATTTCAACTATAAGATGTCTTGTATTAAAACTCTCCTGTTCAGAGGATATAATTTGACCTCTAGTTTTACCTTACTTAATGATGAATTTAATAATCTAAGATCATACTTTACCAATAATAGTTTTCCTGTTCAATATGTAGATAAACTAATTAGATCCTTCTTAAATAATGTTTATAGCCCCCAACTTCCTTGTATTACAGTGCCGAAGGATATAAAATATTTCTTGGTACCTGAAATGGGTCCTTTGAATAAGGAATTTAAGCTTAAATTTACAAAGTTGTTAAGGAAATTTTTTTATCATACTGATTTCCGCATCATATTTATTAATAAAACGTCTTTAGGTAGCTTTTTCTCAGCGAAGGATCGAACCCCTGACTCGTTGCGTAGCGGTGTTGTATATTTATTTACCTGCCCTAGGTGTCTCCTTGGGAATTACATTGGCAGCACTGTTCGCTCTTTCAGGGCTAGATTTTATTCGCATATGGGAATAAGTGGCCGAACAGGTAAAATCTTAAAAACTAAAGAAGTTTCTAGTATTCGGGAACACAGTATAAAATGTAAAACTGATGTCACTTTAGACAATTTTAAAATTCTTGGTTGTAATACTTGTCCCAACTCACTTAGAATTTGGAATCGCTTACATTAAAACTTTGACCCCTACGCTAAATGTTGACTCATCAGCTGTCCCTCTAAATTTCTTATAATCCCTCCTCCTTCCCCAATTCCTTATAATCCCCCCTTCCCCAATCGCCCTCACCATCTTATGTTTTCTCGTTTTGCCTCTGCTTAAATTAGTCTAGCCTCGGAAATTGCAGTGAAAGGTTAGTTAGTTTCATTATTCCAGTGTACTATTGTTAATTTTTCCAGTGTATTAATTTCACATTTACTATATGTATTTAAAAATAGCTTCTTAATTTTATATGTAAATCTGTATAACTTAGAATTTAACCCTCTTTTTCAGTCTTTTAAAATTTGCCTTTATGAATAGGTTATAGAAATTTTCTTTGTCTTGTTTTTCATTCAATTATTGATTTTAATTTCACATTGTTATTATACAGCCTGAAGATGAGCGTATTGCTCGAAACGTTGCGCATTAAAGAAGACTTTTCATGGCATTTACATTTCTCCTTGTCATTGGATTTCTCCTAAATATTAAATTGAAGCTCTGTAGAAGCAACCCGCATGATTATATATATATATATATATATATGTAACATTTTTTTTGCGCACACCTACAGGTCGCTACAATTGGTGTAGAACAATACGGTTTTCACCATTCAATGCGTCTTTTTATTGTGCAGTGCCCATGCTAAAAAAAATTCCCTAACATAATTCCTTCCCCCCTTTTAGGGGTACAGTTCTTCCCATGCCTGTACACGCATTTTTTTAATTTTTCATTTTTAATCATAATTTTGGCACAAAATAAGTCAATATTTAATAAACATTTAATATCATTCGATTCACAAAAGATTTAATTATCGATTCAATTTAAAAAAGTATATATTTTTAAAATTCATAAAGAACTTTTTGCAAAAAACTAAAAACAAACATGCATTTTTAAAATTCAATGATTTTTATACAAAATATTTTGATATTTTTAAAATTCAATAATTTTTATACAAAATATTTTGATATTTGTTATAATTTTAAAATTTTTCGATTCACAAAAGGTTTCTTTATCGATTCAATACAAAAAATTACATAATTAAAACGGGCAATTTAAATAAACACGAGTTTAAAGTTAAACGAGCCACACTCGAAATTATTTACCGTGACTTTTGTGCGTTTTATTACTGTGGGTTTTGTACAAATAATTTTACATATACACAAACAATTTGATAGGATATTGATTTATCATTCTATGTTTTAGTTGTCATAGAAATACGTTAATTAAGTTATCTGATTAGATGAGCTTTTATAGTTGAAGATCATTTTTAGAAAATTATTTATTTTCCCCACTTTAAAATATTACAAAATTTGTATTAGGTATCCTAATATCATTATGCCTGTCGCTGTAAGTAAGAAAATAGCAATTAAATAATTAATTTTAAAACATTAAATGACGTCATCAAGATCATTACGAAACCTATGGTAAAATTATTGAATACCCAGTTAGGTTCATTGAATGCCAGGTTAGGTCATCTGTACGCCCTTGACGATTGGTTAGGTTAAGTCGTGATATTTTCGTTGGCTTTAACGAAAATATCATGACTTAACCTAACTAATCGTCAAGGGTGTACAATTAACCTAACCGGCATTCAATTAACGTACCCCGGCATTCAATTAATCTAATCGGGCATTCAGTTGACCTAACCGGCCATTTAATTAACCTAATCGGGCATTCAGTTAACCTAACTGGGCATTCAATTAACCTAACCGGGCATTCAGTTTACCTAACCGGGCATATATATATATATATATATATATATATATATATATATATATATTAATATATATATAATATACAGGGCCGGATCTAGAAGTTGCGAGGCCCTAGGCAGATCTAGAAATTGCGAGGCCCTAGGCTAGGCCTATATAATGAAAATATGGACTTAATTATCGGTACTATATCAGCAATATTAGAATCCCGCATAGACAGAACTATGCCAGCACTTAAAAATTAAACCAAACCAAAATAATCACGCATGGAAATTGTATAAGAAATATAAATAAACCATACAAATAAGTATAAATTATAATATGAATCAAGATTTGTATCGAAAATATAAGACAATGATTTCTAAGATTTATATAATACTAGTACAGTTCCCGTCGCTTCGCTGACGGTTAGACAGGCTAAACTACAGAAAAGAACGCAGCCGTGAAAATGTTGAGCTTCACATTGTGTCAACATTTCTGAATCTGGTATCTCCCAAAACCTCCTCACCCCCATTCATGCAACTTGGGGGCTAACCCCCTCCCCCATTACCCCCACCCCTCCCCATTACCCCACCCATCCCCCATTACCCCCACCCCCATCCTTCCCCCATTACTGCCCGGGATAAATTTCACAAACAGACAAACAGACAGGCTAAACTACAGAAAAGAACACAGTCATGAAAATCTTGAGCTTCACATTTCCGCCCGTAATACAATTTCTGAATTTTTTTCTCACAATTTTTTCTCACAATTTCTGAAAGTGTGACGGACGGACGGACGGACGGACGGACGGACGGACAGCTCTCTTATTATAGTATAGATTATTTATAGGTAATGAATTTCCATAGTATACAAACGTTTTCATATGTGATGTATAAGAGATGTTGACATTTCATCTATAATAAGAGAGCTGTCCGTCTGTCCGTCTGTCCGTCTGTCCGTCACACTTTCAGAAATTGTGAGAAAAAAATTCAGAAATTGTAAAAAAAATTCAGAAATTGTATTACGGGCGGAAATGTGAAGCTCAAGATTTTCATGACTGTGTTCTTTCTGTAGTTTAGCAATGGGGGAAGGGTGGGGGTGGGGGGTAATGGGGGATGGGTGGGGTAATGGGGAGGGGTGGGGGAATGGGGGAGGTGGTAATGGGTGAAGGGGGAAGGGTGGGGGTGGGGGTAATGGGGGATGGGTGGGGTAATGGGGAGGGGTGGGGTAATGGAGGAGGGGGTTAGCCCCCAAGTTGTTGAATGGGGGTGAGGAGGTTTTGGGAGATACCAGATTCAGAAATGTTGACACAATGTGAAGTTCAAAATTTTCACGGCTGGGTTCTTTTTTGTAGTTTAGCCTGTCTAACCGTCAGCGAAGCGACGGAACTGTACTAGTTTTTTATAATAGTGAGCGATCGACTTATCAGGCTAAATATTAATGCTTTAATATTTGGTTCAGATGCTCCTTGAATATTACAGCAATGCTTTTCTAGTTTTCTTCGAGCTAAACTCTTCAATTAATTGAGAATAATCTAATGAATTTGTTATATCGTTTTCTATTGATAACATAGCTAATGATTGCAATCTCGCTTGAGACATGGTGGAACGCAAATATGTTTTAATAAGTTTGAGACGCGAGAACTTCTTTCAGCCGAAGCAACAGTAACTGGGATGGTTAATACTATTCGAAGTGCAACATAAACATTAGGATAATCTCACTTAGTTGTTTTTTGCACTATATTAAACAAGAGCATTCGAGATCTGTTTTCTCAGGTATAAACCTGCAAAGTACTTTAAGTTCTTCATAGAGTTCTAAATCATTAATATCACTTGAACAGAACGCGCAAAACGGCTTGAGCGAGGCCCCCTTTGGCGCGAGGCCCTAGGCGATCGCCTAGTTCGCCTATAGCTAAATCCGGGCCTATATATATATATATATATATATATGCGTTCAACATCCACCCCGGCAACGCCGGGTCGCTCCGCTATTATTGAATACCAGGTTAGGTTCATTGAATGCCAGGTTAGGTCATCTGTACGCCCTTGACGATTGGTTAGGTTAAGTCGTGATATTTTCGTTGGCTTTAACGAAAATATCATGACTTAACCTAACCAATCGTCAAGGGTGTACAATTAACCTAACCGGGCATTCAATTAACGTACTCGGGCATTCAATTAATCTAATCGGGCATTCAGTTGACCTAACCGGCCATTTAATTAACCTAATCGGGCATCATTACTATTATAATTTAGCAAAAATGTGTCTGCCTGTCTGTCCGCAGAAAAAACTTTTTCATTTCTGAACCGATTTCGACCAAACTTCGTATGGTGGATGGGGGTGATGAGTAATGGACGAAAATATATGTGTGCCCCCCCCAACCACCAATTACTGGGCCCGAGGGCCCCCAGCACCGCGATAAAATTATAGAAAAGAACGCAGCAATGAAAATCTTGAGCTTCACATTGTGTCAATATTTGTGAAGCTTAAGATTTTCATGACTATAGTTTTATTGACCAAATAATTGAACCCCCAGTAATTAGGGGCCTGCGACCCCCCAATTACTGTCGGTTCAATTATTTGGTCAATAAAACTAGAAAAGAACGCAGTCATGAAAATCTTGAGCTTCACATCCGAGTTTATCGTATCAAGATTTGTGAAGTTTTAGATTTTCATGGCTGCGTTCTTTTCTGTAGTTTTATTGACCGAATAATTGATTCGCCAGTAATTGGAGGGCCACAGGCACCCCAATTACTGAGGCCCAAGGTGAGAGGAATGGGAACGATATCCAGATAAAGGGCTATTGATGTTCAAAATAAAATACGCCGTAGGCCCACAATTCGGTTTGGGTCGAAAGTCCAAGCACCGCAGATCTAGCAAAATCGGCGCGTAGCGCCGATCTTTTGCTAGTATTTTTCTATTTCTACAAACCATAATTCATATTTTTCTTATGTTCGGGATGCCAATTTCCCGTCCACCATTCTGTTCAGTGACGAGGCTGTTTTTTATGGAAATGGTGAAGTAAATCGACAGAACACCCGCTACTGGTCTCAAAACAACCCTCACTGGTATACCTCTTCAAAGGAACAAGGTGCATCTCGGGTGATGGTATGGTGTGGCATTTGGAAGAATCGCGTCATAGGCCCCCTCTTTTTCGATGAACATGTCACTGGAGGCACCTACCTACGTATTCTCAAGGAAGAAGCATTTCCCAATGTCTTGAACGAAGAAGGAAATTTCCCAACATGGTTCCAGCAAGACGGCGCTCCTGCACATTACAGCACCCAAGTAAGGGAATACCTGTACCAACAATTCCCTGGTCATTGGATAGGACGTCGGGGGCCTGTGGAATGGCCAGCTAGAAGCCCGGATCTCACGCCACTAGATTTTTATCTCTGGAGCCACTTGAAAGCGCTGGTATACGCAGAGAAAATTGGGAGTGTTGAATATTTGCGGCAGCGCATTATTGGAGCATGTAACACCATTACTCCTGACATCATTCACCGTGTGCTTGCTGACTGGGTATCACGTCTGAATTTGTGTATTGAAAACAATAGTGGACATATTGAGCACGTTCTGTAAATAAAAGCTTTCGTTTCGCCTTTTTTTATTATTTTTCCTATGATGCCGGACTTATGGGACACCCTGTATAACCTAAATATGACTGTAGCATCGTATATCAATGTGCGATTGATATGTGTGGTCAACTTTGGTTATTTTTGGTGTGCAGTATGGTTTCTAAGTTTCACATAGTCACAAATGCTGGAGTTTTGATTGTAAATGCATGTGTTTTCCCTCCTTTTTGACAATTTTGATTACTTCGTAATGTAAATATTGTGTAATTTAAATTATTCGAAATGTTATGTGCGACCCAAACTTTCTGTATATTTTGATATGATAGATATATGAAATTGTCATTACTTTGAATAATTAAGTCTTGTACCTATAACAACACAACCTTTTATCTGAGCTTATAGGAAGATATTAAGAATTTCAATTAACTTAATTTTATGTAATCATAATCAGTGGGCCTATCCAAATTTCAATGAAATTTGTTTTGTTCACAGGTCCACAGGATGAGTCAAAAGAAATCAGAACCCGAAGCAAATTAAGTTGTCACCTAAGTCATTTGGTGGGGGCTGGGAGGGAACTTCCCCCTGCTGAGCTGCCCACAGCCAGAGATCTGCTGAGGTATGGTTTGTTGAGGAGAGAGATGAGTGAGGAAGACAGGAGGGAGGAAGACAGGAGGAATTACCCAGTTAATGACCTGATTAACAACGGCATTGTTCCAGGGCTACTGGCTCAGTGGAGAAAGGTCAACGCTCTATTCACAGGACCTGTAATCAACACTGAGGTCAGGATCAGGGCTAAAGTGAAAGCACTGTGGGATGAGGCAGTGAAGGTGTCCATTGGCAATGTGAATCTAGAGGTCAAAGATAGGTTCATGATGAAACTGGACAAATTGGTGGACATCCTGACCTGTCACTGTGTGATCAGGAGCTGCAGTGAGCTTGGGTGCAACCCTGTCTGCAACAGTGAGGTTCACATTGACTGCAGCTGCAGGAGCGAGCAGAAGATACCAGTGCAGGAGCTTGCCTTCATTAAAGGTCAGCGAGAAAAGGTGGGTAGTGTGGGGGCACACCAGATGGGTCTAGCTGATCACCCTGAGACCAGGAGACAGGAAGCAGTGCTGCAGAGACAGGAGCAGAGAAGGAAGGCGAGGAGAAGAGGAGGAGGAAGGCAGAGGAGTCAGTCAAGAAAGAAGAGGAGTTGAGGAGGAGTCACTGCTGGAGATGGAGTTGGAGGAGACTGGAGATATACTGGAGGAGGCAGTGAGGAGAGAGGAGGACGAAGACTTCATACCAGAGGCTGCGACAACTTCTTCCTTGCCTGTGGCTAAGAAGAAGAAATACAACACTGAAGATATCACCAACATAGCTCTGGCTAGCTTGAGACATCACACTGGGCTGAGAGAGACTGCAGAGATTGCCGCTGCTGCCTGGATTGATGCTGGTCTTATCACAGAGTTTGACACAGCACTGGTGATTGACCACAACAAGGTGAGGAGGGCTCAGGAGAGACTGACGAAGGAGCTGGTCAAGAAGTTTGATGAAGAGATTAGGGAAAATGGCATCACCTGTATCTTCTTTGATGGGAAAAGAGATGACACCAAAGTGATGATGGAAGCTGAGGGCAGTGACAGGCAGTTTCCTGGCCTCATTAAAGAAGAACACTACACGGTGTGCAATGAACCAGGTGGGAAATATTTGTGGCATTTTGTACCAGAGGAAGCTGCAAAGGAGAGAAGTCATGCTGAGGTCATTGCTGATCATCTGGTGAACTGGCTAAGAGAGAGAGGAGCAGACCAGACCCTTTTGGCCATAGGAGGTGACAGTACTAATGTGAATACTGGCTGGGAGGGAGGAGTAATGCATTATGTGGAGGCCAAGCTTAGCAGGAAGTTGGTGTGGATTGTCTGTGACTTGCACACTGGGGAGCTGAGTCTCAGACACCTGGTGACTGCACTGGATGGCAAGACATTGAGCAACAACAAGTGGCCTGGGCCCCTAGGGAAGGTGTTAGACACTGCCACTGAGCTGGAGATCAACCCAAACTTCACGAGGATCACTGTTGGTCCTCCTGTACCCCATCTCAGTCAGGAGGTAGTCAAAGACCTCAGCACAGACCAATCATATGGCTACAGAATCTTCACTGCCATCAGATCGGGAGAGGTACCTCAGAGTCTAGTTCTCCTGGAGATTGGGCCAGTCTGTCACAGTAGGTGGGTCACCACGGCTCTAAGGTTCTGCAGATTGTGGATTTCCAAACATGGGCTGAAGGGTAGGAACCTGAAGAATCTGAGGATAAGTGTGGAATTCATAGTGGGAGTCTACATGCCAAACTAGTTCAATATCAAGTTAAATCACAGTTAAGAGATCAGCCTGGTATGCACACTCTGAGGCTGTGCTCCAGGCCATGCTGTGCAGTGAGGTGAAGAAGGAGGGAGAGGAGGGGGGCAGTGAAGAGGATACTGGAAATCAGAGGTGAAGGAGATGAGGACACACAGGTAGGAGACTGCAGTGTCAGACCCAGGAACACTCCTGACATCAACCCAGATGCCACCAAACTCTCGGAGCTTATTGACTGGAACTCTGGCGTGACTGACCCTCCTCTGACCTACTCCCTCACCACTGCTGCAATCAAGGAGTTTCTGGATAGACCAATGGAAGTTTCTGCATGGCCCTCACACACACAGTCAGTAGAGAGGTGTGTAAGGATGACAACTGAAGCAGCACAACATGTTTACTCACAAGAGAGGAGGGAGGCGTACATCAGTGGCCAGGTGGCCAGTAGGGAGCTCATGTCCAGCAACAAGAGCAAGGCAGACATGGCATCCTTGGCAAAGTTCAAGAAACCTATCTATATTTCTAAGTTTTAATATTGAAATACAATCAAAATGTCTTTAATTGTATGTACAGTATGTACAATGTAGTTATATATGGCATCCTTGGCAAAGTTCAAGAAACCTATCTATATTTCTAAGTTTTAATATTGAAATACAATCAAAATGTCTTTAATTGTATGTAATGTATGTAAAATGTATGACAGTTATATAAAATAAAAAAAATACTTGCAAAAATTGCTGATTTTTCGTAAACTTCAACTTCAAATATAAGTAGCTAGGATTGGTCAAATCTAGATTTTAAAGCCATATTTCGATTTCGCACATAAAAATGCATCATTTGGTCACTAGTAGTCTTTGAAAAATTTAAAGATTTCACTTTGCTCCCTAAAATTGACCCACCCTACTACGCATTTCCTGAGCTCTCTGATTTTGCATCTACTTTTGTATATTGCTGAGAATTTTACCTTTGGATAGTTTTGAATTTTATATACTTGCGTTTAAATTTACGTTGTTATAGTTAAGTAATTGAATATTAGTGGTTTTTAGCGATTTAGAAGTTTTCATAGCGTGCCGGCTTAATTTAACTCATACCTGTGACGGTTTAAACTAATTTTTGACTGCGCGATGCCGTCGCAGAAAGCGTCGTGTGTTAGGTGTAGGGTAAACCGGTGGTATTCGGAATTTAAGGATTATAACGGCGGTCCAATGGCGATTACCGATAGATCAGTTTAAATTTTTGCGAGTTCATTGAGGAATTAGTTGACATAAAACGCAGTGTACGTGAGGTAGCGGAAAGACTTGCAACGCTTGATGAGGGCAGGGGTAGGGCTACGGTTGACGTAGGCCGAACCAATACTAACGTTGAAGACGTTAGTAATTTGAAGGGTGAGGTGCGTAACCTAGTTTCTAGTTTAGGTAGCTTGTCGGGAAGGTTAGATAGAGTTGAGGAAGAGGTTAAGGTTAGTCCGAGAGTAGTAGATAGCGAGGGATTTAGAGAGGTTAAGGGTGGAGCTAGGCCGCGTACGTTAGGTGATAGGAATTCCCCCCCTATCGAGGTTTCGAACCCTTTCGCCCATTTGGAAAGGGACGTGAATGAGGGGGAAACTATTTTAATCGGGGACTCTTTAGTGCGCCACATGGACAAAGAGTTCGTTAAACGGCATCCAACCAAGAGGAGGAGGGTCTGTCTCCCAGGGGCCAGGGTTGACAGAGTTAGAGACGAAGTGGATAGGATTGACGTTGCCTCCCGTCACTCAATGTTGGTGACGATGGTAGGAGGCAACGACTCGTATAGGCCCGATACGAGAGTGCCTGACCTTTTGGAGAGATATAGGGGATTAATTAGGTCCCTGAAAGCGAGGTCAGATAGGTCTTTAGTTCTAGGTATTACCCCTAGGCACGGGTTGGGTCTTAGAATTACGTCCAAAACAATATTTTTGAATAACAAATTAGAAGAGATTTGTGCTGAGGAAAATGTACCCTTCGTAAAGCTGTGGTCCGAATTCAGTGATCCTAGCCTTTTTATAAAAGATGGGGGGTGCATTTTAATGAAATAGGTAATGCTAGGCTAGGTAGGTTAATAGACGAAAACGTGCGAAAGCTGTATAGGTCGAAGCCTTCTTTAAACGTTGTGGGTCCGGGGAACGCGGGCCCGACGTGATAAATAGTTTAAAACGCGGGCCCGTGGTAAAAAATAACTTAAACGTCTTTTATTGTAACGCGCGTAGTATTAGAAATAAATTAAATGAATTTAAGGCGATAATTTATTCTGGCAACTATGATATAGTTGCTGTCACTGAAACTTGGTTAAATACCGTGACTCGGGACTTGTTGGGGGAACTTGATATACCGGGTTTTAAACTCTTTACTAATGATAGGTTACATAGGTTTGGTGGAGGCGTTTTGCTGTATATTCGTAATTCCCTTAGGGCTATCGAGGTTAAGTTAGATTTTCCGGCAGCAATTAATGCGATATGTGTTGAAGTTAGGGCGCGTAGTATTAGTTTTAATTTTGTTGTTGTTTATAGACCTCCCGTTCAACCCCTCGATACAGATACTAGATTTTACTCACTTATTGGTAATTTTATTGACAATCGGAATAGTATAATTGTCGGAGACTTTAACTGCCCTAATGTTAATTACGAGAATTTTACTGGTAATGAGGAGGGTTTGAGATTGGTTGAGTTTATGGACGATAACTTTTTACGACAGATAGTTACCGAACCAACGCGCGGTGATAATATTTTAGATTTGGTGATGACGAACGGCGAGAATATAGTCGAAGGTTTAGAAGTAGGCGAGAGTTTAGGATGTAGTGATCATCAAATTCTTAGGTTTAAGTTATTGATAGAAAACACCCAGGATAGTAACGTAATAGAAGTCTCTGATTTTCGTAGGGCTAATTTTGATAGTTTTGCGGATAGGATGAGAGTAGTGGACTGGGATAACTTATTTATGGGTAATAACACAAATTTGCGTTGGGTGGCGTTTAAAGAAAGTTTTAGGAATATTGAAAGGGAGTTTATTCCTCGTAGGCCCAAGCGCGTTAGAAATCGTGGTAGGCCGAAGTGGTGGACGAGGGAAATAGGAGAGTTCATAAACGAGCGTAATAGAGCGTATAGACTTAATAAGCGCAATGGCACGGCAGCTAACTTTAATAGATATATCGAGCTTAGACGTCAGGTTAAAAGATCAGTTAGGAATGCCAAGCGTAATTTAGAGATACCTATAGCTGCGGATAGTAAACATAATCCAAAAAAGTTTTTTGAATAAGTCAATAATCGTAAGCCGGTAAAAGATAACATGGTGCTACTGTAGTATGCGGTCTACCTACGATTCGGCTGTCTACCTTTTAATTAGAGCTTCTTATTTTCTTATTATTTTATTATTAGGTTAATTGTACGTCCTTGACGATTGGTTAGGTTAAGTCGTGATATTTTCGTTAAAACTAACGAAAATATCACGACTTAACCTAACCAGTAACCAATCATCAAGGGCGTACTGTAGTATGCGGTCTACCGTTAAGTATGCGGTAGTAGTATGTTTAACTTCTTTAATAATTCCTTAATTGTGTAAATTAAATTATAATTTCTTTCAATTCATTTTCAATTCCTTTTAAATATTTTGAACGGTAGACCGCATACTACAGTAGAAACTTAACGGTAGACCGCATACTACAGTAGAAACTTAACGGTAGACCGCATACTACAGTAGCACCGATAACATAGGCCCTCTAGTGGATGTAAATGGCGCTTTGGCTTCTGACCCTCAGGCGATGGCGGGTATTTTCAATAACTTTTTTGCGACAGTTTTTACCGTAGAAGACGAAAATAATATCCCCGACGTGGACGATATCGTTCCATTTTGTAGCGAGACTATTTTGGATGAAATAACTGTTTATGAGGCTGAGATTGCGCATTATATCGATAGGCTAAAAGTTAGCAAGGCTCCAGGCCCTGACGCTTTTTATCCCAGACATTTGAAAGATTTGAAAGACGTTATCGTAGGCCCCTTAACGAAGAGTTTTAATCAGTCACTCGAAACGGGGATTATTCCTGAAGACTTCAAATTAGCTAACGTCACGCCTATTTTTAAAAAAGGCGACCGCGCAGTAGCTATCAATTATAGGCCCATTAGCTTAACGTCAATTGTCGGTAAACTTTTGGAATCCGTAATTAGGGATCGTATCATCGATCACTTAGAAAGTAGAGATTTGATTAATAGTAGTCAGCATGGGTTTCGACGCCATAGGTCTTGTTTAACTAATTTGTTAGAATTTTATAACGAAATAGTGCGCGAATACGATAGGCATAGAGCAGCTGACGTTATTTATTTAGATTTTAAAAAGGCGTTCGATACAGTTCCGCATAGGAGACTAATTGCGAAGGTTAAAGCGCACGGTATACGCGGTCAGGTAGCTAACTGGTTAGAAGAATGGATTCTTGCTAGGAGGCAGAGGGTCGTAGTTAATGGTAGTGAATCGGGGTGGTTAGATGTAGGTAGCGGTGTCCCACAGGGTTCAGTGTTAGGCCCATTGTTATTCGTAATTTACATTAACGACATAGATGTAGAATTGACTAGTAACGTGTCAAAATTCGCGGACGATACTAAAATAGGCGGTAAGGTTGTTAACGAGGACGATAGAAATAGGATCTAAGACGATGTAAATAGGATTATGGAGTGGACAGATAAGTGGCAGATGCAATTTAACGTAGACAAATGTAAAGTTTTGCATATAGGTTCTCGCAACAATAATTACACGTACACGATGGATGATAGGGAGTTAGCGAGCGTTGACGAGGAAGTAGATTTAGGCGTAGGCGTATCTAAGGATTTAAAGGTTAGGAACCAGTGCCTGGAGTCTTGCGCAAAAGCTAATAGGATGTTAGGCTTCATAGCGCGTAATTTCGAATTTAAATCGAAGGATATTATATTGCCCCTTTATAAGTCCCTAGTCAGGCCTCATTTAGAATATGCCGTTCAGTTTTGGTGCCCGTACTTGCGTGAGGATATTGATAGGTTAGAAAGGGTTCAGCGTCGTGCCACGAAACTTATTCCGTCATTGCGCAATAAGCCTTATGAAGATAGGATTAAAGAGTTAGACCTGTATTCACTCGAAACTAGAAGATTAAGGGGGGAGCTTATTGAAGTTTTCAAAATCGTTAATAACATCGATAACGTAAATTTTGACAAATTGTTCACTTTCGATAATCGTAATACTCGCAATAACGGATTTAAATTGCGTGGCAGACGTTTCATTACTAATATCGCTAAAAACTTCTTTACGTTTAAAGTAATTGATAAATGGAATAATCTTCCCGCGTCAGTCGTTCATTCTACCAGCGTTAATATGTTTAAGAACCGTCTTGACAGACATTTTAAAAGTATTAACGTTGTTTAATATAAATAAAACAAAGTTAGCAACGGGAGCTCTGGTGGTGGTGCTCGAGGATGAGTCTGTTGACGATGAATGCCAGCTTGTGACATGCCAGCGTGTGATGCCAGCAATAAAATTATTAAAAAAAAAATAATAAAATAAAAAAAAAAATTAGTCTAACACGAACGTAGATGTAGCTCGTAGCGTAAACTAACCCACTTTTTGTTTAACTTTACCTACTTTTTTTACTTTGCATGTCTGTAACTCTCTTTTCTTGCATGTTTGTAGTTTGCATGGTATGACTGTGAGTTAAGACTGTGTTTGCATGGTTTGTAAGCGTTCTTATTTTACTTCTTTTCATCTTTCACCCCTCTCCTATTCTCTCCGACTATTTTTCTGACTTGTCGGCAGTGGCCGGCGGATGATGATGGTGAGACTTTTTTCCTCTTTTTGTGAATGAATGTTAACCCGCGAATGATAGGTGTTGCTCCTTACTTAACCCCTTATTCTCTTCTCTTCTCTTAACCCCCTACTCTTTCCTTTCTCTCGGGCTAACCTTAGAGTGGATCTTAGGCTCTTTGTTAGCCTTAGCTTCTGTAGATCTGTAGATCTTACACAGTACACAACTTTTTCAACATTTACATTAAAGAAAAAAAGAAAAATGGCATCATTGAGCCTTAGAGACCTTGTTTTTGGCTCTCTCCGTCTTCTGTGGAGGGGTCACTTTTGAGGGCGCTCGCACTTCGCCCCCTCCTTCCTACATAAAAAAAGGAGGCAGTGAAGAGGATGCTTATTTTTCTGCTTATTTTTCTGGTGAGACTTAAATGGTTGGATTAATCATTTAAGTTGGTTAAGAAGAAATTGGATTGCTGTCACTTTTTTTTTTAATCTTTTTTGCGAAAATGTTTTTCAGAATTTTCTTTCATTGCGATTTGCGAAATTTCGTATAATAGTTTAATTTCTCTTTACCGTACGAGATAATTTAAATTCTTTGTTCATTTATATATCATAAGACTATTAATACCTTCCTTAGATCCATCGTCAGAACCGGAATGGTTGGTTTCGTACATGAATCTTGCTTTTCTTATAATTTCCATTACTTTCTGCGTAGAATGAATAATTTATACATGATTTCAGAAGAACTTTTGTACTTTATTGTATTTATGCAACGAATTTTCATTTCGAAACATTCTTTCTTTCGTTAGTTTCTCTTTTGTAAATTCTAATATTCTAAATAAATTGTGAAATTCTGTTAAATATCAAATATTTGTAACCTTTTGGAAGGTCATGTAGACGGAGGAGACCTAAGGCTTTACGGGGATCCGAGCCATTTAAAGGTCACTACATCATTTGAACGCAGAGTACGGTCACCCATCCAACTACTGATCACATCCAACCCCGCCTAACCAGGGCATTTATTTACATAGAAACCACCGGGATTTTGTCCCAGTGGTCCTTCATATTACCCCAGCAGTCAGCTTCATTTGTCCCAGCAGTGATGTGCCCCTTGCCCCCCTTTTTCAAAGGTACAGTTATTATAATATATATATATATATATGCTATCATTTAAATTTAAGTAGTCAAATGTGAAAAATTGTTAGTAAGGAGAAATATTATGGTATGCCCTTTTATTCATACAAACGTTTTCCATGATCGATATTTCCATATTCCATAAGAGAGAATCAATTTTTCTGTTGTGCCCTTTTTGCATTTATCAATTGCCATTTTGACTTTTGCCCCAGCAGAAAAATTCCTTAAAAAATGGACTGCGCCTAACCCCGCTAATCTCGCGGAAAGAGGTGTTTTGACGTGGCCCGGACGTTGCCCTATCAAAGAGTGAGCATTATTTGTTTTCTAACAGTATGATGCATTAATATGACTGTGAAGCAAGTCATAGGAAATGGATTGGACCATAGATATTTCATCGAAGGGAAATTCAGTTAACAGTCTAATGACCTAACCCAACCCAACCCTAAACAAACTTCTCAATAAAATGTCACGTTCAAAATATGCCGTTGACCAGAATATATATATATATATATATATATATATATATATATATATATTTTTTTCTTCTGCAGCTTAAATCCCATGTCCATATGGGGTCGCTGCTCTTGATGAGTCTCCTCCATTCTCTTCTGTCACGCACCATGTCCTCGTCCAAATTTTTCTCCCGGATGTCTGCCGCCACGCAATACCTCCACCTCGTCTTCGGTCTACCTCTTCTTCTCCGTTCCGGCACCTCCATTTCCAGCATCCTACATCCCACGTAATCCTCCTCTCTTCTCATCATGTGCCCATACCATCTCAGTCTGGTATGGGCCTCTACTTTCACCGTTCCTCTAATGCGTTCGTTTCTGATTCGATCCCTTCTAGTTACACCGCACATCCATCGCAACATTTTCATTTCAGTCACATCTATCTTTCTGTCACTAGTCTTCTTCATTGGCACCATCTCCATTCCGTACAACATGGCTGGCCTAACCACTGTTTTGAAGACCTTCCCTTTCAGCTTCACCGGCATCCTACAATCACAGAGAACTCCCGACACCTCTCTCCAGCTCCTCCATCCCAACTGTATCCTACGATTCACCTCTCCCTCTGCTCCCCCCTCTGCCTCGATTGTTGATCCCAAGTATTTAAAACGATCTACCCGTTTGATCAGTTCACCGTTTAACATCACTCCCCCTCCTTCATCCGGTTGTACAGTGCTTACAAGAAGTCTCACGCTTCTGTCTCGTCCCAAGCTAGTCTGTTAGGTATAAAATGGGCGGTCCTTATGGCAACGGAGGTGTATTCGGATTGGTGCACATAACTGCTCTAACACAATCAATGACGTCCATTATTACGTCACTTCTGCTACATTTTAGTGTTTAAAATACAAATGTTAAGAAGCAGAATGGAGCAAGTTTCGGGATGTTGAGATGGTTATGGAGCAATCCTAGTCATCATAATATTAGCTGGGCATTACATTATACCGTCTCAATATATACTGTAGACTATAGAGAACGACTAATTCGGCAAATATCCCAAATCATGTCATGATACCTAAGTTATTTTGACGCAGGTCTAAATTATTTGTTCAAATGTAATTATTGATATTAAGTAATTGTTGGGAATTGTTGTCAATATTGTTGTTTGTGATATATAATCATACGTGAAGAATCTAATGACCAAATTCCTCAGTGAACCTCTCACGCGCTCGCATTTCGAGAAGTCACGGTCGTCTCATTAATAGATAGTTTATCCATTGTTTTAAGTGGTAACCTATCAAACGAACTATGTTAAACCTATTCCATCTTATGAAAGTCATTAGTCTAAAGCAAGACTGGTGGGCCGTGAATCAGAGAAATTTGCATTTGATTTGTTCATCGTAATTATTACGTAATATAGTATACTGTATATAGTAGTATATAAGAGTTTATTGGTAGCATATCATATGACAATTCCCATAAACATGTGATGACCTCGATGTTGCCAGTTTTTATTTTTTTCCTGAAACTATTACCTTTCATAGTTTGTTTCAACAATGCATATATTATCATCTCCAAGCGTAGACATTGCAAGAAAAGATTCTAACTAAGGATAAGTAAAGTTCTTTCATGGTCACAATATATACTTTTATAGATGTCAAACATAAAAATATAATAAAATTCTATATTAACATAAATATATATTCGATACACATTTACGTCATGGCTTGAACATCAGTATTTCGTATAGCTTCCTCCAGCATCAATAATTTCTTGCAATCGTTGCGGCATAGAAGAGGCCAGATTGTAGGGAATGTTTGGTGTTCGGCGTAAGCTCTCCCAACTATTCCTCGTGTGAGCTAAAAGTGCTTCAAATGTTCTTTCATTGCGTTGCTCCCATTCGTTAATCATTATTGCCCAAAGGTTTTCAATCGGATTCAAATCAGGAGAACGTGGTGGCAGAATTAGATTAATAATCTCTGGGTGATCTTCGTACCACGCTCTCACAACGTTAATGAATGGGACTGTTATCTTCCATTAAGTAAAATGGTTCCGGTGCTGGAACCAGATACGCACGAACACTGGGTAGCAGCACCTCTTCCAGTATCTGGCATATTGCTGTCCAGTAAAGCGTCCATCTACTTGAGTCAATTCTCCGACACCATAGCCAGACATCCAGCCCCACACACCGAGATTGATGAGACCACTACGTTTGCTCGGGAAAACATTTCCTTCTTCATAGCGTTTTCCGCGCTGCCTCCAACAATGCAGGGAACCATGACTATCTGTTGAAAATGTTTTTTCGTCACAGTACACAACTTTTCTCCAGAATTCTTCCTCCTGCGGCAAGTATTGCAAGGCAAATCCCATCCGCGCCTCTTTATGCTCAATCGTCAATGCAGGTTTTATAGCTGGACGGCGAGAAAAATACCCTGCCTCGTGAAGTCTGTTGTTCACTGTATTTGCGCTACAACGAAGGTTCAGGTGTCTGTAAATATGCGTCGCTGGAACAAACGGATGCTCTCTGGCATGATTAACAATCGCAGCATCTTCCTCTTGAGATGTTGAACGCGGAGGACCAGACCTCGGCAAAGTAGCGATTGAGTTTTCTGCTTCATACCGATGAATCCACCGTTCCACAGTGCTTCGATGAACGTCTAGTCGTCTTGATATTTCTCTTATTGGCACACCATATTCATGCAATGTCACCATTGCTCCCCGCATTGCCTGGGTCGTCTCGTGGTGCACAGACGGCCTTTCCATCTTTGTGTAAATGGCTTATGTGAAGCGTGCTGGGACGATAAAGGAAATGAGGATACCATGCACCCCTTCTGAAATTGATTTCGGTTGTGAAGGGTACCAACCCTTCGAATGGTAATAATAACACTAGGCAACAAATTTCAACTTTTTTTTTGTTACAGACACGTGAACTACTGATTCCTACTAAAGCGCTGATGCTGATTTCAGATCTGATATCAAAATTTCTCTATCACGTCCAGATTTTGTGTAACCGAAAACCCCTATTTTTCATTTTTTTTCTCACCCGCTTCTATTACGAAAGCCGTCTAAGCTACTTTTCCGTGCCACGTTTTATGTTAAGCATACTTAAATAATTAGTGAACAGGGATGTCTTTCCTCCTTTATTCTGGCTTAAGACAGACAGCGGAATTCCGCTGGCGGAGTTACCACCCCTGCGCCCAACCATCCACCCAAAGCGCGTTAGTATTTTGTTGTTACTACTGAAAGGCAAATTCCTGTTCTTAAGTGAAACTTTGGTGTGTCCTCTTCCTTTGTCGCTTGTAGGATGACGAGCTCTCCTTCTGCAGGAACCAACAATAATCTCCCATCATATTTGGGTTGAAATTACCTTGGTATCTGTTTTCCATAACTGAGATCTGTTGGTGGAAGCGCTCACCATGCTCGTCACTTACAGCCCCAAGGTTGGCCGGGAAGAAGTCAAGATGAGAATGTAAAAAATGAATTTTCAAAGACATTCTGCATCCCATTATTTCATAAGATTTAAGCATGTTTTCTACGAGTTTACGGTGGTTTTCAGCTTTGTGGTTTCCAAGAAAATTTTTGACAACTTCAACGAAAGATGTCCATGCTCCTAGTTCATTCTCATTTAGGTTAGATGGAAACGATGAGTCGTGGATGACACTGCGGATCTGTGGTCCAGTGAAAACTCCAGCTTCTAGCTTAGCATCTGTCAATATTCCTTTGAATTTATCCTTTAAATATTGGAAACCACTACCTTGATGATCCATACCCTTCACGAAATTTTTCATAAGGCCAAGTTTAATGTGAAGTGGTGGAAGATGTACTTTCTGAGGGTCAATAAGTGCTGGGTGTTTCACATTGTATTTACCAACAACATGTTCAGTTCTAGATGGCCAATCATGTTTTTTGTAGTGGTTCTTGTCATCTCTGCTGTTCCATAGACACAAAAAGCACATATGCTTTGTGTAGCCCAACTGTAACCCAAGAAGTAATGATACAACTTTAAGGTCGCCACAAATATTCCATGTGTGGTCCTTATATTTGATGAGTCTTAGCAGCAGTTTCATCGATTCATAAGTCTCATTAAGGCCAGTGGCATGTGCTACAGGTATTGAAGGTTTTTCATTGCCGTTGTGCAGTAATACAGCTTTAAGGCTAGCTTTACTAGAGTCAATGAACAGTCTCCATTCTTTTGGATCATAGCGACAGCCAATCCCTTGCATCAGACCACTGATATCGTGGCAGAAACAAACGTTTTCTTCCTGTAAGTAAAATGATGAAAACTGCAAATGGCGATGGCGGAAATGGGAAACTTTGGTGTTTGGTTGGAGAAGATTAAATTCTTGAAGTCTTGAACCAAGCAACTCTGCCTTTTCTTTTGGTAATTCCAAATCGCGCACTAAGTCATTTAACTCCGCTTGACTTAACAAATGTGGGGAAATATTTGCATCTGGAACATATATGCCATCTTTCCCTGTTTCTATATCACTAGCAGAATCTTCAGATGAACTGCTGTCTGTTATCGTTGCTGGTGGAACTGGTGGTGGATTTGTTTCATCATGTGGTACTGGTTTCATTGCTGATTCGCAGTTTGGGTACGTGATCTTTGATTTGTTTTTCTTTGTGAAACCAGCAATCTTTGTCAAACAAAAATAACAATCATTGAAGTGATTTTTCGGCTCACGCCAAACCATGGGGACTGAGAACGGCATAGCTTTTCTTTTACCATTCATCCAAGCTATTAACATTGCATTGCACTGTGCACAGCAAATATGTGGTGCCCAGTCCCTCTGTTGGTCTCCTAACTTACAGTCAAAATAACACTTGTAGGCAAGTTTAATCTTTGTTGTTATGTTTCTACGTTGTGGCTTAGGTGTATATTGTCCACAGACAAAGCAGAAGTTGTCTGGGTGATTTACACAAGCACGTCTATTTGATGCCATTTTGAATTACCATACAATATCTGAAAAAACGTAGAAAGTAATTATTACGATGTGCAAAATAAAAAGAAATACACACCGTAGTACAAAACAAATGCTATAAAAACACACAAGTCACCACAACCTGTCACTTGCTCATCAGCAGAGAGCTTCAACAACCGTTCTGCTTGACTGTCACGTAGCGACTGACCGTTGGGCCGTTGCCCGTTACTATGCTCTTGACTCAGTGTTGCCAACTCGGGATAAATTTTATTTATCAAAATTGTTCGAATTTGTATATAGTTGGCAAAAAAAATTGCTTTAACCTTGAAAAGCAAGTTTCATATTACTGGCATTAAGCCGATTAAAACCAAAATCTGGACGTGGTAGAAAATTTTACTAAAAGTGATTTGCATTTTACACAAAATCTAGACGTGATAGAAAAAATCTAATTATAGATTTGAAATCAGCATACCGAAATTAGCTAGGAGCACCTATTTGGTCTTCTGTAACAAAATCTTTGTTGCCTAGTGTAATCAGCCAATTTCCTATTTTGTTGAACATATGCATAAAAAATTCGTCTTAAAAGCCAAGGATCCAAAGATTGTCAGCAATAGTTTATATCCCAACTGAATATAGTCAGCCATCAACAGTATAATCATATTTTATTTCCATAACTACTCATGACTACTCTGTCATAGTAAATAACCTTATTATGACTTAGGTAGTAGTGGTAATTCTGAGTGGCGGCCTCTAGCCACATACGTTAAACCTATCAGTGCGTCTAAGACCAGACTCTTCTGTTTCTGTCAATTCATTGTTAGTTTAAGGTATTTTGCTCTTTGTCTTTCTAGGTCTAGGGCATTAAAATAAATATTTGAGTTTGTGTTTAGCATTTCCTCCTCCCTTCGTAATTCCCCACCCAACCTCGTTTCCTTCGACATAGCAACGCTTACCTCCATCCTCATTCCACTTCCTTCATTAAACCTATTATCGCTTTTACTGTCCCTTCCTTCCATCCTTCAATGCCAGCGTTCTTAAACCTAGCACATAAATTATATAATATGGAATCTAACACCTTAGATCTCTACGTTCATGTTACTTGAAGACGCCTGTGTCTTAGGGGAATCTAAGTGTTGAGAGTGGGCTTGAGGGGTAGTCTATAGATTATTACAGATGACCTTGAACGCTCCAACTATTTAAAAATTATTATTTATTACGCACATCATATGGCATAATACACACATGAATTTAAGTATCTCTTACACTATAGGAATGGAATTGAATCCTACCAGAGTTAAAAAGTCGCAAAATATGATAGATTAGTTTGTATTAAGAGGTCACTAAGAGAAAAGGATTTGGAGTAGAGCGGAAGGCAGAGAGTATATTTTCTCGAGTTTCGGTTATTATTAACGTTATATGGATACATTGCCATGCGTTGTGATCAGAGAGAGAGAGAAAGAGAGAGACAGAGAGAGACAGAGAGAGACAGAGAGAGATAGCTTTTAAATTACACCTTTTAAATGGTTTGTGGGTAAGGGCTTCACGTATGTTATTTTAGTCCAGCGTAGTTTCTGTGGAGGTGTTAACGTAACTTGCACTTGGGACTGTTAATTGTAAGACAACTACCATAGTTGGGACTGAGACACGTTATCCCCTGCATACTCTATATATATCTATATACAGTATGTCTCTATATATAAATAGATAGAGTGATCAACACAATGATAATGTGGACGTCATTGATGGGGTTAGAGCAATTATGTGCACTAATCCGAACACACCTCCGCTGCCATAAGGACCGCCCATTTTATACCTAACAGACTATCTTGGGACGAGACAGAGGCGCGAGACTTCTTGTAAGCACTGTACATTACATCTCAGATATTCAGTCTTCTTCCTACTAACTTTCATACCTCTACTTTCCAATACCTCCCTCCAATTTTCTAGCTGTTGTTCTACCTCCTGTCTTGTCTCTGCGCACAACACTACATCATCGGCATACATCATGCACCAACGAGCAACCCCTCTAACCTCCTCAGTCAACACATCCAACACCACGTTGGATAGGAATGGACTCAGTGCTGACCCCTGATGCAGACCAACCCCAACTCCAAAACTCTCCGTCACACCAACACTACACCTCACTTTCGTCGTAACCCCTCTATACATTTCCTGAATCAATCTGACGTGTGTGTGTGTACACACATATATATATATATATATCCCTAAAAATTACATTTGCTCCTATTCTAGGTTAGATTAGGTAAGGTTAGGTACGTTATTCTAAACGAAAACAAAAAATTAGTGTGTAAAAATCTCAGGTAGCATGATGTAGAAGTAACTTGATTTCGAGTGTTCTTAATTAAATTCCTAACACGACTGAAATTCGAAAAAAATAATCATTGTTGACGGTAGAAAAAGCGAAGTCTCTAAAGTTTTCAATGGAATCGCTCCACTTAACGCAAGCGTAAGTGATTAAAAATTTTAAAAAATAAAAGACATCACATGCAGGAGGTAACGTAACTTTAGTGACCACCAACGAAAATGTAGGAGTAATTTGGCCATTTATGATATATATATATATATATATATATATATATATATATATATATATATATATATAGATATACACACACACACACACATATATATACACATATACAGTATATATATAGGAGAAGACGCTGGAAATTGTGGAAAGACATGTCCTAAAATACAACAAAGGGAAAGAGAAGCAGGTTCGAGAGACAAAAGAGGTCATTTTTCCGAAAGAGAAAAAGAGCGACTGCAAAATTAAGTAACTATAAAGAAAACAACATCAGAAAAATATTAAATGATAAGCTGCAGAGTATCGATTGCGTCATACAGGAACTAATTGAGAAGCATACAGAAAAAGAAGAAGGCGACACTATAGAGGCGATAAAGGTTAACTCAAAGTACTTCTATAATTTTATAAAAAGGAAGTCGAAAAACCATGCGACTATTGGACCTTTGAAAAACGAAGAAAGTGCTTTATCTGACGATCTAACAGAAGTATCCGAAATAGTAAAAGCTCAGTACGAATCATCTTTCAGTATCCCAAAAACTGACAAACTGATATGCGATAGAAACGCGTTCTTTGAAGAAGAACTACAAGGGGAAAGTATAACGGACTTCGACTTTACGACAGATGATATTACACAAGCTATAGGGAAACTAAAAGCACACTCAGCGGCAGGACCGTACAAATGGAATGCCACACTGATCAAAAACTGCAAGAAAGCAATCGCTGAGCCCCTATATTGGATATGGAGACGATCACTAGACACGGGAGAAATACCGGGCATCCTGAAGAGCGCGAACATAGTCCCAATATATAAAGGAGGAGATCGATCCGAGGCCAAAAACTATAGGCCAGTGTCGCTTACATCTCATTTCACTAAAATATTTGAAAGAATATTTAGACAAAATTTATGGCATTTTGGAAACTGGAAAAAATTAAATGATAACCAACACGGGTTTCGGTCAGGCAGATCATGCCTATCACAACTAATGGAACACTACAATAGCATTATTGATGCACTGGAAAGTAATGAAAACTATGATGTACTGTAATTATACACAGACTTTGCCAAAGCGTTCGACAAGTGTGACCATGGAATCATGATACATAAACTGAAATATATGGGAATAACAGGGAAAGTAGGGAAATGGATATATAATTTCCTTAGTGAGCGGCGGCATGTCGTTACAGTACAAGGAGTATCTTCGTCAGAATCAGAGATCCTCAGTTCAGGACCACAAGGAGCAGTATTAGCTCCACTACTCTTCATAATCATGCTAACTGACATAGATGAGGACGTTACCAGAGACCGGTCCCAGACAATTGGTCCAATGACAATTAGTCCAATGACGATTGGTCCAATGACGATTGGTCCAATGCCGATTGGTCCAATCAGACAATTCGTCCAAGGGACCATTTTTCCAACGACGATTCGTCCAATCGGGCGTTAAATGGAATGAAGTTAAATGAAACTTAAAAAAAACTTTATTTACAGAAATTGATATAATAATTATTTGAAATTACTTTGTTTATTTATAAAACATACTATAGCTAAAAGCTACATATTAAACTAAAAGCATAAAGCATACTTATTAACTAAGAGAAAAATGCAGTATCATGTATTCAGTATCAGATTAATGCCTATGGTGGTAATGCTAATATTTTTAGTAACAGACAACCTTGGTTTTCTAGTACAGATAGATTTGTTAATTATGGCGATTTAATACTTGGAAATACTGGTGGTGTACAGAAGTATAATAATACTAATCCTTCTTTTTATTTGAAACCAACTTATTATATTGCTTTTAAAGGTTTTAGTGGTATGTAATAAATGAAAACTGTTTATAATGTCGTACTTACCCTTTACATTAGTTTGTTCCTTGTTCCGGCTGCCCAGGCATGGTGGGTACAGTTCCTCCACACACTTATCCCATTGTATAATTTAGGTCTCGGGGGTACGGGGGCTCCGCCCCCGTATAGACCACGTATCTCTACATTACGGTGCATAGGGTTTTTCCTTTCCTCTTTCGGATAACACTATTTCGCACACACGCCGCTCCATGGGTTTCACAAAAGCAGTTGTAAAGGAAAGAGATGTGACTCTTATGAAATCTAACACAGTAATGTTGTAAGTCGAACCCCAACATTTCCACGTAAACTATTGGTTTTAAGCTATACTCGTCGTTGTATACGCTACCAGTTGGACCAATCGGTATTGGACCAATCGTCATTGGACCAATCGTACCAAATGCACCAGAGACAGCACAGTAACATCCTTTGCCGATGCCACAAAGATCAGTAGAAAAATAAGAACCCCAGAAGATATAGGATCTCTACAAACAGACATGAACAGAATCTACAAGTGGACGGAAGACAACAATATGAAGTTTAACACTGAGCTGTTACGGTACGGAAAAAAAAGAGGACCTAAAATCCATGGAATATTATACCCCAAATGGACAGGAAATTCAGAGGAATTCTAAAGTAAAAGATTTAGGGGCTGTAATGACTGATGATGCGAAATTTGAAACACAAAATAAGATAGCAGTAAACAGAGCAAAGAGAGTAACTGGGCAGATACTGAGAACCTTTAAACGAAGGGATACGAATATAATGATTCCTCTACTGAAAACACTGATCATACCCAAATTGGAATACTGCTCGGTCCTAACATGCCCATATAAAAAAGGAGACATTAGACAACTAGAATTGATTCAGAGAAGCTTCACAGCCAAGATCAAGGGGTGCAAAGAACTAAACTACTGGGAAAGGTTACGCGAATTAAATCTATATTCACTAGAAAGGCGAAGAGAGAGATACACCATTATTTACACTTGGAAAATAATGGAGAAACTACTCCCTAATCTTACTCTGAACCCTGTAACTCCCCAAACAACAGTGGAAAGTAGAAAAGGAAGACTGTGTCGTCTTCCCAAATTAAAGGCTAGACAGGGAACATCCTTAACCTGAAAGAAAATAGTTTTGTTGTGAGAGGACCAAAACTGTTTAATCAGCTGCCTAAAGACCTAAGAAACACAAGTGGTGTTGCAAAGAAGATTAGACAGCTGGCTCAGAACAATCCCCGATGAGCCGGGAGTACCTGGCTATGTGAGGTGGAGAGTGCAAGAAACCAACTCACTACTTCACCAGGCCAACTTGAGAAGAGGGGCGACAAGCTTGACCTTCGTGAAATGAGGAATCATCGCAAGCAACATTTGAAAGGTTGAAAGATATATATATATATATATATATATATATATATATATATGTGTGTGTGTGTGTGTGTGTGTGTGTATATATATATATATATATATGAATACAGTAGACGCCGTTCATAGTGTCCCACTCGGTGCCAAACCAAAAGGACACTATATCCGATGAGACACTATAGCCACAGTTTGGTCTCTCGAGGGTTGCAAGGTTAAAAATACTGAATATGTACTGTATATCAATATATTTACAACATAAACACCTTTATTATGCAGTTTCTCATTAAAATTGTTTTTACAATTCAACTGAAACATCAAAACTATGTTCATTTTACATTAAAACGAAACAATTTCCTTCCATAGCCATCTAGTAAGCCTGTAAACAGCACGGCATCACAAATACAAGTGTAAACTAAAGCTGCCAAGTAGACTATACTAGCTGAAAAGAGACAGTATAAGCGTAATCAGAGACACTCTATCCATAGCAGTTACCATGTAAAAATAACTGTTTCCTAGTCTTGGGACACTATAAGCGGCGAGACACAATAGCCGGGGACACTAAATCCGGCGTCTACTATATATATATATATATAATTAGGGTGAGTGAAATTTTCGAAATTCTGATTTTTGAGAAGGGCACCCCATAATGTTTTTCCATTTCATAAAAAGTATTTCAGGTAAAGTTTTGTCTTTTTTAATTATATTTAGGGGTCGCTACCAGATTGGAAAATTTCCCTATACGTGAAGGCTTAGTTGTTGAGTGAGTGAGTATTTTGTTCCTTCATTTTTGTAGTTTTGGTAGTTATAGTCAAATTACCTTTAATAATTTCAACTACGGTATCGTAGATACCAACTAGATTTCAGAAGCATGTGGTGGAGAAAGTTGAAACCATGTACAGAGAATGGGAAATGCTAAAGAAAAACAAGGGGGACAAAGATAAGCGTTTAGAGAAATTAAGACAGAAGGAGCAAAATTGGAAGGCAGGCTTAGAACGTTTATTTGACATTGTTCATGCTGATACTTTGAAGATGATAGAAAATGATGAAGATCGAGAGTTCCTTGCTGCTCAACGTGAGAAAGGAAGACGAGGTAAGATGGGAGGTATATTCAGACCACTAGCCAAGAGAGAGGAAGAGTTAACAAAAAGACAGCAGACATTTAAGAAAAGAAATACACAAGAAAAGGAAAATAAGAGTCAGCGTGAAATAAAGGTTAGCTTTGTGTTCTTCTCGGAGTCCTCATCTGAAACTAAAATAGAAAGCAAAACAGCTGATAAAGAAGAGGCAACACTTCGTGCCATTGGTGGTAAGCATGAGCCATCTACTTCAGCTGCAAAGCCATTGAAAAGAAAGAAGTTATTAGATGATAAGTTGTCCGTTTGCCTTGATGTAGCCAAGTTGAGTGATCGAAAGGCAGTGCTTGTGCTGACACCCACATTTCAAAGTCTTGGCTATCATCCAGCAGAATACAGCGTCAGTTATTCTTCTATTTGCCAAGAAAGACTGAAGCGTTGACAAAAGATTGCTGAGAATTTAAGGAAGAAGTTTAAGCCGCAAATTCCCCTAACTAACACTGGGATGGAAAACTTCGCCAGAAACTATTGTTTCTGGCGAAGGAGTTGAACTGGTGATTCAGCAGTCTCGGCTGTTTATGAAGCATCTTTGGATTGGGGAATCTGCAATCATAAAGCTGCCAATACTGCTTAAGAAATGGAGCCTGCATTATCTTTGAGCAAAAGATAGAAAGATGGGGAAAGATATGTTGTTGCTAGCATGTTCTCATCACACGCTGGGGATAATGCTTGAAGTGCTTGTGTCTACCTCTCCAGTGTCTTCAGAAGGTCCTGAAATCATCATTTTCAAGCGGTTCAAAAGTAAGTGGTCATCAACCAATCACACCAACTACCAGACAACATTATCTGATACATTTACTACGCATGAAATTGCTGACATCAGGGATGAAATGACAGCATTTGCATCAAGTCAGCTTGAACAGTTCCAAATTCGGGACAGTTATCGTGAACTCCTGGAACTTACAATCACAGTCCTGGGAGGAACACCAACCAAAGGAATCTTTTAGGTCTCCAGCAGGGCTTCATCGTGTCAGATGAATGGCCAAAGCAATTTATTCCCTGAAGATTTGGATGTTCAGGACACAATTCAAGTTGATCGCAAGAGAGGAGAAAGGACTGAAAGACATCTGCATTTTTGTTGTTTGGCTGTATGTGAAGGCTTGGTTCACAGCAACAGCACATCTTCTGCTGCTGAAATATACTGACAAGCACAAAGACCAAAACAAAACCATTTCAGTTGTCACTCTAAAGAAATTTTGGGGGCACCTCTGTTATTTTTCTGAGGAACTGGTTGCACTCTCTTTGATGACGAAGTATCTGCTGACACAAAATACGAGATGGTCCAGGCCTTGCAAACCCAAGGAGATGAGCACCCAATAAAACGTGTCAATCTGAACTGTGTACTGATTCAGTATAGAAAATTGAAAGACTTACTTTTAATACTCGTAGGTTCTTTGAAATTACAGGGATGTCTTTGGATTTCCTAGACAAAGATGGCAAAGAGTGGAATAACGACAGCATATACAATTCTGTTAAGGCTACTGTCCAGTGCATGAAGGTTGCCAATGATATTGCAGAACGAGGAGTAGCATTAATAGATGAATATAATAAACTTTTGACAAATGACGAAGAACAGAAACAATTTCTCAAAGAATACCGGCAAAGACATCCTGATCGAAAGAAAGTGTCACTTGTGAAGTGATTTGCTATCTGATGAGTGATGAACTAAATCATATAAAAGATATAGATTGGTTTTGTTGGATTTCCACTTTATTTTTGTAAATATTTGATTAAATCATGTATTGCACCATGGAAGTTGCTTTATTTCAAAACACTGAATGTTTTCATAGATTTCAGACTTCATGGATACACTTTTATGCTACTTTCAAAAATGGATTATAATTTGTCTTGTTTGTTTTAGTTTCCTTTTCTTAACATCTCCAATGAATAATGAATCTCCAATGTCGGAACATAAAAATTTTCTAGCTTTAAAAATAGACACGTAATGGAGAAAAAATTATTCAAATTGGTTAACTCTACGATTAGCTGCGTTCCAATAAAAATTTAACTTGTAGTTTTTGTTCAAGTAACGAGATGGCTAAAGGGTGTGAATTTCGATGGCTAGTAGCGACTTCTAAAATTCGTTTAAATGCTATGAAACTTTCACCCAAGACTTTTCTCAAAAGATTGAAAAAAAATGCAGAGGTGCCCCACATAAATTTTTTTTTTAAATTTGCAAAACTGATATGAATCACCCTAATATATATATATATATATATATATATATATATATATATATATATATATATATATATATATATATATATATCGTCCCATTCACTAACGTAATAATCTTAACGTCAGATTTTTTTTTATCGCTTGATTAAAAACTGTTTTCCATCTTCAAGAAATTTTGCATTAGAGGAAAAAAATGAATTTGTGTCGGAATATTAATTAAAAGTTCAGAGAAGTCGACGTTATGCAACTTCCTTTCATATTTCACAATAATTGAACAGAAATTTATGAATAAGTTTCGGATGAAATTTTGACTTACTTTTATGCAAAAAAAAAAAAAAATTGTATTATGAAATTACTTTTCCTTCGGCATTAAATACATGAAGTCAACAGATTTAATTCCGTCATTCACAACCTCATATAGACTGTGTGTGAAACAAGGAACTCTTCTGGGAAAATTAAATCCACTATAGTCCGAATAAAAAATGGTAAATGACAAACGCTACAGTTTTTTCTTTTTCATGATGTTAGCCCCACGTGGGCAACGGGTCACTTGCAAAAGAGGCCCCAAAAATATAACTTCCCTCACTAGCTATCTGCAGAGCAGATAGGATCCAGTTTTGAGACAGGATCTAGGGGGTACAGCTACATCTAGCCTACTATATCCAGAGCCTCAATATAAGCAAAAGACTCGATGCATTCGCGTCGGATTGAATCCATCAAAGAAAAAGGGATAACTATTGTATTTTTTGCCCGACGTGGGCAACGGGTCACATCATGAAAACATCATGAAAAAGAAAAAAACTATAGTGTTTGTCATTTACCATTACTTATTCGGACTATAGTGGATTTAATTTTCCCAGAAGAGTTCCTTGTCCCATGCATGGTTTGTGTGTATCATGAAAGAACCTCAGGGGACCATTCTGAGTTCAATGCCATATATATATATATATATATATATAATATATATATGATAAAAATAACCACGAAGGAAAATAAAAACACGACATAGTGTTCGAGCGTTTTCGTCTAATGATATCCTCAGGAACACTAAAATTAATAACAAGATCGAGACAGTATACACAGTTCATATAGAATAACAACATTGACATGATTGATGTAGAGAATATTGGAGGAGAGGCATACAATCCACGTGGAAAAGCTACCAGAGTTTTAGCGTCTTGCCCTTCTTATCTAAATCTGATCTGAAAGAATTCAAAATAATAGGTTCGAGTGAAAAAAAGGCTCTGGCTAAAGTTGAAATTGTTTGTAAGTTGAACGATCGCAGACTCAAGAATGTTTCTTTTAACAATGTTGCTTGAGTGAAACAAAATTGAAGAATTATTCCAATCAGTACAACTCTAACAAACGGACAAAAAGTGGCGTTCGACGAGTGTCCCATTCTAACGGAATATTGATGTTGTTTTACACGTGTGTTCAAATCATTTTCCTTCTGCCCAGGGCCGGATTAAGGCTGTGAGGGGCCTAAGGCTAAAAAAAGGGAAGGGGCTATATATTGTATATAACACTAGGCAACAAATTTCAACTTTTTTTTTGTTACAGACACGTGAACTACTGATTCCTACTAAAGCGGTGATGCTGATTTCAGATCTGATATCAAAATTTCTCTATCACGTCCAGATTTTGTGTAACCGAAAACCCCTATTTTTCATTTTTTTTCTCACCCGCTTCTATTACGAAAGCCGTCTAAGCTACTTTTCCGTGCCACGTTTTATGTTAAGCATACTTAAATAATTAGTGAACAGGGATGTCTTTCCTCCTTTATTCTGGCTTAAGACAGACAGCGGAATTCCGCTGGCGGAGTTACCACCCCTGCGCCCAACCATCCACCCAAAGCGCGTTAGTATTTTGTTGTTACTACTGAAAGGCAAATTCCTGTTCTTAAGTGAAACTTTGGTGTGTCCTCTTCCTTTGTCGCTTGTAGGATGACGAGCTCTCCTTCTGCAGGAACCAACAATAATCTCCCATCATATTTGGGTTGAAATTACCTTGGTATCTGTTTTCCATAACTGAGATCTGTTGGTGGAAGCGCTCACCATGCTCGTCACTTACAGCCCCAAGGTTGGCCGGGAAGAAGTCAAGATGAGAATGTAAAAAATGAATTTTCAAAGACATTCTGCATCCCATTATTTCATAAGATTTAAGCATGTTTTCTACGAGTTTACGGTGGTTTTCAGCTTTGTGGTTTCCAAGAAAATTTTTGACAACTTCAACGAAAGATGTCCATGCTCCTAGTTCATTCTCATTTAGGTTAGATGGAAACGATGAGTCGTGGATGACACTGCGGATCTGTGGTCCAGTGAAAACTCCAGCTTCTAGCTTAGCATCTGTCAATATTCCTTTGAATTTATCCTTTAAATATTGGAAACCACTACCTTGATGATCCATACCCTTCACGAAATTTTTCATAAGGCCAAGTTTAATGTGAAGTGGTGGAAGATGTACTTTCTGAGGGTCAATAAGTGCTGGGTGTTTCACATTGTATTTACCAACAACATGTTCAGTTCTAGATGGCCAATCATGTTTTTTGTAGTGGTTCTTGTCATCTCTGCTGTTCCATAGACACAAAAAGCATATATGCTTTGTGTAGCCCAACTGTAACCCAAGAAGTAATGATACAACTTAAGGTCGCCACAAATATTCCATGTGTGGTCCTTATATTTGATGAGTCTTAGCAGCAGTTTCATCGATTCATAAGTCTCATTAAGGCCAGTGGCATGTGCTACAGGTATTGAAGGTTTTTCATTGCCGTTGTGCAGTAATACAGCTTTAAGGCTAGCTTTACTAGAGTCAATGAACAGTCTCCATTCTTTTGGATCATAGCGACAGCCAATCCCTTGCATCAGACCACTGATATCGTGGCAGAAACAAACGTTTTCTTCCTGTAAGTAAAATGATGAAAACTGCAAATGGCGATGGCGGAAATGGGAAACTTTGGTGTTTGGTTGGAGAAGATTAAATTCTTGAAGTCTTGAACCAAGCAACTCTGCCTTTTCTTTTGGTAATTCCAAATCGCGCACTAAGTCATTTAACTCCGCTTGACTTAACAAATGTGGGGAAATATTTGCATCTGGAACATATATGCCATCTTTCCCTGTTTCTATATCACTAGCAGAATCTTCAGATGAACTGCTGTCTGTTATCGTTGCTGGTGGAACTGGTGGTGGATTTGTTTCATCATGTGGTACTGGTTTCATTGCTGATTCGCAGTTTGGGTACGTGATCTTTGATTTGTTTTTCTTTGTGAAACCAGCAATCTTTGTCAAACAAAAATAACAATCATTGAAGTGATTTTTCGGCTCACGCCAAACCATGGGGACTGAGAACGGCATAGCTTTTCTTTTACCATTCATCCAAGCTATTAACATTGCATTGCACTGTGCACAGCAAATATGTGGTGCCCAGTCCCTCTGTTGGTCTCCTAACTTAGTCAAAATAACACTTGTAGGCAAGTTTAATCTTTGTTGTTATGTTTCTACGTTGTGGCTTAGGTGTATATTGTCCACAGACAAAGCAGAAGTTGTCTGGGTGATTTACACAAGCACGTCTATTTGATGCCATTTTGAATTACCATACAATATCTGAAAAAACGTAGAAAGTAATTATTACGATGTGCAAAATAAAAAGAAATACACACCGTAGTACAAAACAAATGCTATAAAAACACACAAGTCACCACAACCTGTCACTTGCTCATCAGCAGAGAGCTTCAACAACCGTTCTGCTTGACTGTCACGTAGCGACTGACCATTGTGCCGTTGCCAGTTACTATGCTCTTGACTCAGTGTTGCCAACTCGGGATAAATTTTATTTATCAAAATTGTTCGAATTTGTATATAGTTGGCAAAAAAAATTGCTTTAACCTTGAAAAGCAAGTTTCATATTACTGGCATTAAGCCGATTAAAACCAAAATCTGGACGTGGTAGAAAATTTTACTAAAAGTGATTTGCATTTTACACAAAATCTAGACGTGATAGAAAAAATCTAATTATAGATTTGAAATCAGCATACCGAAATTAGCTAGGAGCACCTATTTGGTCTTCTGTAACAAAATCTTTGTTGCCTAGTGATAATTCATAAAATCTTCAAACAAATAGAAATGTATATTTAACCAAATTTAACAATTCACAAAAATCAAATCTATGCACATTAAAAAAAAAAGCAAAAAAAGCATACAATTCAAATAGAGAATGATTTCTTCCTGGCTTTAAACTGTAATATCAAACAACACATCCCGCTTTCTTCGACATGCTGAATGATTATTACAGTAGATCCAAATTCCTAACGTCTGAAAAACAATTTCAGAAACATTAACCCTTTGAAGCCAATCATACAAAAATGGATGGAAATCATACATACATATCGCCAATAATGCAACATCAGATAATAATGACATAATTATAAAACCTTAACTAAAACTAAAAAAAACTCTTATTTTCCACCTCTGAAGATATAATTATGCAGTTATATCTGATATTATTTAACCAACCTTGTGACAAAGATTTAGAGTTTATGATATAAAAATTAGGGCCTAAACTCGAGGGCCTAAGGGTACAGCTTATTAGCCTTATGGTTAATCTGACCCTGCGTCTGCCCAATGTAAAAGAAGTCACATTGTTTACAACCAATTTTATAGGTAATGGCTGAATTATTAGTAGGACTATTCTTTATTGTGACATTTTCCACAATATTATCATATGAAAAGACAACATTAATGTTGAAAAGTTTAAATGCATTAGCAATGCCTGAAAAGCCTGGAAAAAAAGGGAGTACAAATATATTCTTCGACAAAGTGTGAGGGTTATTATTTACACCATAGAAGGTTCGTTTTGCCTTGTGAAAGCAAGATTCCAAAAAAAAAGCAGGTTGGTAACACAAATCGCTTCCAATTTTTTTTTACCTCACTCAGCATCCATGCACAGTATTCTGGCTGGCAATCCAAAGAGCACGGAGAAACATAAAAGAAAATATAGCTTTCTTGATCGGGGTGTCATGTCCAAAGTAAAGGTGTACAAATGAGCGTCACTATATATATATATATATATATATATATATATATATATATATATATATATATATATCTTTCGACCTTTCAGATGTTCCGTGCGATGATTCCTCGATTCACGGAGGTCTGGCTTGTTGCCTCTCCCCTTGAGTTAGCCTGGTGAAGTGAAATATTGGTTTCTTGCGCTCTCCACTTCACATAGCCAAGTACTTCCGGCTCATCTGGAATTGTTCTGAGTCACGCGTCTAGTCTTCTTTTGAAGATATCCATCGTTATCCCACTCGGGTGCCTTAGTTCTTTGTGCAGCTGGTTGAATAGTGTTGGTCCTCTCACAACAAAACTATTCTCCTTCAGGGTTGAGGATGTTCCCTGTTTAGCCTTTAATTTAGGAACAAGACACATGCTTCCTTTCCTACTTGCCACTGTTGTTCGAGTGGTTATAGGGTTCAAAGTAAGATTGGGGACTAGTCCCTCCATTATTTTCCAAATACAAATAATAGTGTACCTCTCTCTTCTTTCCAGCGAATATAAATTTAATTCAGGTAACTTTTCCCAATAATTTAGTTCTTTGCATCCATTGATCTTGGCTGTGAAACTTCTCTGAATCCCTTCTACTGTATCTGAATCCCTCCAACTGTAGTTGACTAATGTCTCCTTCCTTATATGGGGATGTTAAAACCGAGCAATACTCCAACTTGGGTATGATCAGTGTTTCAAATAGAGGAATTATTATATTCCTATCCCTTCTTTTAAAGGTTCTCAGTATTTGTCCAGTTATTCTTTTTGCTTTCTTTACTGCTACGTTATTTTGTGTTGCAAATTTCGTGTCATCAGCAATTATAACTCCTCAATCTTTTGCTTGTTTCTTTGCATTTCCTGTTCATCTGGGGTATAGTATTCCATGAGTTTTAGGTCCTCCCTTCTTCCATACCTTAATAGTTGAAAATTTTTGTGTAAAATTTCATATTATTGCCTTCAAACCAATTGTAGATTCTGTTCATGTATGTTTGTAGATATCCTATATCCTCTGGGTTTCTTATTTTTCTATTAATCTTTGTATCATCAACAAAGGATGTTCCTGCGCTGTCAATGGTATCTTCCTTATCTATATCAGTTAGTATAATTATGAATAGTAATGGAGCTAATACTGTTCCCTTGTGGTACTAGGCTAAGGACCTCTGACTCTGATGAAGATATTCCTTGAACTGTAACGACTTGCTGCCGCTTACTAAGGAAATTATATATCCATTTTCCTACTTTTTCTTTTATTCCCATACATTTCAGTTTGTGCTATGATTCCATGGTCACACTTGTCGAACGCCTTGGCAAAACTTGTGTATATTTCATCATTGTTTTCATTGTTTTCGAGTGTATCAATAATATTGTTGTAGTGTTCCATTAGTTGTGTTAGGCACGATCTTCCTGACCGGAATCGATGTTGGTTATCATCTAATTTTTTTTAAGTTTCCAAAAAGTCAGATTTTTTCTCTAACTATTCGTTCAAATATTTTCGTGAGATGAAATGTAAGCGACACTGGCCTATAGTTTTTAGCCTCGGATCGATCTCTTTTATATATTGGAACTATGTTCGCTCTCTTCAGGATGATCGGTATTTCTCCCGTGTCTCGTGATCGTCCCCATATCCAATATAGGGGCTTAGCAATTTCATTCTTGCAGTTTTTTTAATTAACGTAGTAGCGTTCCATTTGCGCAGACCTTTTTTTTAGTGTTTTTAGTTACCCTATAGTTCGTGTGATATTATCTGTTGTGAGGCCAAAGTCCTTTATACTTTCCCCTCGTAATTCTTCTTCAAAGAATGTATTTCTATCTCATATTAGTTTATCAATTTTGGGAATACTGAATGATATATATATATATATATATATATATATATATATATATATATATATAAATGAAATGAAAATTAGTTTGTGTATCATTAAAAAAGAATATCATGTTTCTGCGAATACACTTTGCAGACTTTTAGTAGCCGATCTAGACCTTTAACAGAGCGACTTATGAACACCATATAATTGGCATAAACTAAGTTATTTGTCCTTGTGTTGTCTATACAACATCCCACTGTTGTCTCATTAAGTGAAGCAATTAATCCGTCAATATACACATTAAACAGCATAGGGGAGAGCAAGGAACTTTGTCTCACCCAACAAGAGGAGCCAAAACATTCGGATAATACATTGCCCCACCTAACGGTAAAAGATTGGTGGGAATACCAAAATTTCAATAAATTTAATATGTACATGGGAACCTTCTTGTCTTCTAGTTTTTTAAATAAAATATTGTGGTTCACTCTATCATATGCCTTACTTATATCTAGGAAACAGCTGTAAATAGTTGAATTACTGTTAATGTATTTAGATATTGTTTCTTTAAGTGCATAGATACACAGGTCAGTTGAGTGGGACCTTTTAAAACCAAACTGATTAGATGTCCATAGGTAATCATTTAATCGAAGTAACAAAAGTTTTTCTAGTAGTTTCGAGAAGCAGGAAGCGACAGCAATAGGCCTGTAGTTATTGCTGGACAGAATGTCCCCATACTTATTTTTGACCAGGGACAAGATATATACCCTCATGAATTCTATTTTAAGTGCTCATTCGATAGGTCCTTTACCCCTGACGCAGAACCAGTCTTTAACTTTTTAATTAACCTCTTTACTTCAGGAACTGATATCAAAGTATTTTCCCTTGTCCCTCACACAGGCGTTTCGTTGCAATCTATCTTAAGATTTTCCCTACTCACACTGTTAAGAATGTTAGAGTAGTGGTTTTTCCACAGCTTTGCAATTTCATCCTCCCCCGACACCCCATCGATTGTCAGAGGGGGGCCACTTTTGACACCCGTTTCATTCTTAACAAATTTCCATTATTTATGCGAGCTTCACAGGCATCAGACACGGCTTTGGTGCGATGACATGGCACTCTGTCGGGCTAACCTTAGAGTGGATCTTAGGTTCTTTGTTAGCCTTAGCTTCTGTAGATCTGTAGATCTCCATAAACAGTGGCAACTTCTCCTGCAGTATATTTAGGTTTTTCCAACAAGACTGAGCGCCATGTCACCGCATCAAAGCCGTGTCTGATTGGCTCCGAAATTCAGGTTTTCAGCTGATCGGGCCTTGGTCTGGAAACTCGCCCGATTTAAACCCGATGGAGAACTGATGGCGAACCGTCAAAGAAAAGGTTACCTTTCACAATCCTACATCACCGAATGATTTGCTTGAAGCCATAAAGAAGGTGTGGGCGCAGGAAATTACGCTGGAGTATTGCGAAATACTGGTAAATTCCATGCCACGATATATCACCAAAGTGCTGAAAAAAAAAGGGCAAATGTACGAAATACTGACCGCAATTCATTAGTATGTTTTGTATGCTTGAGTAGTTTCTAATTACATCTTTCTACCATTTACAATATATATATATATATATATATATATATATATATATATATTATATATATACAGTGTGTATATATCAGAGCTGGGCACTTCCGCAAACATTTCCGCAAACCGCAAATTCCGCAATTGCGGAAGTATGTTTTTCGTTTGCGGATTTGCGTTTGCGGCAAAGTCATCGCAAATTAGTGAATTTGCGTTGCGGAACTAAGACCGCAAACGCAAATCTTTCCGCAAATTTCCCACGTGGTCACTGGCCAAGCCCGCCTGGGTTCATGTTTTCCTCAAGTATAACACGGCCATCCCCAGCTCTGCGGCCGTGGAGAGACTGTTTTCCCATGGGTCAGATATAATGAAGCCCAAAAGGGCCAGCCTGACCTCTGACAACTTCCAACGTCTCGTGTTCATGAAGGGGAACATGGACTTATTAAAACTGGATTTGGCTCAGTTACTGGAGGAGGACGACTGAACTTGTTGACAAAGCCAGAGGCGTACACTTGTAGAGGCTAGAGGGGTTGAGTTGTACAGTGAGTTCAAGTTGTGTACAGTCACAGTGTTAACTTAATTTAACTTGTGTAATGTAATGTGTGTACAGTTACTACAGTTACAGTACAGTCTTCTCTAACGTGTCTAAGTCTCAAAATTTATGAAATTCAAATGATTAAATTTATTATTTAATTTATTTACTATTTACTTGCAGGAGGTGTTTTTGTTCAATATAATATATCAATATATGTAGTATTTTTATTTCTTCTACAATAGTGATTTATTGTAATAAATTATTTAGCCTTGTTTTTAATAAAAACAAGGCTAAAACATTAAACATTAAAAAGATATAAAAACTTTTTATACCTCTTTAATGTTTTGGATACTTTTTATAGTTAAAATTGCGATTGCGGAATTTGCGGTTTGCGGAAGTGTTTGCGGAAGTGCCCAGCACTGTAAAAATTGGAAATATGGTTTGCGTTTGCGGATTTGCGTTTGCGGCACCAAAAATGGCAAGTAGTTTGCGGATTTGCGGTTGCGGAAGGTAAGGTTTGAGTTTGCGGATTTGCGATTGCGGAAGTGATTTTGAGTTTGCGGTGCCCAGCTCTGGTGTATATATATATATATATAACGTAAAGAACGACGCTTGTATAGGAGATATTCCGCGCAAGACGAGAGAGAGAGAACGAAACAAATGAAAAAATGAGGTAACCACCCGGGAATCGAACCCGGGATCTTCCGATTGCCGGTCAGATGCGATACCATTACACCATGGGCCTCACTCTTCCAAATGCCGTAATTCCTCTACATACTCGCAGAAACCAATGCCCCAAGGGGCCACCTCCCGCATGCCGTAACATTATATACATTCAACTGCAAAGAACACGCAGTATATAAATAACGTAAAGAACGACGCTTGTATAGGAGATATTCCGCGCAAGACGAGAGAGAGAGAACGAAACAAATGAAAAAATTAGGTAACCACCCGGGAATCGAACCCGGGATCTTCCGATTGCCGGTCAGATGCGATACCATTACACCATGGGCCTCACTCTTCCAAATGCCCTAATTCCTCTAAATACTCGCAGAAACCAATGCCCCAAGGGGGCACCTCCCGCATGCCGTAACATTATATACATTCAACTGCAAAGAACACGGCATTTGGAAGAGTGAGGCCCATAGTGTAATGGTATCGCATCTGACCGGCAATCGGAAGATCCCGGTTCGATTCCGGTGGTTACCTCATTTTTTCATTTGTTTCGTTCTCTCTCTCGTCTTGCGCGGAATATCTCCTATACAAGCGTCGTTCTTTACGTTATTTATACTGCGTGTTCTTTGCAGTTGAATGTGTGTGTATATATATATATATATATATATATAATATATATATAAATATATATATATAATACGGTTTGTAGGTAAGTTCAATTCTGGAGTTAAAAAGGATAAACATACTTATTGCAGAAACATACTTAGCTGAACATAATTAAGACTAACCTTTCCATACCGCCCTCTTGCAGTCCTCTAAACAAACTCCGTAACAAGAGTAGTATGAACCTCCTCCCACAAAATTTCATCCAACTCGAAGATCTGCCTCTCTTTCTCTCAAATCGAGAATTTGAAAGTATATTTTTTTTTATCTTCTTGTTTGTCTTTGCTATTTTTTATTATCTCAAATTTGATAAGCTTAATAGCGAAATTAAATAAAATAAATGGCCCAAGTGAGAATTACTTATTTTGTTAAAATTATTGTAAGAACAAAAATTGTAAAATTGCAATATTTATTTTATAAAGAAATATTCATTCACTCGTTCATTATTAACTGCTCAGCAAAGAATTGTTTCCAAACAGATATGAAGCATTTTTTTTCTTTTTTTTTTCAGGTAAATAAGAGTTAAGTTATTTACAGCTTAAAGACGAGCATTTTCACTGAAGTAACGAGTTCTGTTTTTTTAAGCTTTTGTATATATATAAATTTTTTCTTTGATGCACCCTTTTTTTATTATTATTATTATTATTATTATTTCCTTGAAAATTAGGGTTTGGACACTATTAGAGTAAGTTTTCCGCTCCATTAATGCTTTTACATTAAAAATAAATGAATAGGTAATGCAGTCATTTCTACAAAATTAAAATTATTTAAGTACTAAACTATATACAAGATTTGTTGACGTTGCTCAAGTATCGCAGATGTTAGAAGTATTATATATATATATATAACTTATATATATATATATATATATATATATATATATATATATATATATATATATATATGATCACTTTAACATATTGCTTCCCAGGAACCTCTCTTTAACATATTGCTTCCCAGTGTACGGGGCTCCAATAAACCTTAGCCCCCCCCGCCCATGGCCTAAACCATTAGAGGTACAGTAAAACTAAACATACCTTACAAAAGAGAATTTAATCCTGCATTTAATGAGAAACAATTAAAACTTGGTGTTCCCGCCATTGGCTTCCAAGACAGCCTGAATTCGCTTTGGGTAGCTTGCCAAAAGTAATGTGAATAGATCTTGATCGTTACGCAAATTTGCTAAAACAGTTTCAATGTGTTGCGCCATTGTACCCTTCGAAAATCGATTTGCTGCAGGTTCTTGAAACAAGAGACATTCAACCTTGTCCTTTATAACTGATCCAATGTGTTCACAGACGTTCAGGTCAGGAGAATTTCCTGGCCATTCTTCATTTCCAAAGAAATCGATCTCATGGTTCCGCAACAACTGTTGAGTGGCTAATGCCTTGAAGCAGGGGGTCTTATCGTGCAGAAGTGTGACCTGATCGACATCCATAACATTGTTTGGGTTTCTTAGAAAAGGAATGACATGCTGGGATAGAATAATATCACGAAAATACTGTCCATCCCAACTCTGACCATTTGGCTTCAGCACCCACATGAGCTTCTTTGCAGTGAACAAAACAAACACACCAACACAGTCTGGACTTTTTAATAATTCGCGATAATGTTCATTGTCATCGATTTCATCTGGTGTTGTGGACCACACTCGATCATTTTGGTAGTTAGGCCGACGTGTTACGTAAACAAAAAATTCATCGGAGAGACGGAGACAGCTAAATGCATTAAATCATCCACATCCCAATCTTCAAGATAATGGGCAAACCACATTCTGTCATCGATGTTAAGTTGAGTTTTTCTTGGCTTTGGAAGTTCATGCCAAGGCTTTAAACCTTGCCTATGACGGTACAGTCGAATGATCTCACCACTAACGATCTTTCCTCTCAACACTTCGATCTCTTTAGAAAGTTTAGCACAGCTGTTTTTCTGCTTACGCGTACCGCTTTCAATGACGTCCTTTGTTTCCTGAGAGAGTGGCAAATTTGGGCGCCCAGATTTGGTTGTATCCATTTCACATTCATCCAAAGTTTTATTCCAATTTCTTTTGACGAAGTCCTCACTTCTTTGCAACTTTTTGGCAACCCATGAACGTGTTATAAAGGTGGCTCCAGCATCACGAGCTTCCCGAAATGTTATTGCTCGCATGCGATCTATCACATGTTGCCTCTCCGAATCACCAATTAATTGAGAAGCCATTATATTATCACTTTATCAGCTAGAGTAATTTTAATACCTGCAATAAATAAAGAATTTTATGTATTTTTATAATCACTAAAAACAATTTCGATATAAGAAACATGTAAGCTGCAAATGGGGGGACTAAGGTTTTTTGGAACCCCTTATATCACTTTAACATATTGCTTCCCAGTGTTAATCACTTTAACATATTGCTTCCCAATATTTAGGATAAGGAGTACGATAAAAAATGTTCGCTTTAATAAAGTAAAGGCATAAAAAGTAAATCATAACATGTTAAAATATTAGATTGAAAGTAAATTTATTAGAATTGTTGCGCTATATGGTCACACAAAGTCAAAAATGGATTTCGGAAGAATCGGTCACACCACATCATTTGCCACAAGTACGAGTTGAGTAGCTCCTTTTTGCATCCTTTCATTTCCTTTATATATTTAATGTAGGTTAACTGAATGCCCGGTTAGGTCAACTGAATGCTGCCCGGTTAGGTCAACTGTACGCCCTTGACAATTGGTTAGGTTAAGTTGTGATATTTTCGTTAAAACTAACGAAAATATCACGATTCAACCTAACCAATCATCAAGGGCGTACAGTTGACCTAACAGGGCATTCAGTTGACCTAACCGGGCATTCAGTTGACCTAACCGGGCATTCAGTTAACCTACATTAAATATATAAAGAATGCCCGGTTAGGGAATTTATAGCTTTGTTTACGGTCGGTAGGGTACCTCCTACAGTAGATTACCAACCTCTTTCCAACCAACCAACCTTTCTCTTTCTAACATATTGCTTCCCAGTGTTAATCACTTTAACATATTGCTTCCCAAATGCTTTGGGAAGCAATATGTTAAAGTGATCATATATATATATATATATATATATATATATATATATATATATATATTAGGGTGCCCAAAAATAAGGTAAAATAAATATCAGATATATATCGCTCCACATGGTTGTTTCTGTTTCATTTGACGAAAGAACTCAGCATGCCAAAAATTACGTAGCTAGGGGGTAGAGTTTGAAGTCGCTCACTTTTTGCTATTTTTTGGTATAGCTCTGAAATCTCGCTG